>LR738710.1:444681991-444800395 GCA_902687465.1 Secale cereale | reverse complement strand
CGCCGAAATTTCTTTGTTTCACTAGAGTCACGCTCTGTGTAAACCTTTTCCCTTTTTAGTTTCTTTTCTTCCATTGGCATGTAAAATGCCCAAAATGTAATCAGCATTATCTGTAACCACACGGTTCGCCGTATTAAACGGGATATAAAGGAAGCAGTTTGGTTCCAATTCACTTGGAGTTCATTTTATTATCACATGCGTTCTCTCCCCGTTTTAGATTGCCACATGTGCCTTAAATCTGGACTTAATACTAGGGGTTGTATTCGGCCTAGCACACCTCCAAGTCTGAACACCTATAGGGAATTGTTCGACGTCCCGGATATTGCATTATATGCACTGGCTCCGAATCATGTCTTGGGTCTATAGTTGGGTTGCCCGGCTCCTGTGCTTACCACCTTACGTTCCACATTGTTCGGCTAAGGTAGTAAAGGGAGAACTACTGCGATTGTATTTCTAGTTTATTCGGTAAAGTACCTCAATAGAGAAAGTCGAAAACTGACTGTCGTGATAAGCAAGAGCTGGTCTGCGATTCGGTGACCTAGTGTTATACTACGATCGATAGTGATCTACTCCGTGTTATACGAGGGGCTGGTCTTCACCCAGTCACGTAAAGTGGGCACCATAGTTCGGAAAATCGCACACGCACTAGGGGCTAGTACTTAGCCCCACATGTCAAGCTCCTATGGCTAAGTGAAAGCATTAAAGCCACATAGTATGATTGTCTGGTACGCTCCACGGACACCTCCTTTATGGACCAAGACGTTGGATAAAGAGTGTTCACGTGCAATACCGAACACCCCTGTAGTATCTACATGGGGGGCTGAAACTGACGACTGGAGACTTTCAGATATAAACAAATGGACGCACAGGAGGAAAAGTCGCTTGCAATATAAAAGCGCAAAACTATATAGACATCGGTTCATAAGCTTAGTATTTACAATCCAAATATAGTTACTCAAAGGGTACATCCTTTGAGCATTGGCCCTCTACAATGCGGGCTCCTTCTAGGACATCATCGAAGTACCTTTTCAGCCTCCAATGATCATTGCCCTCCGGCGGGTCAGCAGTCGCTATTTAGGAGGCCTTCATCTTCACCGAGTGCATCTTAACGCAGGCAAAGGCCATTCGTGCACCTTCTATGAAGGCCAAATGCTTAACAGTGTCAACCCACGGACTCGCGTCGATGAGTCGCCCCACGAACCCAAAGTAGCTACTTGGGATTGGATCAGCGGGCCATAGCCGGACTATCAAGTCCTTCAGGGCTATACCCGCCATGTTGTGCAACTCGACTAGCTGGTTCATCTGGTCGTTCAGAGGTACTAGATGTTCTGGCGCAAGGAATTGCGAACAACTTCTCTGTGTTGTTCCCCTCCTGGGCTCGGAAGAATTGGGCGGCGGCGGCAATGCTCTTCGGGAGATCCGAAAACGCACCTGGAGAACTCCACAATCTCGTCAGTGAAAGATACCTCTAACCTCCAAATATACTCTGCAGAAGCAAGGCCTTACCATCCGCTATCTGCCGCGCTTGTTTGATCTCCTCACGAGCGTTGCGTGACCCACTCGGCGCCTCCTTAGCAACATTGACTGCCGTATTGAGTTTGGATGCTTGCTCCAAAGTCTTCTGCCCCAATGCATCGCACTTGCGAATAGCGTCTCGCAGCTCTTGTTCGACTTCGGCCACCCGCGACTGGTGTTGCTGACGCGTGGTGTGTTCGGCCTTCAGGTCAGCAGCTGCTTTGTCTGTGGCTACTTTGATCACCTTGGCCTCTTCCTTAAGGGCCTCGACCTTAGCTGCGCCAACTGTTGCATAAATCATACCGCACAATGAGTTCACACTCACACAAATCAAACATATAGTCATTTGACATTTCAATTTTTCGAAAATCCGCATACCTTGCATTTCATCAAAAGGCTAGTTGATGCGGTCGAGCTCCTTGTCAGCTAGTTGAAGCTTCCGATTGAGCTCGGAAACCTCTGTGGCCTGGGCAGATGCTGCTACTAGCAAAGCCAGTTCAAGCACGAGACACAATTTTGCTCTGTTAGATGCTATAGCATGGATCATTTGTGTGATTCTCTTTAGAATCGAACATAGCATCATGGGCTACTGTCTGTATACCAGGTTTTATAACCTATATATACAGAAAATTAAAGAGTTCTCTTTAGAATATTACGCTGCATACCTCGAAGCCTGTCAGTAGGCTGTTGAAGGCTTCATTTGGTCTGCTTTTGGCAGACTGAATCTTTTCCATGACCGCACCCATCAGGGTGCGGTGTTCCACTTCGATGGAAGCACCTCGCAGTGATTGCTCGAGCGTGTTTGGTGCCTCCCGATTAACGAAGGGCGCCGTTGGAGCGGTTGCTCCTCCCCGCACCGTGGGGTGCTGACTTCCCAATTTCGGAGTCATACTGTCCTCTGGAATAGTGTTCGGCGGGAGCCCAGATTGCTTGGGCTCCCTACCGTTGGTCACCATAGGGATTGCTCCCCCTTGGATGGCGGCGGCCGAGGTATTGGCCTCGGGCGCATTCTCGTCCACCCTGCTCCCACCTGCTCGTACAGGGGAAGTCCGTAGGGAGGACACTTCGGTGTCCCCTAAGACGGGCGATTGAGCCCGCGGTGGCGTGTCGCTCTCCACCATCTCGGTTGGCAGAGAGCTCCTTGACGATAGTGAAATGCCAGGGAGCGTGTGGGGAGGGCTGCAAAATAAACGAATAAAAGTCGATTATTTTGGTAGCTGATTGAACCAAACACGAACAACAAAAAATCCGGATACTTAAGATTCGGCTAGGGGCTTGATCCTGGGTTTGTACTCGGTAATTGTATTCAGATGTTGAATCCAAACTATCCGGGATGTTCGGTTTCTTCCGGGGCGCTGCTTTGCCCGCATCTGCTGGGGCCGCCCTCTTCCTCCCCCTTGCCTAGATGGGGGAGTCGCTCTCTTCCTCTACCTCCTCCTCCTATTCTTCTTCATCGTCGGAGGAGTGGGCGTCGGTTTCCCCGGATAGTGTGTCCGCCGGACCCTTAGGCCGGGGGTTGCTCTTGACCTCCTTGCCCTTCATCTTGTCCTTCTTCTCCGACGCCTTGTACATCGCCGGAACCAGAATCGCCATTAGCTGAGGCGTGTCTGGGTCTTCGGGCAGTGAAGCCGGACAGTTGATCCGCCTCGGTTTCTTCATCCAGGCCTAAATGGAACGTTAAAGTTCTAACTCCTATTATAATTTGTGACGCCCCCGATTTGTCCGTACACTAATCATGCACGCAAATGTGTACGGCCAATATCAGGGACTCACTGGTAGATATCACAACACAACTCTAAAAGTAAAATAAGTCATACAAGCTTCATATTACAAGCCAAGGGCCTCGAGGGCTCGAATACAAGTGCTCGATCATAGACAAGTCAGCGGCAGCAACAAGTATCTGAGTACAGACATAAAGTTAAACAAGGTGCCATAAGATGGCTAGCACAAACTGGGATACAGATCGAAAGAGGAGCAGGCCTCCTGCCTGGGATCCTCCTAAACTACTCCTGGTCGTCGTCGGCAGACTGCATGTAGTAGTAGGCGCCTCCGTTGTAGTAGGAGTCATCGTAGGTGGCGTCTGGCTCCTGGGCTCCACCACCTGGTTGCATCATCCGAGAAGTAGGAACATAAGGGGGAAAAGGGGGAGCAAAGCAACCGTGAGTACTCATCCAAAGTACTCGCAAGCAAGGATCTATACTACATATGCAATGGTAACAATGATATGGGTAATATCGGTGGACTGAACTGCAGCAAGCCGGAATAAGAGGGGGGATAGCTAATCCAAACGAAGACTACGCTTCTGGCAGCCTCCAACTTGCAGCAGTAGAAGAGAACAGATGGTAAGTTCACCAAGTATCATCGAATAGCATAATCCTACTCGGCGATCCTCCCGCACATCACCCTGTGAGAGAGCAACCACCGAGTTATATCTGGAACTCATCTGGGTGTGTTTTAACAAGTGTCCGGTTCTAGTTGTCATGAGGTCAGAATACAACTCCGGGTCGTCCTTTTACCGAGGGACACGGCTACTCGAATAGATTAACTTCCCTGCAGGGGTGCACCACATAACCCAGCACACTCGATTCCATTTGGCCGGACACACTTTCCTGGGTCATGCCTAGCCTCGGAAGATCAACACGTCGCAGCCCTACCTAAGCACAACAGAGAGGTCAGCACGCCGGTCTAAACCCTAAGTGCATGGGGGTGTGGGCCCATCGCCCAATGCACACCTGCACGTTGCGAGGGCGGCCGGTAAGCATACCTAGCCTCTCCTAATACCAGAGTAGGCTTTCCAGTCCAATCTGGCGTGCGCCGCTAAGTCGCTGACGTCAAGAAGGCTTCGGCTGATACCACGACGTCGAGTACCCATAACTATTCCCATGTAGCTGGTTAGTGCGTATAGGCCATCGGCCGAACTCAGATAATATATCCAAACTCGTTAAGCGTGCTATAATGAAATAACTGTGGACAATGACCAGGGCCAGGCCCACCTGTCTCCTAGGTGTCTCAACCTGCCCTGTTGCTCCGCCACAAAGATCCACACAGAGGGCCGTCGGGAAAGTATGTCCTTTCAGCCCCCAATCCGTGAATCAACCGCGGGTACTCAACGAGCCGACCCGACTTTAGTCACAACATGTATCATCTATAAGTGTAAGTAGTATATACCCGTGATCACCCCCAAGTGATCACAGCCCGATAGAATAGCAGGTAGACGGACAAGGGTGTAGGGCCACTGATGTAATACTAGCATCCTATACTAAGCATTTAGGATTGCAGGTAAGGTATCAACAGTGGTAGCAACAATGACAGGCTATGCAGCAGAATAGGAGTATCGAAAGCAGTAACATGCTACACTACTCTAATGCAAGCAGTAGAGAGAAGAATAGGCGATATCAGGTTGATCAAGGGGGGGGGGGGCTTGCCTGGAAGCTCGGCAGCCAAGGTGGGGTCGTCAACACCGCAGTCGATCGGGGCAGCAGCAGTGTCGGTCTCGTAGTCTACCGGAGAGAAGAGGGCGAAGAAACAGTGAATACAATGCAAACAGATGCATGACATGACATGTAATGGTGCTAGGTGTGCCCTAACGCAGTATCGGATGATACTGGCGAAGGGGGGAAACATCCGGGAAAGTATTCCCGGTGTTTCGCGTTTTCGGGCGGATGAAACGGAGGGGGAAAGTTGCAGGTTCGGTATGCTAGGGACGTGTGGTTGACGAACGGTCTACGTATTCGGATGCGTCTCGAAATTCTGAGCAACTTTCATATATAAAGTATTTTCATCCGAGTTACGGTTTATTTTATATTAATTTTTAAAAGATTTTAATCATTTTTAAAATTTATTTAATTATTTTTAAATCAACAATATCCAGAATAGTGCATGCTGTCAGCATGACGTCAGCAGTCAACAGGGAGTTGACTGGGTCAAACTGACATGTGGGTCCCGCGTGTCATTGACTATAAAGTTAACTAACAGTTTAGTTAGGTTAATTATGATTTAGTTAAGATAATTATAGTTAATTAACTTAATTAATATTTTAATTAATTAATTAATTAATTATATTTTAATGATTATTATTTATTTATTTATTTATTTATTGTTCCTTCTTCTTTTTTAAATGCCCTGGGGCCACGGGGCCCCACCTCGCAGTGGCCCAGGGGGCCTCGCGGGTCGGGCATTCTAGCGGGGCAGGGCTTGCGAGCGATGGCGCCCGAGCGCCCGCCCGATAGGCGTCGGGGTAGCGTCGGTCGCCCTGGCCATGGCGCAACTGGCCGGAGCCAGGGGCGGCCAAGCTGCGGGCGGCGGCCTGGCCTAGCAGTGGCCGGAGCGGGAGGAGGCCGGGCGCGGTGGCTGGCGGCTAGAGAATGGGGCGGTGGCGGCGGGCGCGGCTGGCGGCTGCGTGGCAGAGGCCAGGGCACATGGCAGGGCTAGCGAGCCGTGGGGCGGCGAGCGGCCGGAGGCGGGAAAGGCCACGGAGCGGGGCGGCAGCAGCACGCAGGGGAGTAGGCGGGTCGGAGCCGCGGGGGAACAGCAGGGGGTGCGGCGGCGATGGAGCAGGTGGAACAAGGCGGCAAGGGCGCGGCGCAACGACGGCGACACTGGAGGAGGGCGACAGGTGCTGGGCACGGGCGCGGCCGCCGCCGACTGCTCGCGGAGCGGGAGCGGCCGGGCGCTCGCTTGGTGCCGACGGGTCGGGGTGGGCGCGCCTGACGGAGTGCGGGGCAGAGAGGGGAGTGGAGCGGAGGCCCGAGGCGGGGCACGGCGGCGCGAGGTCGCGACATGAGTGCGCACGGTGCACGGCGGGACCCGGCGGTTGGCGCGTGCGGCGCGGGCGTTGTCGTGCCGTGTGGGAGGGAGACAGGAGGAGGAAGGGGAGGGAGAGGCCCGGGGCCTCACTGGCGTTGCAGAGTAGAGGGTGTGGCGAGGCTCGATGAGGTCCGATGGGGAGGAGGACGGGGACGACGTGCGGCGCAGGGGAAGAAGGCAGTCCGGGCGGCGACGGCGTCCTCCTCCTCTCGATCCCGATCCAATCGTGGGGGAGAGTGGGGGAGGAGATATTTTCGTGGGGGGAAATGTCGGTGGGGGTTCGGGGCCTCGGGGGAAGGGCAATATAGGCCAGGGGGTTGGACGGCCGGCTGGGCCGTCTGGCCCAGTTGGTCACGGGCCTTTGCCCTTTTCTGTTTTATTTTTCTTTTGTTCTTGTTCTATTTTGGTTTATTATTCTTTTACTGCTTTTATTTTATTTCCCAACTTAATTTTGTTTGTAAAATATATAATCAACACCCAAATTTGTAGTACTAGATATAACTCTGCCACAATAACTTTGACATCTAAATAAAATAGTTGCATAATTATTTATTATTTACAAGTATTTAAATAACAATTTTTGTCGTTGTTTTAGTTACTATGGTGCATTTAAATACATTACAGAGGTGTGGTTTCTCTACCGTTATTACTTTTGATTTACCTTTCACATTGAGAACATTTTTGTTTTGACATTTGAAAACTTTTAATGTTTGACTTTATTTTGAATTTGAAATTTGAATTGGTTTGAACCAACACGAGTTTATCAATAGTAATTGCGGTGATGTGTCGTTATTAGCAGAGGGTTACTGTAGCTTAACTATCCAGACATCAGAATTCTCCACCACTACAAGAAATCTCGTCCCGAGATTTAAGCGATGGAGTAAGGGGGGGAGTGCTGGTAGTGAAAACCTAACGAGTCTTCTTAGTCTTGACTGCCCTTTCGGAGAGGTTGGTCCCTTTCATTGATGTCTGCATTGCTTTGCTTCCGGTCATCATGATCAAGTCGTCATCCTTTCTTCGGGATCTCCATCGTCCTACGAACGTGACCAGGGGGAAAAACTCCGGAACAACGCATCTCCACAAAGCTGGGCATCTGAGAATGAACCCAATGGGAAGTACACAAGGTACCCCACGAGTTGTATTTCAGAGAATTCGTTGTGTGCAATATACGATGGTACCAACGTTTCAAATGGGTAGGCAATCATTCGATGCCTAGACAGGAGCTGGAATGGAGGCTTGAACAACGAGAATAACATGGTGTTTGATTCCAGGATGAATAATGGTATAGAATTTAACTCGTGAATCACATACGAAGCCAGGTGCAAAGGATACATTAGAATCCGCGTTGTAAAGAAGAGTCAGGTTTCGATCCAGTGGACCTGTGGGTTATGGGCCCACCATGTGGGTTGAAAATAGGAAGGGTGGTGACATCTTGAACAGAAAGCAAGGCATGTCAGAGGATAGTCTGTCAGCTAAGTTGGCAACAATGTCGGTACCAAGGATGGGGGACGAAGAGAACCATTTTCTTGCTCGTTGAAACGAGGCAGATCGGTAGGCAAAGTTTTCTTCCATCGGTGGTACCGAGATGTTATCAACAATAGAATCAAGGTCTTACTGACAGAGTTGTACACCAAGGTGTTTACATAAGCAGAAAAATATTACTGCTTAGATTATATGTAGATCAAAGAAAGGTTGAACAAACAAATGAAAAGGAAAATTGTGATTACACACAATTAATAGGAGTATATCCTTCCCATGGACAAGCAGAACATGGCATACAGGGTAGGAGAGCAAGGACCCAACCATTCAAATAAAGTGGCAAGGATTAATCAAGATGTTACCCATACAACGGTGTCTGGATAACTAACCAAGAAACATTTAGCATCGCGCCTCCATTGTTCTTGTTGATAAGCGGGGTATCATAGTCATGCTTCGAGATAGTATTGGAATGGTATTGAAGCAAAGGTCGGACTTGGATACACAAAGGATTCATCAGGAACAACTTATAGTATAAGTCTTACAATATCCTCCTGGAAGAATGGCTATCCTTGCAAAAGAAATTATAATGATGGGTCCTCCAGCCAGGGGTGCTAGGCATGACATCATATTATCGGGACATCAAAGGACCAACATTATAACTACTGGAAAGTTGTCCCAACCCTCATATCTGACCGAGGTTCAGATCCGATTGGTGTCATGATACCTCAAACTTAGGATGTTCGAGAAGAAAAGGTGCAACCCAAATCAACGAAATGACATTGCAAGATTCTCGGGAGATGAACTATGGGAGCGGGTTCCCGAAACAATAGTTCATCATTAAACCAAGGAGAGGATGAGGGGGTGGCTGATGGGCTCAGCGACAATTCACCGAGAATTCCAAATGGATGGATTTCCACAATAATGTGAACAAGAAGAAGACACTTGTCAATTCAAACAGTACAATGTTGTATGCTCGAGGAAAGCATAGACCATTAATCATTAGTTGAAAGGTGTGCCCGAAATATGACCTTAGTCAGCAAGATCAATGTTAGAGTGGCGATTCAATAACCAACAGTCTAAGAATGAACTGTCGATCATTAACTTCATAGCAATAGGGTAGCTAGAAGTATAGATCTCAAGCAGCGTCGTTAGCATATTGCTATCCCGGTTAAAAACAACACGGGGACTAAGGAAGAATGGTGATGGTGAGAAGTATCATCATACCGAGAATTTCTAAGAGGTGGAGCAATCCCCATAACATTCTCGACATAAAAGACAGTAATACATCAAGGCAGAACACAACACTCGCTGGAGAGCAAGTTGTATTCATAATGTGGACAAGTTCGCGATGAAAGGAAGTCAAGGGTGTTGTCGATGATAATAAAGATCACTGAGGGCAAGGAGGCTATTTCTCAACATGAACACAGTTGACATCTCGGAAGAAGTGAAAGTGTTGAAGGTGATTCGACACATTTGTCGGGAGGTTTCAAGAGGATGCAATCAAACAACAACGGCAACAAGCAAGGGAATGACGAAGTGGCAAGTTATAGGATCAATATATAAGATGCAAGCTAGAAACCAAAGTTGCCTTTCAAAGCAAGCAACATGATGTTGAAAGCTCGACGTAATTCGTGCTCACACACTGAAGAATTCATGCACCAGAGAAGGACGAGGTGGCATAGTCAAAGATAGCAAGACCAGGATGTAGCCGATAATCTGGGAATGACCAGATTGAGTGCAGAATTTCCCTGTAAAAATACTAGCGGTATTTGATTGGTAGTGCGGAATAATTTCACTAGTCGGTGTCCTCGGTTGACAACAACCCAGAACCCGCAGGGTGATTACGACAAGGAAAGACATTACTTCAAAGTTAGTAAGATGTGGCGCAACGGCAAGACATCTTCGAGATACCAGGGGGTAATACTCGAAGATAGAACATGATAGAAGTATAACCGGGTCATTGACCTATGATAGTAGATACTTCAACCTTGCCAAAAATAGATGAGGCACTGGAATGAATTCCCATCAGATATATCAGATCAGGACAGCATGGTTGGATCCATAACTTTAAGGAATCAATTCAAGAATTTTGAAAGAATCATATAGCTGGATAACCATTTTGCAAGAAGCTTCCAAGACGGTCTACATCATTTTCATGGGCATGAACACAAAGTTCAAGGTCGACTCCCACTTCTTTAATGCATATCCTTTCATTCACCTCTCGCTTTGATAAAATTGTAGTGTCGGAATTTCATTTGGCGGGACGCCGTAAGAGTATGACTTGTGAAAACTTTCGGGTTCTCATGGATTAGGGCAAGGCATAGGTTCAACCCATTGGGCATCTTAGTAACATATACCACAAGTTTCAAGAGTAAATACTCAAGCTCGAAGGTAGAGCATGGTTGGCCAAGCAAAGGATACAATTTACCAAAGGCATTATGTATCAGCGGAGGGACTCACAAGGTGATTGAATATGAAGGACACTGTCGGATAACAATCCATCAATGGATCGTGCGATCCACAACGGAGCTGATGTGAGTATCGGTACTCACTCAGAGGAAGAAAGAATGCAGAGGCATCAGATTCAAGAATCACCTGATTAGTCTGATGCTTAAATGGAAAGAAATTATGGTTTCCCAAATGAAGGATCAGAAGCAGATGCTCTGATCAAGGATGGATAAGTTGAAAACACTTAGTTGGCCAATCAATAAAGGTTTGAATTGCTGAGAACCAACTCATGTCCGGAATGACGTCTGAGTCGGAAAGATAATTTTAAAAAGGATAACCTGATGACTGCGTGCATACACACACTTGAATCAGTAGGCTCAAAATGGCTAAGACAAGGGATATTAACGAAGATTACTAGTCATATGGAATTAACCATAATGCAAGCAGGCAAGAACTTCAAGAGTAACAGGCTGCATAGGATTTTCGAAAAATCAAAAGGTATTCCGAAAAAATTTGTGAGACACATGAACAATTACGAAGAACGGACCCTCGATAAATGTGAGGAAATAACCGTAAGGGTTTTCATGCGTGTACGGACAAATCGGGGGCGTCACAAGTTGGTATCAGAGCACAACTCTAAAAGTAAAATAAGTCATACAAGCTTCATATTACAAGCCAGGGGCCTCGAGGGCTCGAATACAAGTGCTCGATCATAGACAAGTCAGCGGAAGCAACAAATATCTGAGTACAGACATAAAGTTAAACAAGGTGCCATAAGATGGCTAGCACAAACTGGGATACAGATCGAAAGAGGAGCAGGCCTCCTGCCTGGGATCCTCCTAAACTACTCCTGGTCGTCGTCGGTAGACTGCACGTAGTAGTAGGTGCCTCCATTGTAGTAGGAGTCCACGTAGGTGGCGTCTGGCTCCTGGGCTCCACCATCTGGTTGCATCATCCGAGAAGTAGGAACAGAAGGGGGAAAAGGGGGAGCAAAGCAACCGTGCGTACTCATCCAAAGTACTCGCAAGAAAGGATCTATACTACATATGCAATGGTAACGATGATATGGGTAATATCGGTGGACTGAACTGCAGCAAGCCAGAATAAGAGGGGGGGATAGCTAATCCAAACGAAGACTACGCTTCTGGCAGCCTCCAACTTGCAGCAGTAGAAGAGAACAGATGGTAAGTTCACCAAGTATCATCGAATAGCATAATCCTACTCGGCGATCCTCCCGCACATCACCCTGTGAGAGAGTTATATCTGGAACTCATCCGGGTTATATCTGGAACTCATCTGGGTGTGTTTTAACAAGTGTCCGGTTCTAGTTGTCATTAGGTCGGAATACAACTTCGGGTCGTCCTTTTACCGAGGGACACGACTATTTGAATAGATTAACTTCCCTACAGGGGTGCACCACATAACCCAGCACGCTCGATCCCATTTGGCCGGACACACTTTCCTGGGTCGTGCCCGGCCTCGGAAGATCAACACGTCGCAGCCCTACCTAAGCACAACAGAGAGGTCAGCACGCCGGTCTAAACCCTAAGCGCACAGGGGTCTGGTCCCATCGCCCAATGCACACCTGCACGTTGCGAGGGCGGCCGGTAAGCAGACCTAACCTCTCCTAATACCAGAGTAGGCTTTCCAGCGCGCGCCGCTAAGTCACTGACGTCAAGAAGGCATTGGCTGATACCACGACGTCGAATACCCATAACTATTCCCACGTAGCTGGTTAGTGCGTATAGGCCATCGGCCAGACTCAGATCAAATATCCAAACTCGTTAAGCGTGTTATTATAAAATAAGCATGGACAACGACCAGGGCCAGGCCCACCTGTCTCCTAGGTGCCTCAACCTGACCTGTCGCTCCGCCACAAAGATCCACACAGAGGGCCATCGGGAAAGTATGTCCTTTCAACCCGCAATCCGTGAATCAACCGCGGGTACTCAACGAGCCGACCCGACTTTAGTCACAACATGTATCATGTATAAGTGTAAGTAGTATATACCCATGATCACCCCCAAGTGAACACGACCCGATAGAATAGCAGGGCTGACGGACAAGGGTGTAGGGCCACTGATGGAATACTAGCATCCTATACTAAGCATTTAGGATTGCAGGTAAGGTATCAACAGTGGTAGCAACAATGACAGGCTATGCAGTAGAATAGGAGTATCGAAAGCAGTAACATGCTACACTACTCTAATGCAAGAAGTAGAGAGAAGAATAGGCGATATCAGGTTGATCAGGGGGGGGCTTGCCTAGAAGCTCGGCAGTCAAGGTGGGGTCATCAACACCGTAGTCGATCGGGGCAGCAGCAGCGTCGGTCTCGTAGTCTACCGGAGAGAAGAGGGGGAAGAAACAGTGAATACAATGCAAACAGATGCATGACGATGCATGACATGACATGTAACGTTGCTAGGTGTGCCCTAACGCAGTATCGGGTGATACTGGCGAAGGGGGGAAACATTCAGGAAAGTATTCCCGGTGTTTCGCGTTTTCGGGAGGATGAAACGAAGGGGGAGAGTTACAGGTTCGGTATGCTAGGGACATGTGGTTGACGAATGGTGTGCGTATTTGGATGCGTCTCAAAATTCTGAGCAACTTTCATATATAAAGTATTTTCATCCGAGTTACGGTTTATTTTATATTAATTTTTAAAAGATTTTAATCATTTTTAGAATTTATTTAATTATTTTTAAATCAACATTATCCAGAATAGTGCATGCTGACGTCATCATGACGTCAGCAGTCAACGGGGAGTTGACTGGGTCAAACTGACGTGTGGGTCCCGCGTGTCATTGACTGTAAAGTTAACTAACAGTTTAGTTAGGTTAATTATGATTTAGTTAAGCTAATTATAGTTAATTAACTTAATTAATATTTTAATTAATTAATTAGTTAACTAATTAATTATATTTTAATGATTATTATTTATTTATTTATTTATTTTATTGTTCCTTCTTTTTTTTAAACGCCCTAGGGCCACGGGGCCCCACCTGGCAGTGGCCTAGGGGGCCTTGCGGGTCGGGCATTCTAGCGGGGCGGGGCTTGCGAGCGATGGCGCCCGAGCACCCGCCCGATAGGCGTCGGGGCAGCATCGGCCGCCCTGGCCATGGCGCAACTGGCCGGAGCCAGGGCGGCCAAGCTGCGGGCGGCGGGCCGGCCTGGCAGTGGTCGGAGCGGGAGGAGGCCGGGCACGGTGGCTGGAGGCTAGAGAATTGGGTGGTGGCGGCGGGCGGAGCCGGCTGCTGCGGGGCAGAGGCCAGGGCACATGGCAGGGCTGGTGAGCCATGGGGAGGCCGAGCAGTGGGGCGGCGAGCGGCCGGAGGCGGGAGAGGCCACGAAGCGGGGCGGCAGCAGCACGCAGGGGAGTAGGCAGGCCGGAGCCGCGGGGGAGCAGCAGGGGGTGCGGCAGTGATGGAGCAGGTGGAGCAAGGCGGCAAGGGCGCGGCGCAACGACGGCGGCACTGGCGGAGGGCGACAGGTGCTGGGCACGGGAGCGGCCGCCGGCGACTTCTCACGGAGCGGGAGCGGCCGGGCGCTTGCCTGGCGCCGACGGGTCGGGGTGGGCTCGCCTGACGGAGTGCGGGGCAGAGAGGGGAGTGGAGCGGAGGCCCGAGGCGTGGCACGGCGGCGCGAGGTCGCGGCATGAGCGCGCACGGTGCACGGCGGGACCCGGCGGTTGGCGCGTGCGGCGCGGGCGTTGTCGTGCCGTGTGGGAGGGAGACATGAGGAGGAAGGGGAGGGAGAGGCCCGGGGCCTCACCGGCGTTGCAGAGTAGAGGGGCGGCGAGGCTTGATGAGGTCCGATGGGGAGAAGGACGGGGACGACGTGCTGCGCAGGGAAAGAAGGCAGTCCGGGCGGCGACGGCGTCCTCCTCCTCTCGATCCCGATCCAATCGGGGGGGAGAGGGGGGAAGGAGATATTTTCGTGGGGGGAAGTGTCGGTGGGGGTTCGAGGCCTTGGGGGGAAGGGCCATATAGGCCAGGGGGTGGGACAGCCGGCTGGGCCGTCTGGCCCAGTAGGCCACGGGCCTTTGCCCTTTTCTGTTTTATTTTGCTTTTGTTTTTGTTCTCTTTTTGTTTATTATTCTTTTAATGTTTTTATTTTATTTCCCAACTTAATTTTGTTTGTAAAATATATAATCAACACCCAAATTTGTAGTACTAGATATAACTCTGCCACAATAACTTTGACCCCTAAATAAAATAGTTGCATAATTATTTATTATTTAAAAGTATTTAAATAACAGTTTTTGTCGTTGTTTTAGTTACTATGGTGCATTTAAATACTTTACACAGGTGTGGTTTCTCTACCGTTATTTCTTTTGATTTACCTTTCACATTGAGAACATTTTTGTTTTGACATTTGAAAACTTTTAATGTTTGACTTTATTTTGAATTTGAAATTTGAATTGGTTTGAACCAACACGAGTTTATCAACAGTAATTGCGGTGACGTGTCGTCATTAGCAGAGGGTTATTGTAGCTTAACTATCCAGGCATCACATAATTGAAATATGGATAGGGTACGTATTATGTAGAATTCCAATTACCTCTGAGACCGAGTACACGATGTTGAAGCTCTTGTCTTCAGTTTCCTCTGGCCACCCCTTTTGGGCCTTGAATAGCTGCTTCCAGATATCTTCGTGCGTAGTGCCGAAGAGGCGCTTCAGGGTCCGTTGCTCTTCCGGATTGAACTCCCATAGGTGGGAGGCCCGGTGTTGGCAGGGGAGGATGCAGCGTAAGAGCATCACCTGAATCACGTTAGTGAGGAGGGTGCCCTTCGCCATCATACTGGAGATGCGATTTTGGAGTACCTGCATCTCCGTCTGAGGCCCCCAATCAAGGCCCTTGGTGGTCCAAGAGGTTAGTCTCTCTGGGGGTCCAGGTATGAATACGGGCGCCGCCCCCCACTTGTCAACGCAGGGTTCGATGATATAGAACCACTCCTGCTGACATATCTTGTTCGTATTCACCAAGGCCCCCTTTGCCCAAGTGGCGTTTGGGAGCTGACTCACCATGGCTCCCCCGCAATCCGCATGTTGCCCGTTGAACACCTTCGGCTTCAGATTGAAGATCTTGAGCCATAAGCCAAAGTGTGGGGGGACGCGAAGGAATGCCTCACATACAACTATGAAAACTGATATGTGGAGGATAGAGTTCGGGGCCAGATCGTGGAAATCCAGCCCGTAGAAAAATAGGAGGCATGGGACAAAGGGGAGAAGCGGAAACCCCAGCCCCCGAATAAAGTGAGGGATGAAAACCACCCTCTCACCCGGCTCAAGGACATGGATCACCTGGTTCTTATCGGGAACCCGGTGCGCTATGTCGTCAGCGAGGTAGCCTGCACTCTGGAGATTCTTCACGGTCTTCTCTGTGATCGTGGAGGCCTCCCACTTTCCCTTGGAACCGGTTTCGGCCATTCCTGGGGAGGGAGCGAGTGGTGGAGGTGTTGAGAGTTGCGGGTGCTGGGGCTGAAGTGATTGGGAAGCTAGGGCTTGAGGAGAGCATGAGGTGACAGTGGAAGGATTTGTATCCTTTTATAGATGGTGAAAACCAAACGTCCCCCCACTCCAACCGCAAAACTTGCCGGTTCCCAACGCAATCGTGCGTAAGGCACGGTTGGGTTATGTGACACCCCCGATTTGACCGTACACTAATCATGCATGCAAATGTGTACGACCAAGATCAGGGACTTACTGGAAGATATCACAACACAACTCTAGACACAAATTAAAATAATACAAGCTTTATATTACAAGCCAGGGGCCGCGAGGGCTCGAATACATAAGCTCGAAAACACAAGAGTCAGCGGAAGCAATAATATCTGAGTACAGACATAAGTTAAACAAGTTTTCCTTAGAAGGCCAGCACAAAAATAGCAACGATCGAAAAGGCAAGGCCTCCTTCCTGGGACCTCCTAACTACTCCTCGAAGCCGAACTCCACGTAGAATCATCCTCGGGATCTTCTGGCTCCTGGACTCCACCGATCTGGTTGCATCAAAAAGAAAGAAGAAAGAAGGGGGAAAAGGGGGAGCAAAGCAACCGTGAGTACTCATCCAAAGTACTCGCAAGCAAGGATCTACACTACATATGCAATGGTATCTGTGTAAAGGGGTAATATATGTGGGTTAAACTTCAGAATGCCAGAATAAGAGGGGGATAACTAATCCAATCGAAGACTACGCTTCTGGCCACCTCCATCTTGCAACAGTAGATGAGAGTAGCTGGAAGTAACAAGTATCCTCGCATCTCGCAGCCTCCGTCTTGCAGCAGTGGAATAGAATAGATGGTAAGTTCACCAAGTAACAACGTATAGCATAATCCTACCCGGCGATCCTCCCGCACATCACCCTGTGAGAGAGCAACCACCGAGTTATATCTGGAACTTGTCTGGGTGTGTTTTATTAAGTATCCAGTTCTAGTTTTCATGAGGTCAGAGTACAACTCCGGGTCGCCCTTTTACCGAGGGACACGGCTATTCGAATAGATTAACTTCCCTGCAGGGGTGCACCACATAACCTAGCACGATTGATCCCATTTGGCCGGACACACTTTCCAGGGTCATGCCCGGCCTCGGAAGATCAACATGTCGCAGCCCTACCTAAGCACAGCAGAGAGGTCAGCACGCCAGTCTAAGTCCTAGGCGCGCAAGGGTCCAGGCCCATCGCCCAACGCACACCTGCACGTTGCGTACGCGGCCGGTGAGCAGACCTAGCAACCTCCATTACTAAGGAAGTTACGTTACGTGGTCCAACCCGACGCGCGCCGCTAAGTCGCAGACGTCGAGAAGGCTTCGGCTAATACCACGACGTCGAGTACCCATAACTATTCCCACGTAGCTGGTTAGTGCGTATAGACCAAATGGCCAGACTCGGATCAAATATCCAAACTCGTTAAGCGTGTTATTATGAAAATCACCACGGACAACGACCAGGGCCAGGCCACCTCTCGACTGGGTGTCTCAACCTGCCCCTGTCGCTCCACCACAAAGATCCACTCGGGGGCCGCCGGGAACTCAGGCCCACCACTACCTGGATGGAGCCACCTGTCCTTTCAGCCCCCATAACGGAATCACTTGCGGGTACTCAAAGAGCCGACCCGACTTTAGTCACATCATGTATCATGTAAAGTGTATGTAGTATATACCCGTGATCACACCCAAGTGATCACGGCCCGATAGAATAGCAAGGCAGACGGACAAGGGTGTAGGGCCACTGATGGAGTACTAGCATCATATACTAAGCATTAGGATGGCAGGTAAAGTATCAACAGTTGTAGCAACAATGACAGGCTATGCAGCAGAATAGGAGTAACCGAACAGTAACATGCTACACTATTCTAATGCAAGCAGTAGAGAGAAGAATAGGCGATATCTGGTGATCAAAGGGGGGGGCTTGCCTGGAAGCTCTGCAGACGAAAGGAATCTTCGGAAGCGTAGCCGTAGTCGAACACCGAAGCATCAAGGGTCTCGAGGTCTATCACGGTATCGGAGTCTACCGAAAATAAGCAACGAAGGGGAAACAAATAAATAACAGAGCAAACAATAGCATCACAAAGCATAACATGGCAAAACGTGGTGCTACGTGTGACCTAACGCGGTAGGAGGTGATACTGGCGAGGATGAAAAACATTCGGGAAAGTATTCCCGGTGTTTCGCGTTTTCGGGCAGATGAAACGGAGGGGGAAAGTTATGTGTTCGGTATGCTAGAGATGTGTGGCGGACGAACGGATCGCGTATTCAGATTCGTCTTGTCGTTCCGAGCAACTTTCATATATAAATTATTTTCATCCGAGTTATGGATTATTTTCTATGAATTTTCAAAGTTTTTAATCATTATCTGATATTTATTATTTACCTAAACCCAACATTATCCATAACAGTGAACGATGACGCAAGCATGACATCAGAGTGATGTCATCAGGTCAACTGGCCGGTTGACCAGTCAAACCAGACAGGTGGGTCCAGTGGGACCCACATGTCATTGTCAGGGACACTAACAGGGGGTTTAGACTAACTAAAAGGTTTAATTAGTGGGTGGGGCCCAGTAGTCAGTGAGAGATTAAGTGTTTAATTAACTAATTAATTAATTAGCAATTTATCTATTTATTTTATTCGTTTATGCCGTGGGGCCCGCATGTCATTGACAGATTAGTTAATTAACTTTCATTACGTTAATTAGTAATTAGGATATTCTAACAGAATTAATTAAGCTAATTAATTAATTAATTAATTAATTAAAACTTTTATTATTATTATTATTTCATATTTTATTTCTTCTTTTATACCGTTCTGGGGGCGCGCCCCACATGTCATTGGGCCAGCGAGGCCAAACGGGCACACAGCCTGCGGGTTCACGGGCGTGGCCACGAGTGCCCGCCAGGGCCAACCCGGCACTGGACTCGGCTCAGCCAGTGGCGCGGAGGCCCGAACGGGCGCCCGCCCGCAGGGTGCGGCGCGGCGAGGCCAGGGGCCAGGGCGCCTACGATGGCTGGCCGGCGCGGGGGGGTGGCGGAGTGCAGGGCCGATGACGAGCGGGAGCGGTGGCGCGGCGGCTGCCGGAGTGGCCGAGCGGGGCGAGCTTGAGCGGAAGCAGGGGAGGCCAGGAGGGGCCTGCGTGGGCAGTAGTCACCGCGGTCGGGGGCGACGAGCATCGTCGGGTGCGGTCGTGCGGGGCTAGTGATGGCGGGCCGCGTCAGAAGGAGGCCTGCATGGGCGCGGGGTAGGGAGGACGGAGTGGAAGCCGGAGGGGGCCTCACCGGCGTTGATGAGAAGGCCCGGGGAGGAGGTGGCCTGGCGAGGCGAACGGCGTCAGGGACGAAGAGGTTGAGGCCAGCGTGGGCGTCTAGCGAGGCGGGGCTTCATGGAGGAAGGCGAGGCGAGGCAGTCCGGCGACAGCGTGGGGTCGACGACGAGGCAAGGGAGAGGACGGCGGCGTTCATCGGCGTCGGGGGTCGGGGCCGATGCGCCCGATCCAGATTGCACGGGAAGGGGAGAAGGGGATCGTGGGTGAGGGAGAGTGGGTGCGTGGGTTAGGGTTTGCGGGGGGGTGAGGGGATATGGGAGCGGGGGCAAGGCCGGTTGGGCCAGGTGGGCCGGCCTGGTTGGCCCGATGGCCAGCTGGGCCAAGGCCTAGTGGGAGGGGTCCTCCTTTTTCTTTTGCTTTTTTTTATCTATTTCTTTTCTGGTTTATTTTTAGTTTCTTTTTATTTATCTTTATCAATTATAAAAGTGACACCTAAATAACGTTACCAATTATGCCACTGTGACAAATTAAGTAGGCACTCTGAATAAAGTAGTTTGCACAGGTTTACTATTAAAAGAGCATTTAAATAATTGTTTTTGCTACTGTTTTAGTTTCTTTAGTGCGTTAGAATATTTCCTAAAAATGTGGTTTCTCCACCAATATTACTTATGCATGATTTGTCACATACAGAACATTTTAGTTTTGACTTTGGGACACTTTAACTGTTTGACGTGATTTTAACTTTGAAATTTGAACGGGATTTGTATCATCGCAAGATTAGTAACAGTAATCGTGTTGACGTGGCATCATTAGCGGATGGTTACTGTAGCTTAACTATCCGGGCATCACAATTCTCCTGCACTACAAGAAATCTCGTCCCGAGATTTAAGCGGTGGAGTACGGGGGGTGCTGGTAGTGAAAACCTAACGAGTCTTCTCGGTCTTGACTGCCCTTTTGAAGAGGTTGATCCCTTTCGTTGATGTCTTCATTTCTCCGCTCCAAGTCATCGTGATCAAGTCGTCATCCTTTCTCCGGGATCTCCACCGTCCTACGAACGCGACCAGGGGGAAAAACTCAGGAAGAACGCATCTCCACAAAGCTGGGCACCTGATGGTGAACTCAATGGGAAATACATGAGGTACCCCACGAGTTGTATTTCAGTGAATTCGTTGAGTGCAATATACGATGGTACCAAATTTTTAAATGTGTAGGCAATCATTCGATGCCTAGATAGAAGCTGGAATGGGGGCTTGAACAACGAAAATAACATGGTGTTTGATTCCAGGTCAAATAATGGTATAGAATGAATCACATACAAAGCCAGGTGCAAAGGATATGTTAGCATCCGAGTTGTAAAGAAGAGTCAGGTTTCGATCCAGTGGACCTGTGGGTTATGGGCCCACCATGTGGGTTGAAATTAGGAAGGGTGGTGACATCTTGCACAGCCACGACAGGGAGGCATGTCAGTGGATAGCTTGTCAGCTATGTCGGCAACAATGTCGGTACCAAGGACGGGGAACGAAGAGAACCATTTCCCCGCTCGTTAAAATGAGGCGGACCAATAGGTAAGGTTCTCGTCCACCGGCGGTACCGGAATGTTATCAACAATAGAATCAAGGTCTTACTGACAGAGTCGTACAACAAGGTGTTTACATAAGTAGAGAATTATTACTGCTTAGATTATATGTAGATCAAAGAAACGTTAAACAACAATTGGAAAGGAAATTGCGATTACACACAATTAATAGGAGTATATCCTTCCCATGAACAAGCAGAACATGGCATACAGGTTAGGAGAGCAAGTACCCAACCATTCAGATAAAAAGGCAAGGATTAATCAAGATGTTACCCATACAATGGTGTTTGGATAACTGACCAAGAAACATTTAGCATCGCGCCTCCAAATGTTCTTATTGATGAGCGGGGTATCATAATCATGCTTCAGGATACAATGATATGGTGTTTCAAGCAAGGCCAGATTTGGATACACAAATGATCCATCATGAGCAAGTTATAAAATAAGTCTTACAATTTCCTCCTAGAAGAATAGTTATCCTTGTAGAAGAAAATATAATGATAAGTCCTCCAGCCAGTGGTGCTGGGCATGACATCATATTACCGGGTCATCAAAGGACCAACATTATAACTCCTGGAAAGTGTCCCAACCATCATATCTGACCGAGATACAGATCCGATTGGTGTCATGATACCTCAGACTTAGGATGTTTGAGAAGAAAAGGTGCAACACAAATCGACGAAATGACCTTGCAAGATTCTCGGGAAATGAACTATGGGAGCGGGTTCCCGAGAAAATAGTTCATCATTAAACCAAGGAAAGGATGAGGAGGTGGCTGATGGGCTCAGCGACAATGCATCGAGAATTCCAAACGAATGGATTTCCACAATAATGTGAACAAGAAGATGACACTTGGTAATTCAAATGATATAATGTTGTATGCTCGAGGAAAACATACACCATCAATCATTAGTTGAAAGGTGTGCCCGAAATATGACCTTAGGCAGCAAGATCAATGTTAGAGTGGCGATTCATTAATCAACAGTCTAAGAACGAACTGTCGATCATAAACTTCAAAGCAATAGGGTTGCTAGAAGTACATAACTCAAGTAGCATCGTTAGCATATTGGTATCCCGGTTAAAAAAACAACAACACGGGGACCAAGGAAGAATGGTGATGGTGAGAAGTATCATCATACCGATAATTTCTAAGAGGTGGAGCAACCCCCACAACATTCTTGACATAAAAGACAGTAATACTTCAAGGCAGAACACAACACTAACTGGAGAGCAAGTTGTATTCATAATGTGGACAAGTTCGCGATGAAAGGAAGTCAAGGGTGTTGTCGATGATAAAAAAATCATCCAGGGCAAGGAGAGTATTTCTCATCATGAGCACAGTTGACATCTCGGAAGAAGTCAAAGTGTTGAAGGTGATCCGACACATTTGTCGGGAGGTTTCAAGAGGATGCAATCAAACAACAACTACAACCAGCAAGGGAATAACGAAGTGGTAAGTTATAGGATCAATATATAAGATGCAAGCTCGGAACCAAAGTTGCCTTTCTAGACAAGCAACATGATGTTGAAAGCTCGACGTAAGTTGTGCTCAATCTCTGAAGAATTCGTGCACCACAGAAGGACGAGGTAGCACAGTCAAAGATAGCTAGACAAGGGATGTACCCGATAGTCTAGGAATAAACCAGATTGAGTTTAAAAATTTCCCAGTAACATCTACTAGGGGTGTTGAATTTTTAGAGCAGATTTGATTTACTAAACGGTGTCCTCGGTTGACGGCAACCTAGAACCCGTAGAGTGATTACGACAAGCAAAGGTATTACTTCATCAAAAGTTCAAAAGGTGTAGTGTAAAGGCATGATATCCTCGAGATATCAGAGGATAAAACTCGAAGGTAGGACACGATAGAAGTTGAACTAGGTCATTGCCTATGACAGTAGATGCTCTAACCTTGTCAAAAATTTACGAGGCCTGGAATGGATTTATTCCAGATATATTGAAAAAGGACAGCATGGTCGAAACCATAACTGCAAGGGATCAAATTTATTGACACCGAAAGAATTATTTAGATGAAAAATCATTTAGCAAGAATCTCCCGAGACGGTCTACATCGTTTCCATGGGCATGAACAAAAGCTCAAGGTCGACTCCCATTTCTTCAATGCATACGTTTCATTTACCTCTTGCTTTGATAAAACTTTAGTGTTGGAATTTTATCCGGTAGAACACCGGAAGGGTATGACTTGTGAAAACTTTCAGGTTCTCACGAATTAGGGAAGGCATAGGTTCAACCCATCGGGCATCTTAGTAACATATGCCACAAGTTTCAAAAGTAAAAACACGAGCTCGAAAGCAGAGCATGGTTGGTCAAGCAGAGGATATAATTTACCAAAGGCATTATGTATCATGGGAAGAACTCACAAGGTGATTGAATATGGAAGACGTTATCGGATAACAATCCAACAATGGATCGGGCGACCCACAACGAAGCTGGTGTGAGTATCGGTACTCACTCAGAGGAAGAAAGAATGCAGAGGCATCAGATTCAAGAATCACCTGATTAGTCTGATGCTTAAATAGAAAGAAATTATGGTTTCCAAAACGAAGGATCAGAAGCAGACGCTCTGATCAAGGATGGACAAGTTGAAAACACTTAGTTGGTCAATCAATAAAGGTTTGAATTGCCGAGAACCAACTCATGTCCCGAATGACGTCTGAGCCGGAAGGATAATTTTAAAAAGGATAACCTGATGACTGCGTGCATACGCACATATTGAATCAATAGGTTCAAAATGGCTAAGACAAGGGGTGTGAACGAAGACTACTAGTCATATGGAATTAACCATAATGCAAGCATGCAAGAATTTCAAGATTAACAGGCTGCAGAGGATCTTCGAAAGATCGAAAACTATTTCGAAGAATATTGTGAGACACATGAACAATTGAGAAGAACGAATCCTCGATAAATGTGAGGAAATAAACGTAAGGGTTTTCATGCGAAATAAAACTGCAAGACAGTAAAATCAAAGGATTCTCGGGACAACGAAGAATATTTCGAGGCATCTTGTAACAACAAGAGCGATGAGGAATGATCATGAGAATGACAAGTGCATGTAGATATCCATAGGGATATATCGGTGGCAGATAATTGCAAAGGCGATGACCACAAGGGTCTTGGGAAAATATCGAGGGATATCCTCAGAATCTTCTGACGAAGGAGGTGATCTTCCGGAATGAGGGCTCTCCGGGAGAAATAATTACGAGAACCTAGAGTCATAATTAGTAAAATCATTTAACCCGAATAGAAGAGAGATCAGATCCCCAGAGTAAAGATGAGGAATAAAAGATCATAATACCATCCATTGGTGTTGTGGGCCCGTAAGCCACACAACAAGTTAGTAAATTTGTTTTTCAAAGACTAGACTCAACTTCGGCCAAGGAGTTGGAAAGGGGGATTCCTACAGGCAGTCGGCTCTGATACCAACTTGTGACGCCCCCGATTTGACCGTACACTAATCATGCATGCAAATGTGTACGACCAAGATCAGGGACTCACTGGAAGATATCACAACACAACTCTAGACACAAATTAAAATAATACAAGCTTTATATTACAAGCCAGGGGCCGCGAGGGCTCGAATACATAAGCTCGAAAACACAAGAGTCAGCGCAAGCAATAATATCTGAGTACAGACATAAGTTAAACAAGTTTGCCTTAAGAATGCTAGCACAAAAATAGCAACGATCGAAAAGGCAAGGCCTCCTGCCTGGGACCTCCTAACTACTCCTCGAAGCCGAACTCCATGTAGAATCATCCTCGGGATCTTCTGGCTCCTGGACTCCACCGATCTGGTTGCATAAACCAGAAAGAAGAAAGAAGGGGGAAAAGGGGGAGCAAAGCAACCGTGAGTACTCATCCAAAGTACTCGCAAGCAAGGATCTACACTACATATGCAATGGTATCTGTGTAAAGGGGTAATATATGTGGGTTAAACTGCAGAATGCCAGAATAAGAGGGGGATAACTAATCCAATCGAAGACTACGCTTCTGGCCACCTCCATCTTGCAACAGTAGATGAGAGTAGCTGGAAGTAACAAGTATCCTCGCATCTCGCAGCCTCCGTCTTGCAGCAGTGGAATAGAATAGATGGTAAGTTCACCAAGTAACAACGTATAGCATAATCCTACCCGGCGATCCTCCCGCACATCACCCTGTGAGGGAGCAACCACCGAGTTATATCTGGAACTTGTCTGGGTGTGTTTTATTAAGTATCCAGTTCTAGTTGTCATGAGGTCAGAGTACAACTCTGGGTCGTCCTTTTACCGAGGGACACGGCTATTTGAATAGATTAACTTCCCTGCAGGGGTGCACCACATAACCCAGCACGCTTGATCCCATTTGGAAGGACACACTTTCCAGGGTCATGCCCGGCCTCGGAAGATCAACATGTCGCAGCCCTACCTAAGCACAGCAGAGAGGTCAGCACGCCGGTCTAAGTCCTAGGCGCGCAGGGGTCCGGGCCCATCGCCCAACGCACACCTTCACATTGCGTACGCGGCCGGTGAGCAGACCTAGCAACCTCCATTACTAAGGAAGTTACGTTACGCGGTCCAACCCGACGCGCGCCGCTAAGTCGCTGACGTCAAGAAGGCTTCGGCTGATACCACGACGTCGAGTACCCATAACTATTCCCACGTAGCTGGTTAGTGCGTATAGACCAAATGGCCAGACTCAGATCAAATATCCAAACTCGTTAAGCGTGTTATTATGAAAATCACCGTGGACAACGACCAGGGCCAGGCCGCGTCTCGACTGGGTGTCTCAACCTGCCCCTGTCGCTCCGCCACAAAGATCCACTTGGGGGCCGCCGGGAACTCAGGCCCACCACTACCTGGATGGAGCCACCTGTCCTTTCAGCCCCCATATCGGAATCACTTGCGGGTACTCAAAGAGCCGACCCGACTTTAGTCACATCATGTATCATGTAAAGTGCATGTAGTATATACCCGTGATCACACCCAAGTGATCACGGCCCGATAGAATAGCAGGGCAGACGGACAAGGGTGTAGGGCCACTGATGGAGTACTAGCATCCTATACTAAGCATTAGGATGGCAGGTAAAGTATCAACAGTTGTAGCAACAATGACAGGCTATGCAGCAGAATAGGAGTAACCGAACAGTAACATGCTACACTACTCTAATGCAAGCAGTAGAGAGAAGAATAGGCGATATCTGGTGATCAAAGGGGGGGCTTGCCTGGAAGCTCTGCAGACGAAAGGAATCTTCGGAAGCGTAGCCGTAGTCGAACACCAAAGCATCAAGGGTCTCGAGGTCTATCACGGTATCGGAGTCTACCGAAAATAAGCAACGAAGGGGAAACAAATAAATAACAGAGCAAACAATAGCATCACAAAGCATAACATGGCAAAACGCGGTGCTACGTGTGACCTAACGCGGTAGGAGGTGATACTGGCGAGGATGGAAAACATCCGGGAAAGTATTCCCGGTGTTTCGCGTTTTTGGGCAGATGAAACGGAGGGGGAAAGTTATGTGTTCGGTATGCTAGAGATGTGTGGCGGACGAACGGATCGCGTATTCGGATTCGTCTTGTCGTTCTGAGCAACTTTCATATATAAATTATTTTCATCCAAGTTACGGATTATTTTCTATGAATATTCAAAGTTTTTAATCATTATCTGATATTTATTATTTACCTAAACCCAACATTATCCATAACAGTGAACGATGACGCAAGCATGACATCAGAGTGATGTCATCAGGTCAACTGGCCAGTTGACCAGTCAAACCAGACAGGTGGGTCCAGTGGGACCCACATGTCATTGTCAGGGACACTAACAGGGGGTTTAGACTAACTAAAAGGGTTAATTAGTGGGTGGGGCCCAGTAGTCAGTGAGAGATTAAGTGTTTAATTAACTAATTAATTAATTAGCAATTTATCTATTTATTTTATTCGTTTATGCCGTGGGGCCCGCATGTCATTGACAGATTAGTTAATTAACATTTAATTATGTTAATTAGTAATTAGGTTATTCTAACAGAATTAATTAATTTAATTAAGTAATTAATTATTTAATTAATTAAAACTTTTTTTCATATTTCATTTCTTTTTTATACCGTTCTGTGGGCGGGCCCCACATGTCATTGGGCCAGCGAGGCCAAACGGGCACACAGCCTGCGGGTTCACGGGCGTGGCCACGAGTGCCCGCCAGGGCGAACCCGGCGCTGGCCTTGGCTCAGCCAGTGGCGCGGAGGCCCGAACGGGCGCCCGCCCGCAGGGTGCGGCGCGGCGAGGCCAGGGGCCAGGGCGGCTACGATGGCTGGCCGGCGCGGGGGGGTGGCGGAGTGCAGGGCTGATGACGAGCGGGAGCGGTGGCGCGGCGGCTGCCGGAGAGGCCGAGCGGGGCGAGCATGAGGGGAAGCAGGGGAGGCCAGGAGGGGCCTGCGTGGGCGGTAGTCATCGCGGTCGGGGGCGACGAGCATCGTCGGGTGCGGTCGTGCGGGGCTAGTGATGACGGGCCGCGTCAGAAGGACGCCTGCATGGGCGCGGGGTAGGGAGGACGGAGTGGAAGCCGGAGGGGGCCTCACCGGTGTTGATGAGAAGGCCCGGGGAGAAGGTGGCCTGGCGTGGCGAACGGCGTCGGGGGACGAAGAGGTTGAGGCCAGCGTGGGCGTCCAGCGAGGCGGGGCTTCATGGAGGAAGGCGAGGCGGTGCAGTCCGGCGACGGCGTGGGGTCGGCGACGAGGCAAGGGAGAGGACGGCGGCGTTCATCGACGTCGGGGGTCGGGGCCGATGCACCCGATCCAGATTGCACGGGAAGGGGAGAAGGGGATCGTGGGTGAGGGAGAGTGGGTGCGTGGGCTAGGGTTTGCGGGAGGTGAGGGGATATGGGAGCGGGGGCACGGACGGTTGGGCCAGGTGGGCCGGCCTGGTTGGCCCGATGGCCAGCGGGGCCAAGGCCTAGTGGGAAGGGTCCTCCTTTTTCTTTTGCTTTTTTTATCTATTTCTTTTCTGTTTTATTTTTAGTTTCTTTTTATTTATCTTTATCAATTATAAAAGTGACACCTAAATAACGTTACCAATTATGCCACTGTGACAAATTAAGTAGGCACTCTGAATATATATATATATATATATATATATATATATATATAAATGCAAGCTAAATGCCAACCATTTTATTATACATGATCATTATACTTCGTATTCTTAAATTTCCATATGAAAATGTTTTCTATGTATTTCATTTCCTATTTTAGAGTAGTTATATTATCAAATTCGTCTTCTTGGCGCATGGAATTATTTACCAATATTAGCAATCGCTAGACATCCTCCAGTTGCAAAAAAATATGTGTGTCTAAGCAAAGTTAAATATGAATGATACTTGAATACAAAACTATTGGATAGTATGTGAGGCACAAATATTTTTTCGCATAATTACTGTTTGAGCTCTCCTATGCCTAAATCCTGGATCTGCCCCTGTCCTTATATACACTTTCCTTATATACACGGTCCTTATATACACGGTGAAGAATAGCCTTTTACAGAGAGAGATATGATCTAAGTCGCCGCCGCCCCTGGTGGGAAGATGATCGCTAGGTGCTTATCCTTCCCTTCGGGCTCCCTTCTATCACTGGGCCTGTAGGCCCTTCTGGCAGGCCTTCTGTCAGTCTCCCCTTGGTGAACCACCTCCAGTGTATGACACAGCCACGCTCCTTCATGAGGGCGACCTCCTTGAGACGACTCTTTCGATTTCCACCTGTGGTCATGGCCAGTGGGATGAGGTTGCCCCTGCCACAAGAGGAATCCTACCCACATAGGAATGCGGAACCATCGGGGAAAGGCAAAGCCGCTTCACTAGACTTTCCTGAACCATCCATTTGATCCCCACGGTCGTGACACCACTTTTTAAACAAAAGTTTCGAAAATCCAGAGCACATGCCTCGGCGCGGGCATCCCCGATAGTGTGGGCACACGAGTGTCGGCAAGCTACCTTCGCTCCAAGGGGTGGGCGCGTGAGGGGAGGGAAGGGCCGTCGCCAATGGGTTCGGCATGCGAGGGGATGGGAGAGGGTGTCCGGCACCGGAGAAGAGAAGAAGAGGCAACTTACATGTGAACCCAAAATGTAAGGTAAATGTCAAACTAAACAATCAACCAAACAGATTATTTAGAAACAGGCCTGACATGTAATAATCACCATCAATCGTAAAACACTTGGTGATTTTTTTTCTGAAACAGCTGACGCCGACTCTGGAAGGTACGAGCGACAAACTAAAATCTTGTAGTTTTTTTAAACCCTACGGTGAACTCCAACGCGCGACCCGATCCTATCCGGTGCGTCCGTATGGGCTAAAATGGATAAACCAGACGGCCCAGCGCGCGGGCGCAAACGGACTTCTGTCCGCTTTCGACCCATCCCCGACCCAAGTTTGGGCCGCTTTTGAGGTGAAACGGACAACGTGCGGACGGCGCGCGGACGGGCTGGACGCGCGTGCTTGTCCTCCCCTGGCCCGCCCGTCGGTGACACAAAGCACCCGCCCGGCGCCCCGTTTGGCGCCATTTCCCTCCAAACCATCTCCCACGTCCCACCCACCACCCTCCCCGCCATGGACGATGCCCCGTCGAATTCCGGCGGCCAGGCCGTCGACTCGCTCGGAAAGGTGAAGAATAAGGAGGCGGCCAAGGGTCCGAAGAAGCCGCGGTCAGAACTCTCGCCGGAGGAGGTGGCAAAGCTGGACGCGGAATCGGCCAAGAGGAGGTACCGGAGGGCGGCAACCCAGGGCAAGAACGTCGCGGCCAAGTTCGCCGCCGACCGCGCTGCGTGGGAGGCCGCGCGGCACAAGGCCGACATCAACGAGAAGGTCGACATTGTCAACAAAGCGCACGCCCTCCTCATGCTTGTGATATGCCGTCCGGCGAGTTTGTCTACAGCGCCCGTCGGCCCGGCGAGCGCAGGCTCGTCGGTCGCCCGGCCTGCGCAGTTCCCCTCGCCGACGTTGCGGACCACACCTATGTCGCCTGGTTTTCCTCCGCCAAGGTGCGATGGCCAGAACCGTTTCTCGGGGTCGCCGGACGTTGGCCTAGTCCCGCCGTCCACCCCGCGCACCTCAGCCGTCATCAACCTCAACGTCATGCCGGGGTCCAGCAGCGGTGGCCAGCCATCCGTCGATATGCAAAGAAATCAAGCACGGTCGACGTCTACGACCAACATGTCGTCGCCCCGCGTCCTGTTCGACGAAATGCCGACACCAACGCCAGTACACCGCGCCAACGGTCGACGACCCCTACTACAACCAGTACATGGAGAATGCCATCTTCCAGGGCCGCGGCGAAGCCTTCCAAATGGGTGGAGATGGCGGTGTCTATGATCCTGAGGATACCCAGAGTCAGGATGGTCGCGGCCAGTACGTTGTGGACGAAGACTTTGAGGCCCACAACCATGTTGAGTACGACCATGTCGACTCGTGGCATGAAGATGATGACATTTATTGCGAAGGTGATGGTGATGAAGAAGAGAAAGTCGATATTAGTGGTGAGCCATTGTTCATCGACGAGCTCACCCAAAGAGCGGAAGCACAAAAGAAGGAGAAGAGCATACGTATGAGATCATACACATAAAAGGAGGACAAGTTGATTTGCCAAAGTTGTATGGAGATTAGCCAAGATCCATGGACCAGTGCGCAACAAAAGGGACTTGTTTTTTGGACAAGAGTTCACAAAGCATTCCATGAAAGAAAGTTGTTTCCTCCCTACCAATTTACAAGCGACCGTGGCATCACCTCGATTCAAAATAGGTGGTTGTTCATCCAACAAGAATGCAACAAGTATTGTGCCGCACTTGAGAGCGTTGAAGCACGTCCCGTGAGTGGTCTCGGCATCGGGGACATGGTATGGTCTCTTATCTTCTCGTTGCTGCGGCCATGACTTCGGCCTTATATATGTTTGCATGTTCAATTGTTGTTGATCATGTAGGCATTTCAATCCTACGAAGCATACAAGGCCCGGCACAATGACAAGCCATTCACACTTGCGCATTGTTGTACGCTCATCAGCAATTACCCTACTCAAAGATCAATGCCTTTCAAAGGAAGAGAGGCAAGAAGACGACCGCGTTGGCCGGACGTGGAGATGGTGAGGCGTAGAAGAGGCCGAGGGGCAAGACCAACTCCAAGATGGACGACATACGTGATGCGTCATCCATGGCCTTGCATGAGACTTTGCAAGGCATGATGTCTCAAAAGGATGCGAGGGACGAGAAAAAGCGACAAAGCAAGGACGAGCAAATGAAGCAATACCTAGAGCTCCAAAGGAAGAAGCTTGAGATGGAGGAGGCGGTCAAGAAGAGGAAGATCGACATGGAGGAGGCGTCCCGGCAAAGGCAGCTCGACATCGAGGCCACCAATTTCACAGCCAAGCAGAGACAGCTCGACATCGAGGCCACCAATGCCGCAACCAAAGCAAAGGAGGTGGCCCTAGCGATCATGAATGTGGACTTGACCAAGATGAGGGAGAAGATGAGGAGCTGGTTCGAGGCCACGCAGAAGCAGATGATCGAGGCCGACGGCTTGAACTAGGTCGTCTGTTCGACCGTGGCCGTTCTTTTTGGAGGCTGGCATGGGTGCCGGCCGCTGGCTGTGTGCCGGCGAGAAACCTATTCATTTTGGGGGTTGGCTGTGTTGCCGGCCGCTGACAATGTTGCCGGCGACAAAACTATTCATTTTGTAGGCCGGCTATGTTGCCGGCCGCTAGCTGTGTTGCCGGCGAGGATGTGTAGGACCGCTGGCTGTGTTGCCGGCGTGAATTAGCGTGAATTAGGGCCGTTGGCCTGAACTGGGGCGTGGTTTATTTAAAAATTGGCGTTTCAAAATAAGGTGGATAGGATGCGGCGTGTTGGGCGCACGGCCACCACATCCCAGAAATTGACCGGACATGACCCATTACCCTACCTAAACGGATAGAATCCAAGCAAAACGGACATCCATTCGAGGATCGTGCGCTGGAGTTGGCATAACGTAAAAAGTTTTATGCTATTCAGTTGGCATAACGTAAAAAGTTTTATGCTATTCAGTCGAATGTGACGGACATGCACCTCGCCATTTCGATTCAAATTATCATGCATGCGGCACGGCACACGGCATTGCACTGGTGGTCTCGCCAGATCTGTGCCCAGTGGCCAGCGCCACGCTGCGGCACAGTGGCTCGCATGCAGGACGAGTCCAGCTGCAGCTCCAGCCAGCCGTGACGTGAAAGGGAGAGCACACCACACCACACCACACGACGCCGCAACAGCCGGATTCAATCTCCGCATCTGCATCTAATCCAGCGGGGAGCGGTCTACGGGCTACCATCCATTTCCTTGGTCAAGTTCCTCCTTTCCTTCACCGGTGGTCCGGCCTCAGCTGCAGAAATGTCCAATCATCATAAGCTTTTCTTCCCCCAAAGCTGCAGCCCTCTTTCTCCTTTTTCAGAAGAAGAAAAGAAAAGCTGCCACTGTTAATACTGATCCCCATGACTGTAAACGATGGAACGATTCTTATAAACGAATAAAGGAAATTTTGAATGCCAAAAAGAAAAACAATGTCTCTGTGACAGTGATCAGTGGTATGTTCTTAGGCTTGCATTTTTTCAATTTTGTGATAGTTTAGCGTGGTTGCTCGAACTCAAATGAAATCGGCATTCAGGTGTTTTTATTACTAATCGTCATTTGTTTGGTGGCAGTGATAGGTGCCTACCTAACATTGGTGTAGTACCTAATGCTGTCTTATACAGTATTCAGCAGATGAGATGTTTGTCCATACCACAAGGCAAATTTGACTATTTTGACCTGTTGTGGGAACAAATTCACAAAATGAACTGCCAGCGAAACTATTTCACTCCCGTAACCCTTTTGTGCAGCGCCCGCCACGACGGCGCTGCACCCTTCTGTGCAGCGCCTGCCACAGAGGCGTTGCACGCCTGTCCACCGTGGCAGCCCCTGGCCCGCACCCAGGCCGTGCAACGCCTCCCACTCAGGCGCTGCACATTGTAATGTGCAGCGCCCCCGAGCCAGGCGCTGCACAGGCAGTTATCTCTTCGCCGCACGCAGGCCCAATCCCCACCCCTCCCATTAACCCTTGCGGCTGCTGCATCTTCTCCTCCCCCCTCCTCAATTCCAATCTCAAAAACTCTCAGATCTGAAGCTTTTGTCCGTGGATTTCTTCCCCCTTCGATCCTACAAGGTACACTCCTCCGATCCCCTTCTTTCTATCCATACATTTTCTCTTTTTTGCAAGATTTGTGTATTTCTTTTTAGATTAGATTAGAATATTGCATATGTTGGATTTGTGATTTGTAGATGATGATGTTAGATGGTATTTGATGGTATTAGATTATGTTAGTGTAGTTAGTATTCAAGTAGTGTTAGTTTAGTTAGATGAGTTAGATGAATTTAGGAGAGGGGGAGGATGATGTTAGTGTAGTTAGTAACTTAGTAGGCTTAGTTAGTATGTTAGTGTAGTTAGATGAGTTAGATGAATTTAGGAGAGGGGGAGGATGATGTTAGTGTAGTTAGTATGTATTGAAAATAGACTATGTTAGTATTAGATGTTATGTTAGATGAGTTAGGATATTATTTTAGATTAGTTAGTTGTTATTTTAGATGGAAACCTACATTATGTTAGATGGTATTAGATGTTATGTTAGATGAGTTAGGATGATATTTTAGATGAGTTAGATGTTATTTTAGATGGAAACCCACATTATGTTGGAAACTCTTCTATGTTGAACCTACATCGTGTTGAATACATTTTTTCAAATTTTTTCAAATTGTTAGGCTGATGGAGTGGCTTCTCGATGATCACTGGGACAAACAACACCGTTCTTACGCTATGTCCGTGGATCAACGGGTAATAATGAAATTTACCGTTGTTAATTATTTCGTTAATTTTCAAACACATACCCCATATTTAATGATTTATTTGTCTTGCTTGTAGGAACTTGCACCTCTGAAGCTTAGGGCTCACAGAGTGAACCTTGGGTGGATGCGCTATGATGAGCGCTACACACCTTATGTTAGGGAGGCAGGACTTCTCCCTTTCATTCAGCTGGTGAGCCGGTCGACGCCACCCAACAATGCTGCGGCACTCACCGCGCTCATTGATCACTGGAGGCCTGAGACGCACAGTTTCCATCTGCGGACCGGGGAGATGACGGTGACGCTTCAGGATATAGCTATGATCACCGGTCTTCCTGTCGATGGCGTTCCTTTATGTATGAGCACTGATTCAGATGGGTGGCGCCAGCAGATGGAAGCCCTTATCGGCATGGTTCCTCCAGAGCCTCAGGAACCAGCAGATGAAGGCAAGAAGAAGGAAAGAGTCGCAGCCGGTGCCCCTTACACCTGGATTACCACGCACTTTGGTACTTGCCCTTTGGAGGCTGATGAGGACACGGTGAGGACACATGCTCGTGTCTACATGTGGTATGTTATATCCAGGACTTTGTTTGCTGATGGCACAGGCAAGAATGCTCCATGGATGTGGTTGAAGGCATTGACCGTCTTCAATAGCAATTGGAGTTGGGGTTCGGCGACACTGGCTTACTTGTATAGACAGGTATGAAGTTGTTCATATTTCATCTCATTGGTACATGCTGAATGCGATCTTTCTTTTAATACGATCATGTTCTTTTTTATGTGCAGTTGGACGAAGCCAGTTGCAGACTATCTGGAGGTATCGGTGGATGTTTGCTCGCTCTTTCCGTATGGAGCTGGGAGCGTTTGCCGGTTGGACGACCGAAGACCGTGAAGTATGAGCCTTGGGATGATAAACAGGACCCACTACGGCGCCCCACTTGGGCTTACAAGTGGGATGTGTTAAATGAGATGCGTAGAGCAAGGCCCCTTTCCCTTCTTCTTCTTCCTCTCTTCTTCCTCTTCTTCCTCCCTTTTCCTTATGAGACGAGCCTCCTTAACCACCCTCTCCATGAACATCTGATTCTCCCTCTCTTTTTTTGCAGCTTCAAATGCCCAAAGCTTCTCACATTTCTCTTCAAAATCCTTCTGACGCTTCTTCGCTGCCTCCTCACATCTCCTAACCAAAGCTTGCTCCCTAGCTCGCATCGCCTGACTCGCTCTCTGTTTTTCCTCCCGCTTCTTCTCAAGCTCCTCTTCCTTCTTCTTCTTTAGCTTGGCTGCATCCTCCTCTCGAAGCTTCTTCGCAGCCTTCTCCCACCACCCCGCCATATCATCTTCGCCATCCTCCTTCATGGTTGGTTTGTTGGGTTGGGAAGCCGCCATACCTACAATGAGTGAAACATAATGGTAAGTAAGCACTAATTAAAGCCATTGTAAAACAAGAACATATGAGAAAGAAAACATATGAGAAAGATAACATATGAAAAAGTAAACATATAGAAAAGTAAACATACGGAAATGGTCCATCGAGGTATCCAACCATTCCTCTAAAACGAACTTGCCCTTGTCCTTCACCACGACCACGAGCTCTACCACCACCACGGCCTCTTGTAAGTCCAAGTTGCCGACCTCTTTGTTGTCTAGATCCTCTTTGGCTACCACTTGGTTGGCTTGGCACTTGTTGGCTACCACTTGGTTGGGTTGGCACTTGTTGGCTACCACTTGGTTGCATTGGCACTTGTTGGCTAGCACTTGGTTGCCTTCGCACTTGTTGCCTTGGTCTTGGTTGGCTTGGCACTTGTTGGCTACCACTTGTTTGGGTCCCTTGTGTACCTCCTTGTTGACTTGTGCTTGCATCATTTTTCTTGGACCTTTTCCTTGGTTTGGGACATTTTCTTTGGTTGTGGCCTTGACCGTTGCACCGCCCACAACGTGAGCTTTCACGAGGCTCTTGGAATTGGTCGTTGCCCGCTTCGCGCCGGCCACCATGGCCCCATCCGTCCATGTCGCCTCTAAGACGCTTTGTCTTACGTCTACCCCGTTTAACAACCTTCAACTCCGGATCCGGCCATAGTTGAACTCCATGGTACTCCGGCCATTGTGATTGGTCCAAGTAAGGGTGAAAGCGGGGAGCCCATGTTTTCTTGACCGTCATGATTGAGAACTCCGACTCCCGCACGGTGCGTGGGTGGTTGATGTTCACATTCCGAACGCGACCGGCGGTATACAAGTGTGAGCAAGGGAGATGAAGCAACAATGGCCTTCCGCAAGTGCAATCACATTGTGTCAACGACACCTTGAAAGCCCGACCTCCGTGTTGCCGGCCATCGTTTGTGGTTCCTCCTGGCTCTTTCACTTCGTACTTCCACTCCTCATTGTCATATAATATAGCTTCTTCTGAGTCCGCCTTCCGTGATTGAAATACCAACCATTCATCAACCTTGGGTGGGAACTTGTACTTGTACTTGCGCGGGTTCTCACCCGCTATCTGTGCATCAGTTTCCATCGAGTACTTTAAAAAGTACGCATTCATCTTGTCAAATGTGTATTGAACTATTGCCGTCACGGGTAATCCACGTGCACCTTGTCATCGTCCGCATAATCATAATTGTCCTCTTCCTCTTGCAAAGCTTCATCTTGGTTGTTTGTAAACGGACTCAATGTTTGACGCACTTCTTGGGTCAAAAGAGGTTCATCAATTTCATCTCGCATCAAGGGTGGTGGCCTACTATGAACCAAAGGAGGTTCATCAATTGCATCTCGCTTAAAGGGTGGAGGGCTACTATGAACCAAAGGGGAAGGTTCCCGGTTCAAGTCCAAATGCAAACTTGAATCAACCTTCTTCGTTGCAAATAACTCAAGAGCCTTGTCAAGTGATTCGGCCACCGTTTCTTTGTATGCAACCCAACGTTGCTCCGAGTTGACGCGCATTGTCTTCCAACGGACATGCATTCCATAGCCTACATTATGCCTTCCCTCCAACTCAACGATATCACTAAGGTCCATCCAATTCAATTCTTTCCTAACTTGTTGCAAGAGCTCCGCATAGCTAGGACTACTATCAAACACAATGTCAAGCTCATCCGGGTCCGGTTCAATATTTCCTTTCAAAAATGCGTCTTTGTCCCCATGATGAACATACACACATGTTCTTCCCATCCCTATAAGCATTCCAAAAACACAAGGTAACAATGCTTTCATGAGTACTAAATGCAAAGATTACCAAATAATGGAAACCATAATATATATATCAAACAACCCCCTAACCCTAACCATAACCCTAACCATAACCCTAACCATAACCCTAACCATAACCTAACCCTAACAACAAAATAAGAACACCCATAAGAACACACATAGAGCACCCCAAATCACTAAATCTCACTTCTCCATTCAAATCACTAGATCCAAGCAAAACTAGCAACATTTGAGCAATTTGATAACATTTCTTGGATCAAAACAAGGGGATCGGAGGTGATTACCTTTAGGGAGGGCTTGACTCCGAAATCCACGGACAAATTCTTCAAATAAGCAAGATTTGAGAGAGGATTTGAGAGGGGAAGAGAGTGGGAGAGGGGCCTAAGCTCGGGTGGGGGAGTGGGAGAGAGTGTGGGTGGGGGAGTGGGGGTCCAGCGCGGCTGGTGGATAACTGCCTGTGCAGCGCCTGGCTCGGGGGTGCTGCACATTACAATGTGCAGCGCCTGAGTGGGAGGCGTTGCACGGCCGGGTGCGGGCCAGGGGCTGCCACGGTGGACAGGCGTGCAACGCCTCTGTTGCAGGCGCTGCACAGAAGGGTGCAGCGCCGTCGTGGCGGGCGCTGCACAAAAGGGTTACGGGAGTGAAATAGTTTCGCTGGCAGTTCATTTTGTGAATTTGTTGCCACAACAGGTCAAAATAGTCAAATTTGCCATACCACAACAAGAGCCCATGGCCAAAATGAAATAAATGCATACTACTCCCTCCGTAACTAAATATAAGTCTTTTTAGATATTTCAATACGAACTACATACGAATGTATATAAACATATTTTAGAATATAGATTTACTAATTTTACTTTGTCGCATTGGAATCTTAAAAAAGACTTGTATTTAGGAACCGGGGAGAAAATAACTCAATTGCCTCTACTGCCTTAAAGTTAGGCCAGGCCATGGTACATTCACTGATTACATTTTGTCCACAAAACTGCCTAAATGTACAAGCAATTTGCAAAACATTCTCCCTTTTGAACCTATGGTCTGGAGGAAACTTGAAAAGGAGAAGAAAAAGAAAAAGGTGGGAATTTTTTTTGAGGACATGTCTATACATACCACAATTGAAGTGATCCTGATTGTTGAGTTGAGAACTTGAGACTGTCGAATTCTTCATGGATCAAGTATCATGCCTCCACACCTACACTTCCAGCTCAGAGGTTTGTAGTCGGACATGCCACCGTTTACCCTGTAATCGGTGAGCATTGCTGCACCGATGTCACTCGCCGCATCTTGGTTTTCTCGGCCAGCTCTCTGCTTGTGATCTTGTGGCACTATGGGCACCTGCACTGCCTCGCAGTGGCCACAAGACATGCACACCCTCTCACACCTTGGTGGCCTTGATCCGATCAGGCCCCTCCGTTCCATCTTCATCATCTCCCCTGTGCACCCCCCCTCCTGCTCCTATGACATTAACAAACAATGCTTAATTAGTACTTAGCACAAGCAAATGTCCATCAGACAACAGCAACAACTTGCTGATTATTTGTACCTTACTGGTGCGAATCTCTAGTAACCTCAGTGGCAACCTCCCTGTGATAGAAATTGAGAAAGTATAGTTGAGTAAGAAACTACCATGGAAATGTGGAATGATTGTTTCAAACATGAAACATTGAGATGAGCACTAGAGGTCTTACCGGCATCTGAATGTGCCGACTCCATGAAGGGGAGGAGGAGGAGGACAGAGAGGAAGAACAGAGGCAACGGCATGTGGGTACTGCCACTGCATTGCAAAAGATGGACCATTCTTGTATGTGTTGAACCTTCTTAATTAAACTATAGATCAATCGGTTTTTCCGGCCCCTACGGCAAACTGATCCAAATCTTCCAGCAGCTAGCTAGACCTCTATCAGCGGTTCCATTGCAGCAATATCGAGTACATAGCAAGATTTCTGGTGTGGTATGGTTCGGTGGGGGAGATGAGACGAGGAAGAAGGGGAGTGCTAAATAGGATAGGATATTTGGTACTGGGATTGAAAAAAATAGTTTCTAGCAGATTCGGGTGCGGGTTGTCGGGGATTAGCTAGCTATTTCCAGATGCAGACTCGGAGTGCATTCATAATAATCATGTCAGTGGTGAGTTAGTATCTCGTGTGCGTGTCGTCCGATGCGTCCGGAGGGCATATCATTTTTATTTATTTTTACGATAAAAATTTGAGATAAATACACCATTGGTGCTTGAACTTGCCATGAATGTGCACTTTAGTGCCTGAACTTGCAAAATACATTGAACTGGTTCCGTAACTTGGCATAGACGTGCATATACGGTTCAAATCTTGTTTGTATACATCTGTGACGCTGACGAGTCACGCCATCATGGCATGGGACTCGCTGTGAGGGATAGGGTGTGTGGCCTGAGTTTTTTTTACGGAGAACCCTCTAGAATAAAATGTTTTTTTGCAATGAAAAATTATAACATAACGTATCCCTCTCTAAAATAGACCATAGTGTGTCTCAGTTTTCGACGTGTTTGTTTTTTTATTTCATTTTCTTTACAAAATACGCAAATTATAATCGTGTGTTAGAAAGAGCGACCTACCAGTCAAGTGCATGCTGGGCTAGCGAGGCTAGGCAATAGACCACTTCACATTTGCTGCCTTAACTAACATAATTTCAAAAGGATGCAAAAATCTTCATGTCATTTTAAAAAATCACATGTTATTTTAAAACATATTCATTCAATTGAAAATATTTATGAATGATAAACATATTTATATGATTCAAGTATTATTCATATGAGGATCTGCAATCTAAGGGCGCACTAGGCTAGTATTTATGTTTTGAGAAAACACACAAACTTTTATAAATTATATAAACTTTTCAAAACAACACTGTTTTTACTTAAAGCATGATATACTACATGAATATTTTATTCAAAATGTGGAAATTTTAAAATTACATGATAACTTATTTACATATATGAATGTTTTTAAAAATACTTTAATAGTTTATTAAAATGCAAACATTTTTTCAAATTATAATATATATTCTTAATTCATAATTTTATTATGTGTATTTTTGTTAAATTATTGGCTTGGTATTTCTATTGCTTGTAACAGACGATTATAATTTACGTATTTTGTAAAAAAAAATATGAAATTAAAAAAACAAACACGTCAAAAACTGAGACACACTATGGTCTATTTTAGAGAGGGGTACGCTATGTTATAATTTTTCATTGAAAAAAACTTTTTATTCTAGAGGGTTCTCCGTAAAAAAAACTCAGGCCACACACCCTATCCCTGACAGTGAGTCCCATGCCATGGGCGTGACTCGTCAACGTCGCAGACGTATACAAACAAGATTTGAACCGTATATGCACATCTATGCCAAGTTACGGAACCAGTTCAATGTATTTTGCAAATTCAGGCACTAAAGTGCACATTCATGACAAGTTCAAGCACTAGTGGTGTATTTACCTCTAAAAATTTCCATCTATTCATCTTCGATCACGAATACTAGAAATAATAAAAATTACATCCAAATCCGTAGACCACCTATCAACGACTACAAATACTGAAGCAAGCCGAAGGTGCGCCGCCATCATTACCTCTCCCTCGCTAGAGCCGGGCAAAACTTGTTGTAGTAGACAGTCGGTAAATCGTCATGCTAAGACCCCATAGGACTAACGCAGCAGAATAGCAATCGCCGCCGATAAAGAGTAGCGTAGGTCGGAAGCATCGAACCTGAGAACACATGAACATAGACGAGCTACGACCAGATCCGAGCAAATCCATCAAGAATAGATCCACCGGAGACACACCTCCACCTATGATGCTAGACACACCATCGAGACATGGGCTAGGCGGGAGGAACATTATTTTATCTTCAGGGAGCCACCACTGTCTCGTCTTCCTGAGCAGGACACAAACCCTAACAAAACGCGAAGAGACAACTAAAACCGGAGCCCTCCTACCGGCAAAGGCCGAGATCCACCGCGCCGCCATGGTCCTAAGACCACCGAAGACGAGGCGGACCGCCGATGATGCCGACGAAAGGCGGGAAAATCCTAAACTTTTCTTGGGGAGAAGTCGGAGCGCATATCATTTACCTAGCTCATCTTCGCCTAGACTTGGCTAAGAGCATTGTACAACTGGACTGAAATAGTTTGAAACCATATACATCCGCTAAGAGAATCCATAGTTGGACTCTTCAAACCCGCCTTATACGACCGGGCAGGCCACCCTGTCATTGATCGGTCACGAAATTTCAACCCTGACGGACGTCTCAAACGGACCTCAAACGCCTGAATTGACCGGCACCCCTTATATTCAGCCTAAATATGGGGCAGGTATGGGGGCGTCCGGGCACGCCCGAGCGCGTCCGCCACGTCAGATCCGACCAACGTTGGCCTACCCGACCCCAGGTATATTCCTCCCTATCCGCTCGTCGAACCAAACCCTAGCCACTTCACTCCACTCCCCTTCACCACTCAAGCTCATATCTGGCAGTGTCCAGCATGGCCGACAGTGGATCCAAGTCCTTCATCTCCAGATCCGTCGACGATGAGCTCGTCCCACACGGCCCTGGGGAGGAGACGTCCGTCTGGCTTGCGCTCCGCCGCTCCCAGGAGGAGGCCATGCACGACATCGCTCAGACTCCTTTTGCCGAGAATACATCGCGTCCGCCCAAATGGCGCGTGGACCCGGCACTAGGGCAGTCGTCGCTGTCTCACCGGAGGCGGTGCGGTCCGTCTGGTGTTCGAACGCGGTGGCGTACATGCAACCCCTATGTTGGCACGCTGAGACCATCGACGCACCATGGGCGTCGTCGTACAAAAACATGGCGTGGCATGCCCGCTTTGCGAGGCAGGGGGTGCGTGATGCGGCGGTGCACGTAGGCGAGGCGGAGTCGCATTCTCCAGCGTCCCGTATGATGCAGCAGTCCTAGCACCGTAACCATGTCATCGTGGATGTCGTCGACTCGTCCCAGGATGGATCCATCATCGAGGTGACGTCAATCGACACCATTCGGGTTACGGGCTCCGACGAGGAAGAGTAGGGCATGTGAGATGGCAGCATTTTGAGTCACATGAGCCGGCTCGTGTCTCATGCCCTACTCTACCTTGTCGGCGACCGACCAACACTCTGGGAGCACAGCCAGTCGCCGGACATGGCCATGGCTGAACCAGACGAGCTTCGCTTAGATTAGTTTTCATGTTGCATGTAATAATATGGATTTGAGGTTTCTAATTTAAAGTATCCGGTTGTAGAATCAAATATTTAGGACGTGACAGGTCATGATAACCCACAAGTGTAGGGGATCGCGACAGTTTTCGAGGGTAAAGTATTCAACCCAAATTTATTGATTCAACACAAGGGGAGCCAAAGAATACTCTCAAGTATTAGCAGTTGAGTTGTCAATTTAACCACACCTGGAAACTTAGTATCTGCAGCAAGGTAGTTTAGTAGCAAGGTAATATGGAAGTAATGGTCACAACAATAAAAGTAACGGTAGTGTTTTTGTAGTGATTGTAACAGTAGCAGCGAAAAAGTAAATAAGCAACAAGCAATATGTGAAAAGCTCGTAGGCATTGGATCGGTGATGGATAATTATGTCGGATGCGATTCCTCATGTAATAGTTATAACATAGGGTGATACAGAACTAGCTCCAGTTCATCAATGTAATGTAGGCATGTATTCCGAATATAGTCATACGTGTTTATGGAAAAGAACTTTCATGACATCTTTTGTCCTACCCTCCCATGGCAGCGGGGTCCTAATGGAAACTAAGGGATATTAAGGCCTCCTGTTAATAGAGTACAGGACCAAAGCATTAACACATTGTGAATACATGAACTCCTCAAACTACGGTCATCACCGGGAGTGGTCCCGACTATTGTCACTTCGGGGTTGCCGGATCATAACACATAGTAGGTGACTATTGACTTGCAAGATAGGATCAAGAACACACATATATTCATGAAAACATAATAGGTTCAGATCTGAAATCATGGCACTCAAGCCCTAGTGACAAGCATTAAGCAGAGCAAAGTCATAGCAACATCAATCTTAGAACATAGTGGATACTAGGGATCAAACCCTAACAAAACTAACTCGATTACATGGTAAATCTCATCCAACCCATCACCATCCAGCAAGTCTACGATGGGATTACTCACGCACGGCGGTGACCATCATGGAATTGGTGATGGAGGAAGGTTGATGATGACGATGGCGACGATCTCCACTCTCCGGAGCCCCGAACGGACTCCGGATCAGCCCTCCTGAGAGAGATTAGGGCTTGGCGGCGGCTCTGTATCATAAAACGCGATAATTCCTTCTCTCTGATTTTTTTCTCCCCGAAAGTGAATATATGGAGTCGGGGGATACGTCGGTGGAGCAACAGGGGGCCGACGAGGCAGGGGGGCGCCCCCACCCTCGTGGACAGGGTGTGGCCCCCCTGGTCTGGTTCTTTCCGCAGATATTTTTTATATATTCCAAAATAATTCTCCGTTGAATTTCAGGTCATTCCGAGAACTTTTATTTCTGCACAAAAATAACACCATGGCAGTTCTGTTGAAAACAACGTCAGTCCGGGTTAGTTCCATTCAAATCATGCAAGTTAGAGTAAAAAACAAGGGCGAAAGTGTTTGGAAAAGTAGATACGTTGGAGACGTATCAACTTACCCAAGCTTAAACCTTTGCTTGTCCTCAAGCAATTCAGCTGATAAACTGAAAGTGATAAAGAAAACTTCGACAAACTCTGTTTGCTCTTGTTGTTGTAAATATGTAAGGCCATCATTTAAGTTTTCAGCAAAGATCATGAACTAACCATATTCACAATAATTTTCAGGTCTCATGTCTACTCATATTAATGGCATAATCAACTAGCAAGCAATAATAATAAACCTTGGATGACAACACTTTTTCAAAACAATCATAATATAATATAACAAGATGGTATCTCTCTAGCCCTTTCTGAGACCGCAAAACATAAATGCAGAGCACTTTCGAAGATTAAGGACTGACTAGACATTGTAATTCATGGTAAAAGAGATCCAGTCACAATCATACTCAATGCAAATTAATAGCAATACATGCAAATGACAGCGGTGCTCTCCAACTGGTGCTCTTTAATAAGAGGATGATGACTCAACATAAAAGTAAACAGATAGGCCCTTCGCAGAGGGAAGCAGGGATTTGTAGAGGTGCCAGAGCTCGATTTTTAAATAGAGATGAATAATATTTTGAGCGGTATACTCTCATTGTCAACATAGCAACCAAGAATCTCGATATCTTCCATGCTACACACATTATAGGCGGTTCCCAAACAGAATGGTAAAGTTTATACTCCCCCAACTACCAACAAGCACACTCCACGGCTAGCCCGAAACAACGAGTACCATCCAAACTAGCAACAGCCCTGGGGGAGTTTTGTTTAATTCTTATTATTTGAGCATGGGACTGGGCATCCCGGTTACCAGTCATTTTCTCATGAATGATGAGCGGAGTCCACTCATCGTGAGAATAACCCACCTAGCATGGAAGATATACACATCCCTAGTTGATACATGAGTTGTTCGAGCATACAAACATAATTTCATTTGAAGGTTTAGAGTTTGGCACATACAAATTTACTTGGAACGGTAGGTAGATACCGCATATAGGAAGGTATGGTGGACTCATGTGGAATAACTCTGGGGTTTATGGAAGTGGATGCACAAGCAGTATTCCTGCTTAGTACAGGTGTAGGATCGAAAGTATGTCTAGAGGGGGGGTGATTAGACTACTTGACAATATAAAAAATCTGCCTTTTGATCATGCAAAGTTTTTGGCAGTTTCACAATTAAGATCAATTCAAGTATCACCCTACACATGCAATTCTAGAGTATAAGCAGCGGAAAGTAAATTGCACATGTAGTAAAGAGAGGTGGAGAAGATCAAACGCAGTTTGGAGACACGAAGATTTTTGTCGTGGTTCCGATAGGTGGTGCTATCGTACATCCACGTTGATGGAGACTTCAACCCACGGAGGGTAACGGCTGCGCGAGTCCACGGAGGGCTCCACCCACGAAGGGTCCACGAAGAAGCAACCTTGTCTATTCCATCATGGCCTACGCCCACGGAGGACGAGCCTTACTCGGGGTAGATCTTCACGAAGTAGGCGATCTCCTTGCCCTTACAAACTTCTTGGTTCAACTCCACATCTCAAAGACGGAGGCTCCCAAGCGACACCTAACCAATCTAGGAGGCACCACCCTCCAAAAGGTAATAGATGTTGTTGATGATGATGAACTCCTTGCTCTTGTGCTTCAAATGATAATCTCCCCAACACTCAACTCTCCTCACTGATATGGCTGTGGTGGAAGAAAGGATTGAGTGGAAAGCAACTTGGGAAGGCTAGAAATCAAGTTTCATATGGTAGGAATGGAATGACTTGATCTCAACATAAGGGTAGGTGGTTCTCTTCTCAGAAAGTGTAACGTAGGAGTGGTAGACTTTCTGATGGCTCTCTCCACGAATGAAGAGGGGGTGGAGGGGTATATATAGCCTCCACACAAAATCCAACTGTTACACACATATTTGAGCAATCTCGGTGAGACCGAAGTGAAAACTCGGTCAGACCGAAAGTTCAAATATAGTGAACGTTGGGATTTTCGGTGGGACCGAAAATACCATCTCGGTGTGTCCGATGTGAGTCAAAGGTAGGAGCTTGCCATTCTCGGTGGGACCGAAATTAACAACTCGGATATTCCGATATGATGTCAATTGGTTACAGAAGGTTGGCAGTCCAGTTTCGGTGAGACCGAACTCAAAATCGGATGGACCGAAAAATTAGGGTTTGGAAGAATAGCTGAGGTGGTTCATCTCGGTGGGACTGAGTTTGCAGAATCGGTTTGTCCGAGATTACTTATGAGTGTGTTAAGTAGTGAAGGGTGCTGATAGTTGAGGGAGCTAGATCACTAAGCACTTGAGCAACCAGATCATCAACACAACCTCATCCCCTTTTAATAGTATTGGCTTTTCCTATGGACTCAATGTGATCTTTGATCACTAAACCAAAAATAGAGTCTTGAGCTTTTGCCAATGCTTGTCTTAGAATTTTGAGGGGTCCACTTCTTCAGACATTTCCATACCCATATCATCGAACTTCTCTGAAATGATTCTCAAGTAAATATTAGTTCAATGATATATATGTTGTTATTAATTACCAAAACCACCCGGGGATTAGTTGCACTTTCAATCTCCCCCTTTTTGGTAATTGATGACAACATATAGATCAAAGCTTCGACAAAAGATATAATCAATGAATAATATAGTTGCTTTGAGAAGTATGTGATAAACAAGAGCTCCCCCTAAATTTGTGCATTATTTAAAATTTGCGTTTGAATGCAAATGCACAATCGATTAGGATTATGGGTCACTCTTCCATGTCACATACATCTTGGTGGAGCGCACAAAATGATAAGAATGAATAACATGCACTCAATCACCAAGACAAGAGTAAGTAGCCATACAATAAGGAATAGCATATGATAAGCATTAAGCACACATTAAAGCATAGTATGACCAAGCACTCATTAAGGTAGCATCAAACGTAGTAGCAAGCACACTGAAAGTTTCGAAAGACCAAAAGAAACCAATGTATCTCAAAGGAAACCGGCAAAAGAACGAAAGATCACTCTCTCTCTCGAAGCCCTATGATCTATACAATTTCTCCCCCTTTGGCAACAAGTTACCAAAAAGTTCGAAAAGGTATAGAGCTAAGCGTCACTGCGGGCTCTGCTGGCGGCTCCCGTCTGGGTAGATGTCGGAGTAGAAATGACGGCATCGGCGAAGACTTCTGCTGATGTCTGCGCTGGAGGAGTGGATGCTGGAGCTGGAGTAACTGCTGGAGTTGTGGCTGGTGCTGAAGTGGTAGCCCTGGAGTCAGTCACTGGGATAGCTGCAGATCTGAATCCTCTGGGAACCTGAGCAGTCTGGCGATGAGAGTCCTGGACTAGATCATCCTGCATGAGTTCTGCTCTCTCCTGCCTTGCTTCCTCCATGTCTGCCTCAAGCTTGTTGACGGACACCTGAATCTCAGTCAGCTTCACGTCCAGAGCGTGGATCTTGTCCTCAACAATCCTCTCTAGGCTTTCCTGAGATTGCTCAATGCTGGCCAGGCGTTGTTCAATCCTTTGGGTAGCTTCAAGAATCTGCTCTCCGAAGCTCTTTGGTTTAGCTGCTGCTGCTGCTGCCTCTTTGTCAGCTTTAGCTTTCTTCGCAGCTTCGATTTTGGCTTGTCCTTCAACTGAGGTTGGATCATCCTCATCCATCACAACTACGTTATCCTCATGCTCTGGCTACAGTGGCAAGTGCTTCCTATCCAACATGAATTTGCCCGTGCCAAACTTGGCATTGATGAGCATCTGAATCTGCGGGGCAAACCCACACGACCACTTCTGGTCAGCTGCAGTCCTCTTAATGGTCTCTACCATTAAGTCCATCACCTTGAAAGGTGCCTTCTCATCAAGAATGTGCAGCATGTTGATAGAATAGCCTCGAATCATGCGATGGTCTCCAGACTTGGGCATCAATGTATGCCTCAAAATAGTGTTAGTGGTGGTCAGACCTGCCTGGAGATAGTACACTGAGCCAAGCTTCCACCCTTCCAAATCAGCAGCGGGGATCTCCTTGTACATGTTCTTCATGGAATCATGACTCTTCTTAGGAATCCCATAGACATCAATGTCGTCCTCTCTCTGCACTGGAGCATTCAGAAGTTCTGCCCATTCTTCAACAGACGAAGAAAACCTTTGACCTTCAGTCATCCAGGTGATCTTGCCATCAGGATAGAAGTGGGCTGTGGCGTAGAACTGCATGATCATCTCGTCATTCCAAGCTGTCAGCTCTTGACCCACAAAATCAGCAACTCCACATGCAGTAAAGCTCTCATGCACATGGGGAAAGAAGTCTCGGTGCTCTTCACTGTCAATGTACTTCCAGTCAACATACCTGGTGTCAGCAACAATAGGCTTCTTATCCATCAGCACGGTCTCATAGAAGTCCTGCTGCTCTTTGGTGTGAAATCTGGGGTCCACAGCAGTCCTTCTCCTCACAGCATATGGATCAGACTGTCTCCATAGCCTGAGACCTTTATCCTTCCTTGCCTTCATGTCCTCAGCTTGAGGATGAGCATCATTGTGGAGTGGCAACTTAGGACGGAGCTTAAGCAACACATGCTCTTCATCTGACTCAGACGGTGGCATCTCACCTTTGTTCTTCTCAGAAGCTGGAATGCTCCTGGTTGTTCTCTTGGGCTTGGCTGGAGCTGCCTTGGCATGAGCAGGCTTCGTGGGCTTAGAGGAGGCTTGAGCCCTAATAGCATCACCCATGAACTTAGCCTTCTGAGGAGGAGGCTGGGGTGCATCTTCTTCTTTTTCTTCTTCAGCAGCTGCATCAACTTGAGGTTCAGCATATACTACCCTCTTCCTCTTGGAAGTTTTCTTCACCTTACTTGGAGCTGGCTCTTCCAAGTTTAGCTTCTTTGCAACAGCTGATTGCTTTACCTTGCTTGTGCCTTTCCTTGACTGCTGCCCTTGGTGCTCTTTGGCAACAACATTCCTCTTGGGCTTGGAGGTAACTTCCTCAGCAACGAAGTCAGAGTCCTCATCATCAGAATTTCTCTTCTTTCTGGTTCTGGTGGCTGTAGGAGGCAAACCACTAGGGGTGCTCCTCTCACCATCATCACTGGAACTGCTAGCCTCAGGACTGGTATCTGCCTCTGGAATCTCTGCAAACGGTGATTCAGACCTGTTCTGGCTGTCACTGACATCTGACATGGCTGACAACCTGTGAAAAGATAAGGTATAGGCAGAGTAGAAGAGTTATCACAACTGCAGAGGTTTTTTTGCAAAAAAAATGAGTTCAAATCTTAGTTTTGAGTTTTCACAGAATGCATTTCGGTCAAACCGATTTTCAGTTTCGGTGAATCCGAAGTGTATAACAGAAACCTACACACCACTTTCGGTCAGACCGAAATGGGTTTCGGTCCTACCGAAACGGGTTTCGGTCCTACCGAAACACTAGGGTTTCACTGAAGCTAAGTTTCGGTCTCACCGATTTGCACAACTCGGTTAGACCGAATGGTGCAGTGCAATGGCCAGAGGCCAAATCGGTCATTCCGAGTTTCAAAATCGGCTTCACCGAGATGTGTTCCGTGGAAACCTAAACCTAAGAATTTCGCTCGAAACTAGAGGATCTGATCTGATGTTTAGGGAATATCTCAAACGTGGATAGATTCATGGCAAGCCAATCGTGCAAGAATCAGATGGGGAGCACGAAAGGGATCGGGACTCACCCTAACTTGGTGGAGTCCCTCTACGGCGGCAACGGCGCGAAGAGGATTTCCGTTGACGGCGGCGGAGACCTGCGGCGAGGGCGCACAGGCGACGACGGCGACGATCCGAAGATCAGGGCGACGGCAGCAGGGGACTTGGGGGCGAAGCGGTTTGAAGAGTTAAATCGCGCACAGCCCTCAGGTATATATATCCCCATACTGTCGGTGGGACCGAGTTGAAAAACTCGGTGACACCGAAATGGCTAACTGCTGTGCAGTTATTCATATCGGTCACGCCGAGATTTTAAACTCGGTTTCACCGAGATGAAACCTAGATCAGTCTAAGCGTTTCGGTTGGACCGAGATGGAAAAGCCGGTCAGACCGAAATGGACTTAGAAGGTTTTGGAAGTCAGCCTTAGACGGATCGGTGGCTCCGAGTGCTCCTCACTCGGAGGGTCCGAAAATGACTTGTTCAAAGTTGTGATATGAGCATGAATAGAATTTGAGACAATAAAGCATAGATAGCTAGGGAAGGTGCTTAGGCATTCTTGTCCATCCATTTGGCCAGAAAAAATCAAAACAATCAAAACAACAAATGGATGTCCTTGAATGGATAAAATCATGCATTCAACATGCTCACACAATAAGATAGCAACTGAAATATGTGTCAAACATGCACAACCAATACTCTAGCTACTAGCACACAATTTGTCGATGACTAGGTCATCTATATATGAGTATTTTGACTTAGGAGCCAAATGAGAACATTTGATCATAGGTCATACTCATCGTTTAAGCACAAGTGGGGTTACCACTTTTACATAAAGCATTTATGTGTTCACATCATATGGAGATGCTTTAGCTCAATTTTTAGAGCAAAGCTCCCCCTAGATGTGAGAACCCCTTTTAAAGGGTCAAACTAACCTTGGATTGTCGTAGAAGACTTCATGTAGATGTTGAAGATGTGGATGCTCAATGTTGATGTAGATCATCAAGAGTTGGGAGCTATCCTTTGGATTAGGGCACTTTCAATACCTACATGGGTTAGTCCCACAAGGAACAAACAAGAATATCCATAGACATAGATTGAAGTACACAAAAGATGATGTCCATGAAAGCAATGATTACCTTGTCCCTTGACTTACCAACAAGAGGGTTTGTGACTCCATGAACTAGTGCATGATGTGGAAGTTGATTGCACAAGTTCTTGCCAAAATGAATATGAGTGAAGTTTGTTGGCGGAGTCACCCTCAAGAACCTTCTAGTTCTTCTTCTTTGGGATCCACATCATCTTGATGGGAATCCTTGGGGTTGTAGTTGAGCTTGACGAAGTAGAACTTGATGTGTCCTTGGGAACCCACTTGACCATGGCTTGAGGTGCTTCAATGAATGCATCAATCTCCTCTTGAAGCTTGTCCTTGGCCTTTAGCTTGTGGTCTTGTGGTAGAAGGTCATCTTGAGCTTGTTCCACATCGGAAGAAGTAGGATCATACTTCTCCTTTTGTGAAACGAACTGTGGAGTAGGGTATTGACCTTCTTCCCACTCAACACCTTCAGCGTTGAACTTTCGCTCAAAACCAATCCCTTGATTCTTCCGGTGCCTTCCTTGTTTGCGAACAATCTCCTCAAAGTTCTTGCTTCCGGCAAGACTCTTGTAGACACCTTTCTCTATGATTTCCTTCAATAAGCTATTTTCTTGCTCAAGTGTAACTTGTCTTGAAACATTGTTAGTGGAATCAAGAGAACTACTAGAAGCAACAATATTGGATTTAACATGGTTATTGTTACTACTAGAGGAAGAATTTTTCTTATGCTTGTCATGTTTAGTCTTAATAGGTGGCAAGAAATTAGACAAGAGAAGTCGTTTGGCAAGATATGAAGAACTCTTCTTTCGAAGATCGTCATTGATCGCTTTTAGAAACTCATGTTCTTGCTCTAGAGTGAGCTTCTCGAAGCGTAGCTTCTCATGAGATCTTAGGAGCTCTCTATGATCTTCTTGAGTTGTTTCATGAGCTAACTTAAGAGTGTTTAGTTCTTTAGTTAGACGCTCAATCTCCTTCATAGCATTGTCATTTGACTCTTCTCGACTATAAAGACTACTAGCATTTTCATCATTACTAAGCTCACTAGATTTATCATGCAAGAGCTCATCTTCACCAAGCAAGTCATCCTCATCACTATCAAAGTCAATGAATTCAGGGTGTGTTACCTTGGGGCCTTTAGCTATGAAGCATCTTCCAGTTCCCTCATTTGGTGAATCAAATAAGTCATAGGAGTTGGAGTTGGAGGATACGAGTGCAAGTCCGGCAACACCTTCATCTTGACTGTAGTCGGAGTCGGAGTGATAGCTTCCATCGGATTGATTGTCGGAGTCGGAGCCGGAGACCCATTCACCTACATGAGCTTGATGTCTTCTTCTTGTGTAGCTCCTTGATGACTTGTCTTTCCTCTCAGAATCCTTGCTTCTCCGAGAGGGTCTTCGTTCATAACGATCATCTCTACTCCTTCTCTCTCTCCGAGGTGACTCATCTCTTGCTCTTCTTCTTGGAGATTCTTCTCTTCTCTTGTGGGGAGCCGTACACTCATTTGAGAAGTGTCCGGGTCTTCCACAATTGTAGCAGTTTCGATCACGACTAGAAGATCTCTTTTCATCATATGATCTAGTCTTTGAGCTTCTTTCTTTGCCTCTATTCTTGTAGAACTTGTTGAAGTTCTTGACCATTAGGCTTATATCTTCATTGGAAATTAGCTTGTCACTTGAGGTAGTAGGAGCATCACTTGTAGCTTTGTAGGCACCACTTGACTTGTTGTGAAGCTCTTCCTTATCCTTAAGTGTCATCTCATGAGCAACAATTCTTCCAATGACTTCAGTTGGCTTGAGAGTCTTGTAGTTTGGCATCATTTGGATCAAAGTGCACACGGTGTCATACTTTCCATCCAAAGCTCTGAGAATCTTCTTAATGATGAATCGGTCGGTCATTTCTTCGCTTCCTAAGCCGGCAATCTCATTTGTGATGAGAGCAAGCCTAGAGTACATTTCAGCGACTCCTTCACCATCCTTCATCTTGAACTTGTCAAGTTGACCTTGAAGAATATCTAGCTTTGATTCCTTCACAGATTCAGTACCTTCGTGCATTTCAACCAAAGTATCCCAAATCTCTTTAGCATTCTCAAGACGGCTGATTTTGTTGAACTCCTCGGGACACAAAGTATTGAAGAGAATGTCACAAACTTGAGCATTGTTTTGCAACATCCGCAACTCTTCCGGTGTAGCTTCGCGATCCGGAACCTTTCCTTCCTCGAAGAAATCACCTTGCATACCAACACAAATAATGCCCCATGCGGCTGGGTTATTACCAAGAATATGCATTTTCATTTTATGCTTCCAACTAGCAAAATTTGTACCATCAAAGTAAGGACCTCTACGATAATTACCCTCACTAGACGCCATACTCTCCTAGGTTGTGAAACCAAGCTTATGGAGTCCAATGCAATGGAAACCAAAACAATGGAGACCAAAGCTCTGATACCACTTGTAGGATCGAAAGTATGTCTAGAGGGGGGGTGATTAGACTACTTGACAATATAAAAAATCTGCCTTTTGATCATGCAAAGTTTTTGGCAGTTTCACAATTAAGATCAATTCAAGTATCACCCTACACATGCAATTCTAGAGTATAAGCAGCGGAAAGTAAATTGCACATGTAGTAAAGAGAGGTGGAGAAGATCAAACGCAGTTTGGAGACACGAAGATTTTTGTCGTGGTTCCGATAGGTGGTGCTATCGTACATCCACGTTGATGGAGACTTCAACCCACGGAGGGTAACGGCTGCGCGTGTCCACGGAGGGCTCCACCCACGAAGGGTCCACGAAGAAGCAACCTTGTCTATTCCATCATGGCCTACGTCCACGGAGGACTAGCCTTACTCGGGGTAGATCTTCACGAAGTAGGCGATCTCCTTGCCTTTACAAACTTCTTGGTTCAACTCCACATCTCAAAGACGGAGGCTCCCAAGCGACACCTAACCAATCTAGGAGGCACCACCCTCCAAAAGGTAATAGATGTTGTTGATGATGATGAACTCCTTGCTCTTGTGCTTCAAATGATAATCTCCCCAACACTCAAATCTCCTCACTGATATGGCTGTGGTGGAAGAAAGGATTGAGTGGAAAGCAACTTGGGAAGGCTAGAAATCAAGTTTCATATGGTAGGAATGGAATGACTTGATCTCAACACAAGGGTAGGTAGTTCTCTTCTCAGAAAGTGTAAGGTAGGAGTGGTAGACTTTCTGATGGCTCTCTCCACGAGTGAAGAGGGGGTGGAGGGGTATATATAGCCTCCACACAAAATCCAACCGTTACACACATATTTGAGCAATCTCGGTGAGACCGAAGTGAAAACTCGGTCAGACCGAAAGTTCAAATATAGTGAACGTTGGGATTTTCGGTGGGACCGAAAATACCATCTCGGTGTGTCCGATGTGAGTCAAAGGTAGGAGCTTGCCATTCTCGGTGGGACCGAAATTAACAACTCGGATATTCCGATATGATGTCAATTGGTTACGGAAGGTTGGCAGTCCAGTTTCGGTGAGACCGAACTCAAAATCGGATGGACCGAAAAATTAGGGTTTAGAAGAATAGCTGAGGTGGTTCATCTCGGTGGGACTGAGTTTGCAGAATCGGTTTGTCCGAGATTACTTATGAGTGTGTTAAGTAGTGAAGGGTGCTGATAGTTGAGGGAGCTAGATCACTAAGCACTTGAGCAACCAGATCATCAACACAACCTCATCCCCTTTTAATAGTATTGGCTTTTCCTATGGACTCAATGTGATCTTTGATCACTAAACCAAAAATAGAGTCTTGAGCGTTTGCCAATGCTTGTCTTAGCATTTTGAGGGGTCCACTTCTTCATACATTTCCATACCCATATCATCGAACTTCTCTGAAATGATTCTCAAGTAAATATTAGTTCAATGATATATATGTTGTTATTAATTACCAAAACCACCCGGGGATTAGTTGCACTTTCAACAGGTGAAGGCTAGAAAGAGACTGGGAAGCGACCTGCTAGAGAGCGACAACAGTCATTTACATGCATTAAAATTAATTAACAATGAGTGCAAGCATGAGTAGGATATAAGTCACCATGAACATAAATATCGTGGAGGCTATGTTGATTTTGTTTTAACTACATGCGTGAACATGTGCCAAGTCAGATCACTTGAATTGTGCAAAGGAGGATACCACCCTATCATACCACATCACAACCATTTTAATATCATGCTGGCACGCAAGATAGACCATTATAAACTCCTAGCTAATTAAGCATGGCATGAGCAGCTATGATCTCTAATTGTCATTGCGAGCATGTTTAATTCATAATAGGCTGAATCAGGAACGATGAACTATCATATTTACAAAAACAAGAGAGGTCGAGTTCATACCAGCTTTTCTCATCTCAACCAATTCATCATATATCGTCATTATTTCCTTTCACTCGCACGACCAAAACGGTGTGGATAATAATAATAGTGCACGTGCATTGGACTAAGCTGGAATCTGCAAGCATTTAATACAAGAGAGGAGACAAAGTAATATGGCTCAAGGTTAAATTAACAATAAAGCATATGAGAGCCACTAAACATTTTCATCATGGTCTTCTCCTCTTGACCACCAAAGAAAAGAAAAGAAACTATATACACGGGAAAGCTCCCAACAAGCAAAAGAGGAATGAGAAATCTTTTTGTTTTTTCTTTTAATTACTACTACTACAGGCATGGAAAGTAAACTAGCTAAAAAGGCTACAACTATATTTTTTGTTTTTCTTAAGGTTTTTCTAACACACAAGAAAAAGACTAAGGAAAAAAATGAAACGAGCATGGATAGTACAATGAAAGAGTGTGAGCACCGACTACAGGAATAAGTGTGTGAACATGAATGTAATGTCGGTGAGAAACATGTACTCCCCCAAGCTTAGGCTTTTGGCCTAACTTGGTCTATGGCCAGAACTGGCCTGACGGATATCCAAAGTCATAGTTGGGGTTGTACTGAGATGTTGTCGCTATTGCCTACTGAGCTGTAGCTTGGAGACGAGCTGCCCTTGTCGTCTCCTAATACTCATTTGCCTCTTCCCTGATTATAGTATATCTCCCTTTTGCCTGAAATTCAAAGAAGGTAGGAGCAGGGAGAGCAATATGGACAGTGCGGCGCCTGTCAAAGATTAGCCGATACTGGATGGATTGTTCGTTTCTCTCTACAAACCGATGGCTAACGATAGCATTATAATCTAAATAAACAGGTGGTAATTTTGCATCATTTTCATGTATATGCACATCAAGATGATTAGCTATGTGGGTGGCGTAAATCCCACCAAATAAATCTCTATTTAAACCATTATGATGTAACCTACATGCAACAATGGCTCCCAATTTATATTGTCTATCTCCTAACACAACACTCTTAAGAACACTAAGATCCGGAATGCACATATGGCAAGCCTCATCTTTACCATTGATGCATCTACCAATAAAGAGAGCAAAATAATGTATGGAAGGAAAGTGAATGCTCCCTATGGTAGCTTGTGTGATCTCTTTAGATTCCCCCACAGTGATACTAGCAAGGAAGTCTTTATATTCAGATTTGCGAGGTTCACTAACACTACCCCACTGTGGAAGTTTACAAGTACCATTAAAATCTTCTAAGTCCATAGTATAAGATTTATCATAAAGATTAAAAAGGAAAGTGTGAGAATTACGTGAAGATGTAAATTTAAACCTTCTCACAAAGGAATCAGTTAAGTAATGGTACTGATGACACTTATCTAACACGAAGTCCTCGAGGTCAGCGTTACGCACATATGCGTCAAACTCCTCCTTAATGCCTGCCCGAACCATAAACTCCTCTAACGGCCATTCACAAGGCCGCACTTGAGTTTCCCTTGGTAATTCATCGTCCGGCTCACGTATCGCGAGCCTTGGTCCTTGCTTCCTTGAGGAACTGTGACACCCCGAGACCGGTGCGCCAAGTGTCAGCCAGTTATTCATCGTCGTTGCCATGTCATCTGCTCGCCTGTTGCATCTTGCCATGTCATCATGTACGTTGCATCATCATGTTTTCAAAACTTGCATTCGTCCGACTCCGCCCGTCCTCTCCGTTGTCCGTTCTGAGCCCAGACACACTTGCACGTGCCCGCGGCACCTCCGAAACCTCCTTTTGTGAGTGGTGGGAAAATGTTCTCGGAATGGGTTGAAACTTGGCGTGTGGTCTTATTATAGCATAGGTAGACCGCCTATCAAGTTTCGTCGCATTCGGAGTTTGTTTGATAGCCCAACGGTTAACCGTGTTAACCGCCGGAAGCCCTTTGTCTTTTGGCCCAGCACCCCTTTCACACGGTCCCCAAGCCCATTCTACCCCCCTCCATGCTCTTGGCCGTCTGATCACGATCGCGTGACCGTGAACCGCTCCTCATTTGGACACTCCTAGCTCCCTCTACCTATATATATGTGTCTCACCCCGTTTTTCTCGCAGATCCAACCCTAACCCTCTTCCCATCGAGCAGCCGGACATGTCCGCTCGCCGCCGGACATGTCCGCTCGCCGCCGGACATGTCCACCGCCCCTCCACCTCACTCTGCCCAATCAGACGCCGCCACCTTAGCGGGGCCACCATGTGGCGCCCCCTGATTCGCCGCCGTTGCGTGCCCACATCCCCGCAGCACCGCGGCCCGCCCGAGCCCGCGCCTGGCCCGCGCGAGCTCGTCCGTCTCCGCCGCCAGCCCGCGCGCCTCCTCCGGCCTCGCCTCTCCGCTTCGTCCCCGCCGCCCTTCGCTTCCGCCGGCGAGCTTTACCGCCGCCACCGCCGGTAACCGTCGCCGCCCCGCCTTGGACCTCGCCGAACGCCACGGCCGCCGCTCCTCCCTGGCGCCGGGCGCCCGGCCTCCCCGTGCGCCTCTCCAGCGCGCCCTGTGCCCGATCCAGTGCCGGCCACCGGATCCGGCCGATCCCCAGCCATCTCCGTTGACCTGTGCCCCGCCACCGGAGTTCTACCGAGCCGCCGCCGCGCCCTGCCTCGCTCGGTTGAGGAGGACGAGCTCGACGCCCGCACCCGCTCGGGGCCGCGTCAGCCCTTCCTAGGCCCGAGCTCCTGGACCGCTTCCCTCGCGAGGCCCAGCCGCCCAGTTGGGCTGGCGCCTCGTCAGCCTGCCTCGCCGGCCTGGTCCGGCCACCCCTCTGCCCCATGGGCCTGCACCTCCCCTCGGCCCACTGCTCCGCCCAGGCCCACCGCCAGCCTCCTCCACAGATCCGGGCCGAAGCCCATGGTGAGCCTCCTCCCTATCCTTCGCCCAGTGCACTGTTTAGCTAATAGACGCTCACTGTCTTTTTTTTCCTAAGTCTTAAACTGCTAAGTCCTTTTTCTGTGTAATTAAATGTGGCATACTTTGTGATGTTGTAACTTTTTGTGTGGTGATCCAAATTGAGTGAATGATATGTCAAAATGATCGTGGTGATGTGCTCTACACTTTGTTCCATTGTGACATGCTTGTTTGACTTCATCTTGATGCCCTAATCTCTGTTGCAAGAGTGCTACTTGTTATAAACTGTTGTTACTTGTTATTTTGTTGCCATGTTTGAGATATGATAACTTGATGCATGTTTATCCAAATGATGCATATGATATGTCAAAATGTTCATTGTGAAGTGTACTACATGATGGTTGCTGTAGCATGCTTGTTTGAGTCCATATTGCCATGTTAATCTCTGTTGCAAAAGTGCGTGTGGCTGTTAAGTGCTGAAACTTGTTATGAGATGCTGATTTCACTTGCTCTTTGTTATTGGTGTGATTGTCTTCATGCCACATGTTAATATGTTTTGGTAGCACAATAATATGGTCTTTGATGTGGTGCAATCATCTTTCCATGATATGCCTTGAGGTGACTTAAACAAGCTTGTAAACATGCCATGTTGTTGTTGCTGTTTTATACTTAGTGAAAAAACTGCTAAGTCTGGAATCTGTTATAACCTGATGCTATGTTTGCTTGATGCCCCACTCAAATCCATGCTTGTTTTGGAGTGGCCAATGATCATGTCTTGTTGTCCATGTTATTATCTATCCATTCATGCCCTTACTTGCTCATTTGACCTGCTGTAGCTTATTTATTTCTTGCTCTCAAGTTGCTATAAATTATACCTGTTAGGATTTTATCAGCATGTTCAATTTGGTGAAGCTTGTTGCTATTGATCCATGCCTCCTATGGAGTTGCTCCAATGGAGTTGTTTGATGTATGATATGTCTACTACATGTCCATGATCATTATATGCTTAGTAGAGTTTATATGCATGTTGTTTTGTGCCTCCGAAGGCAGCATCGTGATGATGTTTTTGCCTTCCCAGATTTTGACTAAGTCTGGATAATTTTATTGCAACTTGCCATGCTTGTTTAATTGTGTTCCAGCAAGCTTTTGGGTGTGTTCTAAGTTCATGCTTGTTAAGTAACATGTCTACTTCACGTCCATGCTTCTTGTTATCATGTTTGAGTGATGTAGCATATAGTTACCTTGCTCCAAAGTTGCTATGTGGCTGTTAACTTCAGCTTGTTGTTATATCTTGTTTCGTGTGTATGTGTTGAACCGTTGCTCCGTTTTGAGCGTGCTCTATATGAAACTTGTGTGATTTTGCATGTAGAATCATAATATCATGTTGTTTACATGTTTGGAGTATGTTTGCTTGATGTTTGGGTGCTTCTTGCACCGTTGCCATGCTTGTCTTGTTTTGCTCATATCTTCTAGGCCGTAGCTCTGAATTAAACAAACTTTATATGAAACTTGACTAGAATTTCGTGTAGATCATCATGGTGCATGTTAACCTGCTGTTTAATAACTTTAACTTAAGGTTTGTTCAGTTCTGGACTAATTTCAAATTATGCATATGAGGACTTACCGGATTTGTTATGTGTTGATTCCGGCCTCATTTAAACTTGTTGGTGTGTGTTGTTCTTGTGTGCTTCATCCCTTGCCATGTATTGCATCATATATAGACTTGTCTTGCATCATACTTGGTTGAGCATATTGTCATGTTCTTGTGTTGGGTGTTTACCGTATTGCTTGCTTCTTCTCGTTAGTGCTTGTTCCGTTGCGATCGTGAGGATTCGTTCGTCTATATGTGGTTCGTCTTCGTGGCTTCATCTTCGTCTTCTTCATGAACTCATTCTTCTTCCTTGCGGGATCTCGGGCAAGATGACCATCACCTTGGATACCTTTACTATCATTGCCATGCTTAGTTGTCTCGATGCTATCGTTATATGCCGCGCTACCCATCATTATTGTCAGCCCCTCTCCTTGTTGCCATGAAACCTCTAACCTTTGACACCTTCCCAGCAAAACCATTGTTTGGCTATGTTACCCGCTTGCTCAGCCCCTCTTATAGCGTTGTTAGTTGCAGGTGAAGATGAAGATCGTTCCATGTTGGAACTTGTTGTTGGAATATCACAATATATCTTATATATATTAACACACCTATATACTTGGCAATGGGTGGAAGGCTTGGCCTTTTGCTCGGTGTTTTGTTCCACTCATGCCACCTTAGGAGCCGATAAACCGGCATTATGTTCCTTGATTTTGCGTTCCTTACACGGTTGGGTATATGGGGACCCCTTGACACTTCGTCTTTGAATAAAACTCCTCCAGCAAGGCCCAACATTGGTTTAATTTGCCTCATAATAACAACTTAATTAATTAATTAAATTTGCATAGGGGGTCGCGCCCTCGGAATTCTTTTCTACATAGCAGGGGGGCCAGTGCTGATGGTGTTGGTCCCGAACGGGGAGACTGCGGCGCCACCTTGGGGAAACCCGAGGGCTGGTTTTACTCGTATGATCACCTATCCGGCTGTGGCCTGAGATGAGATACGCGCGGCTACTATCAGGGTGTCGGCACGCCGGGAGGTCTTGCTGGACTTGTTTTACCATTGTCGAAATGTCTTGTGCACCGGGATACCGAGCCTGATCGGATTGTCCCTAAGATAAGGGGTAATATTATTATCACTTCTGCTGATCGTGAGAGCTTGTGATGGGCTAAGTTGGGACACCCCTGCAGGGTTATGATCTTTCGAAAGCCGTGCCCGCGGTTATGTGGCAGATAGGAATTTGTTAATGTCCGGTTGTAGGAAACTTGATAGAGGATCCGAAGTAAAACACACAACTGTGTGAGTAACTGTGACTATCTCTTTTCACTTTGAGAAGAGAACACGGTGGGGTAATATTTGACTCGTAGGTAGTTCAGGATCTTTAGCGATCATTACTAGTTTGCGACCGCTTGCGTAGATGCTCATCTTATTCTTGTACTCTTAAGTTAGCCACCATATATTGCTTAGCCGCTGCGGCAACCTCACCACTTTACCTCTTCCTACCCATTAAGCTTTGCTAGTCTTGATACCCATGGTTATGGGATTGCTGAGTCCTCGTGGCTCACAGATACTACAACAACAGTTGCAGGTGCAGGTTTCCGATGACTTGACGTGAGAGCGACGTTCTTTTGTTGGAGTTCTTTTTTATTCTTCTTCTTCTTCGGTCTTGGGTTAGGTTCCGGGTCGGTAGCCTGGTGTCGGGACCCCGATCCTAAGTCACACAGGTCTAGCCTGTAACACACCATATCACTTTGCGGCCTCACGCACGGTATCCCCACGGGTGCCACCTTACCTGGCCCGGGACCGTTTGCGTATTTTGGCACACGTATATGATAGTGTCGCTAGCATCCATATGACAGAGAACCCGGGCCGACATGACCAGTTATAAACCAAAAGTGGCACTAAATTACAGAGACAGGCATACATGACCCAGCAACGAACGTGTCGGTCATCAACGTATGAACCCAAGTCGTAGCAAGCTACAAGGACTTAAAGGAACAACGCGTGACATTTCCCCTAAGGGACAGACACAGGAACGAAGAAGGACACATGCCGGCCAGCCTAAGTGTTCCGGAGCAGTAGCAAGCTACCAAGGCTCAGTGGAATCACTAGGAGACATTTCCCTGTAAGATATGCTACCAAAGGTAAACAACTAGGTGTCGGATCCCACACATAGCAATACACATTACACGTACGCATAACATGCAAGTATGTGCTGTACAACATGGCATCACAACATAACTCAACAACTCATATAGATAAAGGCCCTGAAGAGCCAACATAGCATTTATTACAAACAGAGGTCACATGACCCAACATACAGAGCATACAGGCAACGGAAGCATAACATGTCTCAGTACAGACAACTACAAATGAAAAAGGCTGAGAAGCCTGACTATCTACAAGACCCTCCTAAGGGCACAAGATCGTAGCTCAGGTAACAAGCTAAACGTCGAAGTCCACACGGAACCACTAGCGAGACTGAAGTCTCTCTGCAAAAACATAAATTAAGCAAACGTGAGTACAAAGGTACTCAACAAGACTTACATGAGAACTAACTACATATGCATCAGTATCAACAAAGGGGTAGTGGAGTTTGACTGCAGCAAGCCAGCTTTGACTCGTGGCTATCCTGAACTACGACTGCAAGTAACTCTTTTGAGGTGGCGCACACGAGTCCACATATTCACCAATCAATACACCACTATGGATCCGCTCCCGTCTCCCTACGAGAAGGCCATCCATAGCACTCACACTTGTCTTGAGTACTTTAGAGTATCCACTTTCGATTGTCTATGTACCACGTAAGCATCCAAGAAGTCCATATCCGCGGACCCGGCTATTCGAATAGATCATGTTAACCCTGCAGGGGTGTACTTCTTCACACACGCTCTCGCCACTTACCGCCATGTACACGTCGTGTATTTCGGCAACCTTCAAGCGGAAGCCTGGCGAGGGTGTCGGCCACGACCTGACTAACCACACAAGTCTCTCGTCCAGGTTTATCGCCTATTCGGGTTCCATCCGTGGGGAGATCCGGCCGGGGTGTCGCTCACGGCCCCAAATGATGTGCGCAGGGTTCCCAAGCCCACCTCGTCGGATGGATCTACGCTTGGTACACTGTGCCACGGTGCCTAGTCTGCCCCAAGCCCACATGTACCGTGTGCCACTTGGTAGACTACTAACACTACCTACAAACACCAGAAACTAGTTGCAACTCCTGGACAGAGATCTAGTTGATTAATAAGTCGAGAGGGGTCGAGTTACCGGAACCCAATGTGTGGTAGTAACTATGTCATTGGACAACTTACACAGAACTCAGTTCTTAAGGACGGCTCCAGTGAGACAACCCACCATGTACTCCTACATGGCCTCTCACCGCTACCTTTACCAAATCGTGTTCACACACTTAGCTCACACACAGTAGGACATGTTCACCACATTCCAATTCATCCACGATGAATCATACCTGACTCAACTCTAAGCAATAGCAAGCATAACCAGAAAGCATGTATGAGTAGGCACAACATGGCTCAAACAACTCCTACTCATGCTAGTGGGTTTCAACTATTTACTGTGGCAATGACAGGTCATGCAGAGGAAAGGGGTTCAGCTACCGCAGCAAAAAGCAGTTCAATCGTTGTTGTCCTAATGCAGTAAAAGAGAGCAGGAGCGAGAGAGTGGGATTGTATCGGGATGCTCAATGGGGGTTTGCTTGCCTGGCACTTCTGAAGATATCAATGAGTCATCATCAGTGTCATCGGTCACATCGTCGGAACGTCGTCTACTGAGAGGGGACAAAACCGACAAACAGAGAAAGAACAGAATCAATGCAATGCAACAATATGATGCATGAACATGACATGGCAATATGATGTGGTTTGGCCTAATGCAACTAGCAACCAAATTAAATGAAGTTGGTTTGAACCAAAGGTTCAAATTCAAACTCCATATGTGATTATTCAAATGCCATTTATTCAAATTGTCCTAAACAGCAACCATAAGTTGTTCTAACATGCATGAAAATGCCATAAACAGATTCCTTGGATTTTTCTGATCAATTTTCATATATAAATTATTTTCATCTGAGCTACGGTTGATTTTATATGATTTTTAGAAGTTTTGGTTATTTTTTGAAATAAATAAATCATTTCTGATTTATTTAAAACTCTAGAAAATACTTATTGCGTCAGCACTGCGTCATCATGATGTCAGCAGGTCAAAGGGGCTGGTCCAGGTCAAACCTGACATGTGGGCTCCACATGCCAGTGACACAGTGCTGCCTAGAGTCACAGACAGGTGGGGTCAGGTCAACGACCACGTCAGCAGAGTCAAAGCTGACGGGTGGGTCCCACTGTTTAAGGATTAATCTAAACAGAAAATAAAACTAACCTAAAAAGGTACAGGGGCCCACATGGCAGTGGCTCTAGGGGGGGGTTAGTTGGGTAATTAGTCACTAATTAAGTGCCACGTCGGCGGTAGGCGCCGGCGACCACAAAACACGGCGGTGGCTCGCCGGAGTTGGTCGGGGCAGCGCTGCAGGCTGCGGCTGGGCACGCTGAGGGCACCAGGAGGGAGCCTGTGCTCTCCCGCATCCATCCCCGCAAGTGGGAAAAGCTGGGGTGGCCGGGGCTCGCCGGAATCAAGCTCACGGCGGCGGTGGCGTTCGGGCATCAACGGAGACGGTGTTGCAGCGCACAGCAGGAGCAACCGATGTGGGTTTTGGGCTTCTGGCGTTGTGTGGAGCGCGGTTGTGAGCTCGGTTGCCGCTATAGGTGATGGTGGCCACGGCGGCGACATGCTCAGCGGCGGCCGGCGACGGTGAGGAAGGGGGCGACGGCTACGGTGAGGTACAGGCCACGGGGACAGGGGGAAACGGCGGAGGAGCTCACATCGGTTGCGGCGGTGGCCTCGGTGAGCTCGGGGAGGCGACGGGCGTTGCGAATCGACGGCGAGGTCGACGGCGGCCGGAAGTTGAAGACGAGCACGATGGCGACGAAGCAGACCTCCCGACGTCCCGTAGCTTGGTGGAGAGGACGGGAAGGACGCAGCAGAGCTCGTTGGCGCGTCGGGGAGTGTTGGAAATATGCCCTAGAGGCAATAATAAAAGAGTTATTATTATATTTCCTTGTTCATGATAATCGTTTATTATCCATGCTATAACTGTATTGATTGGAAACTCAAATACACGTGTGGATGAATAGACAGACTTTGTGTCCCTAGTGAGCCTCTACAGGACTAGCTCGTTGATCAAAGATGACTGCGGTTTCCAGGTCATAGACATGAGTTGTCATTTGATAACGGGATCACATCATTAGGAGAATGATGTGATGGACGAGACCCAAACGTAAACATAGCTTTTGATCGTGTCAGTTATCGCTATAGTTTTCTGCATGTCAAGTATAAGTTCCTATGACCATGAGATCATGTAACTCACTGACACCGTAGGAGTGCTTTGTGTGTGCCAAACGTCACAACGTAACTGGGTGACTATAAAGGTACTCTACAGGTATTTCCGAGGGTGTCTGTTGAGTTGACATGGATCGAGACTGGGATTTGTCACTCCGTATGACGGAGAGGTATCTCCGGGCCCACTCGGTAATACGTCATCTCAATGAGCTCAAAGTGACTAAGTAGTTGGTCACGGGATTATGTATTACGGTAACGAGTAAAGAGACTTGCCGGTAACGAGATTGAACTAGGTATAGAGATACCGACGATCGAATCTCGGGCAAGTAACATACCGACGAGACAAAGGGAACTGTATACGGGATTGCCTGAATCCTTGACATCGTGGTTCATCCGATGAGATCATCGAGAAACATGTAGGAGCCAATATGGGTATCCAGATCCCTCTATTGGTTATTGACCTGGGAGTGTCTCGGTCATGTCTACATGGTTTCCGAACCCGCAGGGTCTACACACTTAACGTTCGGTGACGCTAGGGTTGTTAGTGAGAAGAGTGCATGGTTACCGAAGGTTGTTCGGAGTCCCGGATGAGATCCCGGACATGACGAGGGTCTCCGGAATGGTCCGGAGACGAAGATTGATATATAGGATGAAAGGTTTCGGAGTACCGGAAGTGTTCCGGGGAGTATCGGGAAATCGGCGGAGTACCGGAAGGGTTTTCGGGGGGTCCGGAAGTTGTTCTGGGCCTATTGGGCCACAAGGGGGAACACCACAGCCCTCAGGGGGCTGTGCGCCCCCCCTGGGCCCTCTTCCCATGCGGCTAAGGGGGTGGGACCCCCTAGGGCTGGCCGCACCCCTTGGCCTTGGGGGGCAAGGCACCTAGGGGGGAAACCCTAGGGCCTGGGCGCCCCCCCTGCCCTGGCCGCCGCCCCCTCCCCTTGCCCTGGCCGCCGGCCCCTAGGGGGAAACCCTAGGGCGCCCTCACCTCTCCACCCCCCCTATATATAGTGGGGCAAAGGGAGGGCAGCCAACACAGTTTGTGCCTCGGTGCTGCCCTCCCTCTCCCGTTACATCTTCCTCTCCCGCGGTGCTTAGGCGAAGCCCTGCTGGAGTTCTTCTCCACCATCACCACCACGCCGTCGTGCTGCCGGTTCTCCATCAACCTCTCCTCCACCCCTTGCTGGATCAAGAAGGAGGAGACGTCCCCGAGCCGTACGTGTGAAGAACGCGGAGGCACCGTTGCTTCGGTGCTAGGTCTTCGGCGATCTGAATCGCGACGAGTACGACTCCATCATCCGCGTTCATAACGCTTCCGCTTAGCGATCTACAAGGGTACGTAGATCACACTCCCCTCTCGTAGTTGCATCTACTAGATTGATCTTGGTGAACGGTAGGAAATTTTTTGTTTCCCATGCAACGTTCCCCAACAGTGGCATCATGAGCTAGGTTCTTGCGTAGATGCTTTCTCGAGTAGAACACAAAAGGGTTTGTGGCGTTGATGTTTAAATTGCTGCCCTCCTTAGTCTTTCTTGATTCAACGGTATTATAGGATGAAGCGGCCCGGACCAACTTTACATGTCCACGTACATGAGACCGGTTCCATCGACAGACATGTGACTTTTGTTGCATAAGATGGCTGGCGGGTGTCTGTCTCTCCTATCTTAGTTGAATCGGAATAGAACAAGGCGGTCCTTGTAGAAGGTTAAATAGCAACTTGAATATCACCGTTGTGGTTTTGCGTAGGTAAGAAGCGTTCTTGCTAGATACCCATAGCAGCCACGTAAAACATGCAACAACAAATTAGAGGACGTCTAACTTGTTTTTGCAGGGTATGTATGTGATATGATATGGCCAATGACATGATGAAATATATTTTGATGTATGAGATGATCATGTTGTAATAGTTAACATCGACTTGCATGTCGATGCATACGGCAACCGGCAGGAGCCATAGGGTTGTCTTTAATTTTTGTATGACCTGCGTGTCAATCATTAAGCGCTTTGTAATGCTTTACTTTATCGCTAAACGGTAGCAATAGTAGTAAGAGCATGGTGGGCGCACGACAACCCCGATGGCAACACGATGATGGAGATCATGATGATGGAGATCATGGTGTGGCGCCGGTGACGATGAAGATCATGCCGGTGCTTTGGAGATGGAGATCAAAAGCACGAGTTGATGGCCATATCATGTCACTTATGATTTGCATGTGATGTTAATCCTTTTATGCATCTTATTTTGCTTAGGACGACGGTAGCATTATAAGGTGATCCTTCACTAAAATTTCAAGATAAAATTGTGTTCCCCCCGAGTGTGCGCCGTTGCGAAGGTTCGTCGTTTCGAAGCACCACGTGATGATCGGGTGTGATAGACTCTACGTTCGCATACAACGGGTGCAAGCCAGTTTTGCACGTGCAGAACACTCGGGTTAGACTTGACGAGCCTAGCATGTACAGACATGGCCTCGGAACACGGAGGACCGAAAGGTCGAGCATGAGTCATATAGTAGATATGATCAACATGTTGATGTTCACCATTGACACCACCTCATCTCACGTGATGATCGGACTTGGGTTGGTGAATTTGGATCATGTCACGCTCGAATGACCGGAGGGATGTCAATTTGAGTGGGAGTTATAATTAATTTGATTAGGTAATAACTCACTTATCATGAACAATAGTCTAAAAATGTCTTTGCAAATTTATGTTCTAGATGGCTCGCGCAGGAGTTCCCCTGAATTTTAATGCGTTCCTAGAGAAAGCTAAACTGAAAGATGATGGGAGCAACTTTGTGGACTGGCTCCGCAATCTGAGGATCATCCTCACAGCTTCCCAAAAGGTTTATGTCCTAAATGCACCGCTAGGTCAACCCCCCGCTCCTGGAGCCTCTGCGGACGATATGAACGTCTGGCAGACGCGTTCGGATGACTATTCGATAGTACAATGTGCCATGTTGTACGGCTTGGAAGGAGGACTCCAAAGGCGTTTTGAACGTCATGGTGCATATGAGATGTACACGGAGTTGAAATTCATCTTTGAGAAGAATGCTAAGATCGAGAGGTATGAGACCACCGATAAATTCTTCGCTTGCAAGATGGAGGAGAATTCGTCTGTCAGTGAGCACTTACTGAAGATGTCTGGGTACTATACCCGCATAGCTGATCTGGGACTTGTGTTCCCGGATGAGGCTATCATTGACAGAATTCTCCAGTCACTCCCTCCAAGCTACAAGAGCTTCGTCCAGCAGTACAACATGCAAGGGATGAATAAAACCATCGCCGAGCTGTTTTCGATGCTGAAAGTCGCTGAGGCAGACATCCAGAAGGAGTATCAAGTGTTGATGGTCAATAAGACCACCAGTTTCAAGAAGAATGGCAAGTGCAAGAAGGGTAACTCTAAGAAGGGTGGCAAAGCAGTTGCTAATCCAGTGAAGAAACCCAAGGCTGGGCCCAAGCCAGAGACTGAGTGTTTCTATTGCAAGGGGAATGGCCACTGGAAGCGGAACTGCCCCAAGTATCTGGCGGACAAGAAGGGGGCCAACAACAACAAAGGTATATATGATATACATGTTATTGATGTGTACCTTACCAACTCTCGTTGTAGTGCCTGGGTATTTGATACCGGTTCGGTTGCTCACATTTGCAACTCTAAACAGGAACTGCGGAATAAACGGAGGCTGGCGAAGGACGAAGTGACGATGCGCGTGGGAAATGGTTCCAAGGTTGATGTGATCGCCGTCGGTACGCTCGCTCTTCGATTACCATCGGGATTAGTTATGAACCTGAATAATTGTTATTTAGTGCCTGCGTTAAGCATGAACATTATATCTGGATCTTGTTTATTGCGAGACGGTTACTCATTTAAGTCAGAGAATAATGGTTGTTCTATTTATATGAGTAATATCTTTTATGGTCATGCACCCGAAGTTAGGGGTTTATTCTTATTGAATCTCGATAGTGATGATACACATGTTCATAACATTGATGCCAAAAGATGTAGAGTAGATAATGATAATACCACTTTCTTGTGGCACTGCCGTCTCGGTCATATCGGCGTGAAACGCATGAGGAAGCTCCATGCTGATGGACTTTTGGAGTCTCTTGATTTTGAATCACTTGACACGTGCGAGCCGTGCCTCATGGGCAAGATGACAAGGTCCCCGTTTTCAGGGACAATGGAACGGGCAAGTGACTTATTGGAAATCATACATACTGATGTGTGCGGTCCGATGAGTGTAACGGCGCGCGGTGGATATCGTTATTTTCTCACCTTCACTGACGACTTAAGTAGATATGGATATATTTACTTGATGAAGCATAAGTCTGAAACTTTTGAAAAGTTCAAGCAATTTCAGAGTGAAGTTGAAAATCATCGTAACAAGAAGATCAAGTTCCTACGATCTGATCGAGGGGGAGAATATCTGAGTTATGAGTTTGGTGATCACTTAAGAAAATGTGGAATTGTTTCACAGTTGACACCACCTGGAACACCACAGCGTAATGGTGTGTCCGAACGTCGTAATCGAACCCTATTAGATAGGGTACGTTCTATGATGTCTCTTGCCGACTTGCCACTATCGTTTTGGGGATATGCGTTAGAGACAGCTGCATTCACTTTAAATAGGGCTCCATCTAAGTCCGTTGAGACAACACCGTATGAACTGTGGTTTGGTAAGAAACCTAAGTTGTCTTTTCTCAAGGTTTGGGGTTGCGATGCTTATGTCAAAAGGCTTCAGCCAGAAAAGCTCGAACCCAAAGCGGACAAATGTGTCTTCATAGGATACCCAAAAGAAACAGTTGGGTACACCTTCTATCTCAGATCCGAGGGCAAAGTGGTTGTCGCTAAGAACGGGTCCTTCCTCGAGAAAGAGTTTCTCTCGAAAGAATTGAGTGGGAGGAAGGTAGAACTTGATGAGGTTATTGAACCTCTGCTTCAACCAGAAAGTAGCGCAGCACAGAAAGATGTTTTTGTGGAGCCTACAGAGGTTGAAGAGGAAGCCAATGATGATGATCAAGAAGCTTCCGATCAAGTTACTACCGAACCTCGTAGGTCGACAAGGGTACGCACTGCACCTGAGTGGTATGGTAACCCTGTCTTGGAGGTCATGTTGTTAGACAACGGTGAACCTACGAGCTATGGAGAAGCGATGGTGGGCCCAGATTCCGACAAATGGTTAGAGGCCATGAAATCCGAGATGGGATCCATGTATGAAAACAAAGTATGGACTTTGGAAGTATTACCTGAAGGGCGGAAGGCCATTCAGAATAAATGGATTTTTAAGAGGAAGACGGACGCTGACGATAATGTCACCGTGTATAAAGCTCGACTTGTGGCAAAGGGTTTTTCACAAGTTCAAGGGATTGACTACGATGAGACTTTCTCACCCGTAGCGATGCTTAAATCCGTCCGAATCATGTTAGCAATAGCTGCATTTTTCGATTATGAAATTTGGCAGATGGATGTCAAAACAGCGTTCCTTAACGGTTTTCTTAAGGAAGAGTTGTATATGATGCAACCAGAAGGTTTTGTCGATCCAGAGAATGCTGACAAAGTATGCAAGCTCCAGCGTTCCATTTATGGGCTGGTGCAAGCATCTCGGAGTTGGAATCTTCGTTTTGATGAGGTGATCAAAGCGTTTGGGTTTATACAAGTTTACAATGAAGCTTGTATTTACAAGAAAGTGAGTGGGAGCTCTATAGCGTTTCTAATATTATATGTGGATGACATATTGCTGATTGGAAACAATATAGAATTTTTGGATAGCGTGAAGGGGTATTTGAACAAGAGTTTTTCGATGAAAGATCTCGGTGAAGCTGCTTTCATATTGGGCATCAAGATCTATAGATAGATCAAGACGCTTGATAGGACTTTCACAAAGCACGTACCTTGATAAAGTTTTGAAGAAGTTCAAAATGGATCAATCCAAGAAGGGGTTCTTGCCGGTATTGCAAGGTACAAAGTTGAGTAAGACTCAATGCCCAGTGACTGCGGAAGATAGAGAAAAGATGAGTGTCGTCCCCTATGCTTCAGCCATAGGCTCTATCATGTATGCAATGCTGTGCACAAGACCAGATGTCAGCCTTGCCATAAGTATGGCCGGAAGGTTTCAAAGTAATCCTGGTATGGATCACTGGACAGCGGTCAAGAATATCCTGAAGTACCTGAAAAGGACTAAGGATATGTTTCTCGTTTATGGAGGTGATCAAGAGCTCGTCGTAAAGGGTTACGTCGATGCAAGCTTTGACACTGATCCGGATGACTCTAAGTCTCAAACCGGATACGTATATATTCTCAACGGGGGAGCGGTAAGCTGGTGCAGTTCCAAGCAGAGCGTGGTAGCTGATTCTACATGTGAAGCGGAGTACATAGCTGCCTCGGAGGCGGCTAAGGAAGGTGTCTGGATGAAGGAGTTCATGACAGATCTTGGAGTTGTGCCTAGTGCACTGAACCCAATGACTCTGTTCTGTGACAACACTGGTGCCATTGCTCTAGCCAAGGAACCAAGGTTTCACAAGAGGACCAGACACATAAAGCGACGCTTCAATTCCATCCGCGATTCGGTCAAGGAGGAGGACATAAGTATTTGCAAAGTACACACGGATTTGAATGTTGCAGATCCGTTGACTAAGCCTCTTCCACGGGCTAAGCATGATCAACACCAAGATTCTATGGGTGTTAGATTCATTACTTTGTAATGCTAGATTATTGACTCTAGTGCAAGTGGGAGACTGTTGGAAATATGCCCTAGAGGCAATAATAAAAGAGTTATTATTATATTTCCTTGTTCATGATAATCGTTTATTATCCATGCTATAACTGTATTGATTGGAAACTCAAATACACGTGTGGATGAATAGACAGACTTTGTGTCCCTAGTGAGCCTCTACAGGACTAGCTCGTTGATCAAAGATGACTGCGGTTTCCAGGTCATAGACATGAGTTGTCATTTGATAACGGGATCACATCATTAGGAGAATGATGTGATGGACGAGACCCAAACGTAAACATAGCTTTTGATCGTGTCAGTTATCGCTATAGTTTTCTGCATGTCAAGTATAAGTTGCTATGACCATGAGATCATGTAACTCACTGACACCGTAGGAGTGCTTTGTGTGTGCCAAACGTCACAACGTAACTGGGTGACTATAAAGGTACTCTACAGGTATCTCCGAGGGTGTCTGCTGAGTTGACATGGATCGAGACTGGGATTTGTCACTCCGTGTGACGGAGAGGTATTTCCGGGCCCACTCGGTAATACGTCATCTCAATGAGCTCAAGGTGACTAAGTAGTTGGTCACGGGATTATGTATTACGGTAACGAGTAAAGAGACTTGCCGGTAACGAGATTGAACTAGGTATAGAGATACCGACGATCGAATCTCGGGCAAGTAACATACCGACGAGACAAAGGGAACTGTATACGGGATTACCTGAATCCTTGACATCGTGGTTCATCCGATGAGATCATCGAGAAACATGTAGGAGCCAATATGGGTATCCAGATCCCGCTATTGGTTATTGACCTGGGAGTGTCTCGGTCATGTCTACATGGTTTCCGAACCCGCAGGGTCTACACACTTAACGTTCGGTGACGCTAGGGTTGTTAGTGAGAAGAGTGCATGGTTACCGAAGGTTGTTCGGAGTCCCGGATGAGATCCCGGACATGACGAGGGTCTCCGGAATGGTCCGGAGACGAAGATTGATATATAGGATGAAAGGTTTCGGAGTACCGGAAGTGTTCCGGGGAGTATCGGGAAATCGGCGGAGTACCGGAAGGGTTTTCGGGGGGTCCGGAAGTTGTTCTGGGCCTATTGGGCCACAAGGGGGAACACCACAGCCCTCAGGGGGCTGTGCGCCCCCCCTGGGCCCTCTTCCCATGCGGCTAAGGGGGTGGGACCCCCTAGGGCTGGCCGCACCCCTTGGCCTTGGGGGGCAAGGCACCTAAGGGGGAAACCCTAGGGCCTGGGCGCCCCCCCCTGCCCTGGCCGCCGCCCCCTCCCCTTGCCCTGGCCGCCGGCCCCTAGGGGGAAACCCTAGGGCGCCCTCACCTCTCCACCCCCCCTATATATAGTGGGGCAAAGGGAGGGCAGCCAACACAGTTTGTGCCTCGGTGCTGCCCTCCCTCTCCCGTTACATCTTCCTCTCCCGCGGTGCTTAGGCGAAGCCCTGCTGGAGTTCTTCTCCACCATCACCACCACGCCGTCGTGCTGCCGGTTCTCCATCAACCTCTCCTCCACCCCTTGCTGGATCAAGAAGGAGGAGACGTCCCCGAGCCGTACGTGTGAAGAACGCGGAGGCACCGTTGCTTCGGTGCTAGGTCTTCGGCGATCTGAATCGCGACGAGTACGACTCCATCATCCGCGTTCATAACGCTTCCGCTTAGCGATCTACAAGGGTACGTAGATCACACTCCCCTCTCGTAGTTGCATCTACTAGATTGATCTTGGTGAACGGTAGGAAAATTTTTGTTTCCCATGCAACGTTCCCCAACAGGGAGGCGAGGGGGTCACGGGGAGCGCGGTGGTTCTCGCCGGCGGCGACAGCCTCGTTCGGTCGAGCTCGAAAGCGAGCGGGGAGAAAGGGGATGAGTCCAGAGAAGGAGGGAAACGCTGCGGGGGCTTCGTCCACGTCCCTTGGCGCCTGGCTTGGGTCGAAGGGGAGCGCGACACGGCGAAGCAGGAGGTGGCGCGGTCGGCGCGTGCGCTGGCACGCAGCTGCTTCGGGGCGAGGGGGAGAAGACGACGCACGAGGGGGTGGGCTGGGCGAGCCACTTGGGCCGCCAGGTGGGCTGCACAGGTAAGGGCCAGGTAGTTCCTTCTCTCTCTGTTTTAAATTCTGTTTCTGTTTTTTTTTCTAATTCTGTTATTTTGTTTTGATTTAGTTTATAGCCCAAATCATTTTAATAAATCCTAAAAATAATTGTGGGCATTAAATAAATTATTACAGAGACCCTCAACTATTTTCAGAATTGTTGGAGCATTTAAAATATTAAAATATTTACATGCCCCAATTTAAATACTTATTGATTTAATTCAAAGCCCAAATATTCCCTAAAAATGTTCAATATTTTTGGTTTGGATCAGAACCCTTGCCAAAATTATCACACATTGATGAAGGCATTTCTGGGTTTAATGAAAAGGATTTTTATTTGAACCTAGTTGAGTTCATTTAGAGCTAGGGTTTGATCAATCCCCATTTCAAGTTAACAAAAATTAAACATGATGCACAGCCAACCTAGCATTAGGCAGACAGGAGCTAGGGATGTGACAACTCACCCCCACTAAAACAAGAATCTCGTCCCGAGATTCGAGCGTAGGCTAAGAATTGAAAGGGAACACAAGCTAGCACAATCTTCAGGATCCAAAATTCCTCTTCTCGGAGATGTTGATTTATTGCATCATATTGATCTCGTCATCCTGTTTTGAGATCTTCATCCAACCAGATGATAACGGAGACATACTCTGTAGAAATCGATCTTCCCGAAGATCGAGGAACTCAAGATCAACTCATGGAGTGAGACATTGAAGCATCTCTTGAGCTGAGACACGGAACACGCATCCAGAGGGATGGGGTGAATTAAACGATGAAGGTTCATTCGGTAGGCAATAATTCCACACCTAGGAAGATGGTGATCGATGTCACCAAACGGGGCACCTTAGCGAAGGTGACTCGTAGGGTTATCCCCTTAAGTGGCAAAAAGAATTACTTTTGATATAGCGATCATTGAAATTCCCTATACCAGCCTGAGGCAAACAAAATAGATAGTTTGAAGGAGTTCGAGAGAACGACATACTCCATCTATAATGGATGAGGGGGGGTCTACCTTGTTGAAGACAACACAAAGGATGATTTAGGTTATTATCGGGAATGGATGGGATCCATGGCAAGTTGGCACATTGACGGTGCAAGCTGGGAACAAAATGCAAATGCTGGGAATGATTCTAGTATCTGGGAAGAAACCCAACAGTAGAGAGTGAATATACTCTTTGAGAGGTTATAGCATAACCAAGAACACTGTAAGCAATCCCGTATGGTGCCGGTGATAACACCTAGTTCTTGTGCGTGCTCTCAAGAACTTGAGCATTCCCATATTCATCAAGGTTTTACCAATATCCGTGTCAAGGATCCCGGCAACACCACATACTACCCTGATGAATAACGATGGACGATGCAGATGCAAAGGACACTTTCTCAGATTTCACCTTAGCGAGGCCAAGGGGCAAGATCTGGATGATCGACCGAGAGACATTTAGCACTCCGCTTCTAATGTTCTCCTTGATGTGCTAGGTACCACGGTCAAAGCTTAAAAGCGTCAACATGGTCATCAAGTAAAGGTCGGACTTCGGGAGCACAAAAAGTCCGTAAGGAACAACTAGGGAGTAATTCCTACGAAGTCCTTATAGGGAGGTGGCCAACTTCTTCAATCAAGATACTACAACAATAGGTCTTCCGGCTGGGTGGGTTGGCCACGACACCCACTTTACCGGTAATCGAGAGACCAATATTATAGCTCTTGGGAAATGCACCAACCATCATATCTGCCTGAGATTCAGTTCTGATCGGTGTCAGGATATTCCAGACTCATCGAGTCTAGAAGGAATGAATGTTTGCAACACAATTCGACGAGACGGCGTTGCGAGATTCTCGGGGAGTGAACTACGATAGCAAGCTCCAAAACATGAGCTGGTTCTGCTTCAAACCTGTGAACACGTTGTCCAAGACAAACATGACCACATGGTAGGATTACAAGGAAACACTACCGAGTTCAGGTTGGGAACCATTATTAATGACATCGAAGTCTCCAAGCGTGGACGTCCAAGGAATTCACCTTATAACAGACTCCTTTATTTTGAACAAATCAATCAGTGGCTTGGTGTGCTAGGGAATACCGATAGGATGGAGGTAGCTAATCTCTCAAGCCATAGCATACTTCGCACGTGCATGACTGACTTGGAATGATTCCGGAGGAAGCAAAACTAACTTTCACGAATTTATGGCGGCAACTTGCATCAAATGCACATAAATTAGAGGAAGTCACTTCTTTCTTCCGTACATATGCTTCACGAACAGCCATGAAGATAATGCTTATAAAAGTTTCCAATACTAACTGGATGTGCGACATAGATCATGGAGAAGATAACAATGTTGCTGGTGGGCTCAACAACAATTCATCCAGGTTTCCATATAGATGGAATTCCATGACAATGTGAACAAAATGATAGCATTGGTCAGACCCAAAAGATATAATGGTGTATGCTCAAGGAAACAACCATGAGTAAGACAACACTACGAGTATCGTTGGTTCTGATTTGACTTGGCGATAACCCATACTCAAATCAAAGTTTTGGACAAGACAAGAGATCCACAATTGATCACGGGGATCAATCTAAGAAGATATCATCTATCTTCAATACATACTCAAGATATCCCTTGAAGTGAGCTATGTGGATTAAGCTTTTATCTTCCAACTCTCCAAGTTGTTGTTTAGCTTAACCAACTAGTTCGAGGTATCCAACACAGATTCTTGGAGAAAGGTTGGTTTACAAAAGTACCAACTTGATCACGAGCTCAACATAACAGTCAGGAAATAACCCGGTAATACTTCCGAGAAGATATTCGGAAAATCACGAACCACCAATATGTTACTAAGCTCGCAAATAATCTTGCTTTTCAGGGCAAGATGATATGATCACAAGAGTGAGGCAATTTATGCAATTCTAACACATTGCTCAAAGAGTGCACCAGAAAAATGGACTAGGTAGCACGATCAATCTTAGAATGGTGATTTAGTAACCAACGCACTAAGAATGAAATTGTTGTCCTTTAACCACCAAGCAACGAGATTGCTAGGGGTATTGATTACACACATCACAATTCACTTGTCGGTGTTCCGGTTATAACAACGCGGAGACCGAGGAATGAACGACGATGGTGAGAAGTATTACTGTATCAAGAGTTTATAGGAGGTTGTGCAATTCCCACGACATTCTTGATATAAAGGTGGTAATACTCCAAGGTAGGACAGATTAGAAGATGGATTAACATTCTTCATCTGCGCAGTACAACTTCTTTGACCCCAATCCTAGGAATGGATGAGGTACTGGAGTTTGTTTCTCCTAGTCATTCCAGATTAGAATGGCTTGACGGACCTCAAGAGTAAAAGGCACCGATGAACACAAGTGCACGACTACTCCTGACTATCAACTGATAGACGAGGGTCATAATACAACGAAAAAGGAGACAACTCAAGGAACATATAACTTCTGAGTTGTGGAAGCATAGATTAACATGTCGATCGAGTTCAACATATTTCTTCCGGATAACCCATGCAGAAAGGTAAGATTGACAGAGTCACAATATGAACGGAGTACTACTCAAGAGCACTCAGGTTGTGATCTTTTGGTTCAGAAGAACTTCTGCCATGATGGTTCATGGTATTGGAAGAACGATATACCACGGACCTCGAGGACTAGCACAAGGTTGCAAATATCCTAAAGGAACGAGCAAATACTATCAACATGAAGTAAGTAGGGTGAAGCTCGGGTTCAAGAACCCAGGAATAGAATACCTACCAACTAAATAGCATCACGGGATGCTTTCGAGATTGACGGCCAGAATCATCACACCGAGAATATAAAGCATTGCTGGAATACTGGGTGATCTTCTAAGATACTTAGGGTCATAATAATAAGTCCAACATATATGTCGAGGTAACAGAGTGCCTCAACACACCGACTAGTGTGGTTAATCTGGCCTAAAAGGACATTAAGAACAGGTAGGAATGATTTGCAAATGCATCAGATTGTTTAGAGACCTGGGATGACTCGGACAGCATAACGGCAGTAAATGCTCGAAATACTTTTGAGACTCATGCACAAAGATAGCATAACCACTTAACATTATCATGTCAAGGTTCTGAGACCAACAGATGAACAACAGATGTAGTAGAAACTGAACTGAGGTTGAAACCACATTAACGTGATCCTAGTAAATAGATTGAGAGTCCTAGTTCTTAATCCCCGTAGAAAGAAGAAGGTGACTCAGATCAGAAGGTCATGGGGTAAAGGAGTAAAAAGAGCCTTACGTTCCCTTCCACAATCAATTCCCTTATATAACTAAAGAGTTTCTAGACACGACTTCGACCAGTTTGGCTTACTAATCCTACAGGCAGTCAGGCTCTGATACCAAAGCTGTCGGGACCCCGATCCTAAGTCACACAGGTCTAGCCTGTAACACACCATATCACTTTGCGGCCTCACGCATGGTATCCCCACAGGTGCCACCTTACCTGGCCCGGGACCGTTTGCGTATTTTGGCACACGTATATGATAGTGTCGCTAGCATCCATATGACAGAGAACCCGGGCCGACATGACCAGTTATATACCAAAAGTGGCACTAAATTACAGAGACAGGCATACATGACCCAGCAACGAACGTGTCGGTCATCAACGTATGAACCCAAGTCGTAGCAAGCTACAAGGACTTAAAGGAACAACGCGTGACATTTCCCCTAAGGGACAGACACAGGAACGAAGAAGGACACATGCCGGCCAGCCTAAGTGTTCCGGAGCAGTAGCAAGCTACCAAGGCTCAGTGGAATCACTAGGAGACATTTCCCTGTAAGATAGGCTACCAAAGGTAAACAACTAGGTGTCGGATCCCACACATAGCAATACACATTACACGTACGCATAACATGCAAGTATGTGCTGTACAACATGGCATCACAACATAACTCAACAACTCATATAGATAAAGGCCCTGAAGAGCCAACATAGCATTTATTACAAACAGAGGTCACATGACCCAACATACAGAGCATACAGGCAACGGAAGCATAACATGTCTGAGTACAGACAACTACAAATGAAAAAGGCTGAGAAGCCTGACTATCTACAAGACCCTCCTAAGGGCACAAGATCGTAGCTGAGGTAACAAGCTAAACGTCGAAGTCCACGCGGAACCACTAGCGAGACTGAAGTCTCTCTGCAAAAACATAAATTAAGCAAACGTTAGTACAAAGGTACTCAGCAAGACTTACATCAGAACTAACTACATATGCATCAGTATCAACAAAGGGGTAGTGGAGTTTGACTGCAGCAAGCCAGCTTTGACTCGTGGCTATCCTGAACTACGACTGCAAGTAACTCTTTTGAGGTGGCGCACACGAGTCCACATATTCACCAATCAATACACCACTATGGATCCGCTCCCGTCTCCCTACGAGAAGGCCATCCATAGCACTCACACTTGTCTTGAGTATTCTAGAGTATCCACTTTCGATTGTCTATGTACCACGTAAGCATCCAAGAAGTCCATATCCGCGGACCCGGCTATTCGAATAGATCATGTTAACCCTGCAGGGGTGTACTTCTTCACACACGCTCTCGCCACTTACCGCCATGTACACGTCGTGTATCTCGGCAACCTTCAAGCGGAAGCCTGGCGAGGGTGTCGGCCACGACCTGACTAACCACACAAGTCTCTCGTCCAGGTTTATCGCCTATTCGGGTTCCATCCGTGGGGAGATCCGGCCGGGGTGTCGCTCACGGCCCCAAATGATGTGCGCAGGGTTCCCAAGCCCACCTCGTCGGATGGATCTACGCTTGGTACACCGTGCCACGGTGCCTAGTCTGCCCCAAGCCCACATGTACCGTGTGCCACTTGGTAGACTACTAACACTACCTACAAACACCAGAAACTAGTTGCAACTCCTGGACAGAGATCTAGTTGATTAATAAGTCGAGAGGGGTCGAGTTACCGGAACCCAATGTGTGGTAGTAACTATGTCATTGGACAACTTACACAGAACTCAGTTCTTAAGGACGGCTCTAGTGGGACAACCCACCATGTACTCCTACATGGCCTCTCACCGCTACCTTTACCAAATCGTGTTCACACACTTAGCTCACACACAGTAGGACATGTTCACCACATTCCAATTCATCCCCGATGAATCAGACCTGACTCAACTCTAAGCAATAGCAGGCATAACCAGAAAGCATGTATGAGTAGGCACAACATGGCTCAAACAACTCCTACTCATGCTAGTGGGTTTCAACTATTTACTGTGGCAATGACAGGTCATGCAAAGGAAAGGGGTTCAGCTACCGCAGCAAAAAGCAGTTCAATCATTGTTGTCCTAATGCAGTAAAAGAGAGCAGGAGCGAGAGAGTGGGATTGTATCGGGATGCTCAATGGGGGTTTGATTGCCTGGCACTTCTGAAGATATCAATGAGTCTTCATCGGTGTCATCGGTCACATCGTCAGAACATCGTCTACTGAGAGGGGACAAAACCGACAAACAGAGAAAGAACACAATCAATGCAATGCAACAATATGATGCATGAACATGACATGGCAATATGATGTGGTTTGGCCTAATGCAACTAGCAACCAAATTAAATGAAGTTGGTTTGAACCAAAGGTTCAAATTCAAACTCCATATGTGATTATTCAAATGCCATTTATTCAAATTGTCCTAAACAGCAACCATAAGTTGTTCTAACATGCATGAAAATGCCATAAACAGATTCCTTGGATTTTTCTGATCAATTTTCATATATAAATTATTTTCATCTGAGCTACGGTTGATTTTATATGATTTTTAAAAGTTTTGGTTATTTTCTGAAATAAATAAATCATTTCTGATTTATTTAAAACTCCAGAAAATACTTATTGCGTCAACACTGCATCATCATGATGTCAGCAGGTCAAAGGGGCTGGTCCAGGTCAAACCTGACATGTGGGCTCCACATGCCAGTGACATAGTGCTGCCTAGAGTCACAGACAGGTGGGGTCAGGTCAACGACCACGTCAGCAGAGTCAAAGCTGACGGGTGGGTCCCACTGTTTAAGGATTAATCTAAACAGAAAATAAAACTAACCTAAAAAGGTACAGGGGCCCACATGGCAGTGGCTCTAGGGGGGTAGTGGGGTAATTAGTCACTAATTAAGTGCCACGTCGGCGGTAGGCGCCGGCGACCACAAAACACGGCGGTGGCTCGCCGGAGTTGGTCGGGGCGGCGCTGCAGGCTGCGGCTGGGCACGCTGAGGGCACCAGGAGGGAGCATGTGCTCTCCCGCATCCATCCCCGCAAGTGGGAGAAGCTGGGGTGGCCGGGGCTCGCCGGAATCAAGCTCACGGCGGCGGTGGCGTTCGGGCATCGACGGAGACGGTGTTGCAGCGCACAGCAGGAGCAACCGATGTGGGTTTTGGGCTTCTGGCGTTGTGTGGAGCGCGGTTGTGAGATCGGTTGCCGCTATAGGTGACGGTGGCCACGACGGCGACATGCTCAGCGGCGGCCGGCGACGGTGAGGAAGGGGGCGACGGCTACGGTGAGGTACAGGCCACGGGGACAGGGGGAAACGGCGGAGGAGCTCACATCGGTTGCGGCGGTGGCCTCGGTGAGCTCGGGGAGGCGACGGGCGTTGCGAATCGACGACGAGGTCGACGGCGGCCGGAAGTTGAAGACGAGCACGATGGCGACGAAGCAGGCCTCCCGGCGTCCTGTAGCTTGGTGGAGAGGACGGGAAGGACGCAGCGGAGCTCGTTGGCGCGTCGGGGAGGCGAGGGGGTCACGGGGAGCGCGGTGGTTCTCGCCGGCGACGACAGCCTCGTTCGGTCGAGCTCGAAAGCGAGCGGGGAGAAAAGGGATGAGACCAGAGAAGGAGGGAAACGCTGCGGGGGCTTCGTCCACGTCCCTTGGCGCCTGGCTTGGGTCGAAGGGGAGCGCGACACGGCGAAGCAGGAGGTGGCGCGGTCGGCGCGTGCGCTGGCATGCAGCTGCTTCGGGGCGAGGGGGAGAAGACGACGCGCGAGGGGGTGGGCTGGGCCAGCCACTTGGGCCGCCAGGTGGGCTGCACAGGTAAGGGCCAGGTAGTTCCTTCTCTCTCTGTTTTAAATTCTGTTTCTGTTTTTTTTCTAATTCTGTTATTTTGTTTTGATTTAGTTTATAGCCCAAATCATTTTAATAAATCCTAAAAATAATTGTGGGCATTAAATAAATTATTACAGAGACCCTCAACTATTTTCAGAATTGTTGGAGCATTTAAAATATTAAAATATTTACATGCCCCAATTTAAATACTTATTGATTTAATTCAAAGCCCAAATATTCCCTAAAAATGTTCAATATTTTTGGTTTGGATCAGAACCCTTGCCAAAATTATCACACATTGATGAAGGCATTTCTGGGTTTAATGAAAAGGATTTTTATTTGAACCTAGTTGAGTTCATTTAGAGCTAGGGTTTGATCAATCCCCATTTCAAGTTAACAAAAATTAAACATGATGCACAGCCAACCTAGCATTAGGCAGACAGGAGCTAGGGATGTGACACCTGGGATAGCAGATGGATGTCGTTGTGCTTTTCATGTTTGCATTCGTAGTCGGATGCCTTGTATTGATGTTGTTGTATTCATGTGACTTGTATGTATTGTTGTATCCCCCATGTATGTATGTAATGGTACAATGTAATGATATCCATCTTGCTAAGAGCCCGAAATGCGGTTGTGCCCCAATCACGTAAGTGTCATGTGATCGGGATAGAATCGCATCTTGGGCCTGACAGGAACCACCTTGGAAGATTTTCCTACGCATTTTTCTGATTTTTTTGAAAATTTTAGTAACTCAAAATAAAAGTGAACTAAACTCAACAAGATTGATGGCAACTACTCCCACAAGTGCCTAGAGATTATATCTTGCATTAGAACTACTTGGGACCAAAGAAATTTAACATGCAAGCTCAAGAACAAGGTCACTACAGTAGCAAAAAATTGCAATAAATAAAGCACTAGAACAAAAACTAATTGGACCAATGGAGGAGTCACATACCAAGGAACAATCTCCCCAAACAGTTTTGTGAACGGAGCTTTGAGCAAGGAGATCGAAATGGCAGCAAGATGAGCTAGAACTCGTGCTTGAGCTAGATAGTGGTTTTCTTGGAAGGAAGAAGGAGTGTGTGGGTGCAGGAATAAGTGGAGGGGGGCCATGTGGGGCCCATGAGGCAGGGGGCACGCCCAGTGGGGGTGGGCGCGCCCTGGACCCTCGTGGCCAGGGGCTGGCTCCCCCTGCTGTGTTCTCAGTGCCAAATATTCTCAAATATTCTAGAAAAAAAATCATATTTCATTTTCAAGGCATTTGGAGAACTTTTATTTTTGGGGTATTTTTTATCGCACCGATAACTCCGAAAACAGACAGAAAATACTATTTTGCTTTATTTAATCTAATTAACAGAAAGTAAAAGGAGGGTACAGAATGTTGTGCTATCTAGATTCACCCATCTCACGCTCATCAAAAGGAATCCATTAACAAGGTTGATCAAGCCTTGTTAATAAACTCTTTTCGAATAACATGAAACCGGAGAATTTTCGAATAACACTAAGTTACCTCAATGGGGATATGTATGTCCCCAACAATAAGAATATCATATGTCTTCTTGACAGTAGGAAGGGAAAATTTAAAACCTCCAATAGTAATAGTTGAATTTTTTCCAATGGAATTGATACTGTGGACCTGAGGTTGTTTCCTCCGAAAGTGTACCATATGCTCATTACCATTGACATGAAAAGTGACATTGCCTTTGTTTCAATCAATAACATCCCTTGTTGTATTCAAAAAGGGTCTACCAAGGATAATAGACATACTATCGTCCTCGGGAATATCAAGGATAACAAAGCCCATTAGAATAGTAACATTTGCAACCACAACAGGCACATCCTCACAAATACCGACAGGTATAGCAGTTGATTTATCGGCCATTTGCAAAGATATTTCAGTAGGTGTCAACTTATTCAAGTCAAGTCTACGATATAAAGAGAGAGGCATAACACTAACACCGGCTCCAAGATCACATAAGGCAGTTTTAACATAGTTTCTTTTAATGGAGCAAGGTATAGTAGGTACTCCTGGATCTCCTAGTTTCTTAGGTATTCCACCCTTAAAAGTGTAATTGGCAAGCATGGTGGAAATTTCAACTTCAGGTATATTTCTTTTATTGGTAATGGTATCTTTTATATACTTAGCATAAGGATTTGTTTTAAGCATATCAGTTAAACGCATACGCAAAAAGATAGGTCTAATCATTTCAGCAAAGCGCTCAAAATCCTCATCATCTTTTTTCTTGGATGGTTTAGGAGCAAAAAGGCATGGGTTTCTGAACCCATGGTTCTCTTTCCTTACCATGCTTCCTAGCAACAAAGTCTCTCTTATCATAACGTCGATTCTTTGATTGTGGGTTATCAAGATCAACAGCAGGTTCAATCTCTACATCATTATCATTGCTAGGTTTTGCTTCATCATGAACATCATCATTAATATTATCACTAGGTTCATGTTCATTACCAGATTGTGTGTCAGCATCAGAAATAGAGATATCATTGGGGTTCTCAGTTGTGTCAGCTACAGGTTCACTAGAAGCATGCAAAGTCCTATCATTTTTCCTTTTCTTCTTCTTAGAAGAACTAGGTGCATCTAAATTAGCTCTCTGAGAATCTTTCTCAATTCTATTAGGGTGGCCTTCAGGATACAAAGGTTCCTGAGTCATTTTACCACCTCTAGTCACAACTCTTTTAGCATTATCATTTTTCTTACTATTTAATTCATTGAGCAAATCATTGTGTGCTTTAAGTACTTGTTCTACTTGAGTGGTAACCATAGAAGCATGTTTACTAATGAGTTTCAATTCACCTTTAACTCTAGACATATAATCACTCAAGCATCCAATCATATAAGCATTACGTTGCAATTGTTTACCAACATAAGCATTGAAGTTTTCTTGCTTCACAATAAAATTGTCAAACTCATCTAAGCATTGGCTAGCAGACTTATAACGAGGAATATCACTTTCATCAAATCTATAAAGAGTATTTACTTTTACTACCTGTGTCGGGTTATCAAGACCATGTATTTCTTCAATAGGTGGTAAATTATTAACATCTTCAGCTTTAATACCTTTTTCTTTCATAGATTTCTTTGTCTGTTGCATATCTTCAAGACTCAGAGATAGAACACCCCTTTTCTTCAGTCTTGACTTAGGGGTTGGTTCAGGAAGTGTCCAATTGTTTACATTGGTCAACATATTATTCAATAGTAATTCAGCTTGATCAACTCTTCTTTCCCTGAAAACACAACCAGCACAACTATCGAAGTGGTCTCTGGAAGCATCGGTTAGTCCCTTATAAAAGACATCAAGTATTTCATTCCTCTGAAGAGGATGATCAGGCAAAGCATTAAGTAATTGGAGAAGCCTCCCCAAGCTTGTGGGAGACTCTCTTCTTTAATTTGCACAAAACTATATATTTCCCGTAAGGCAACTTGTTTCTTATGAGCGGGAAAATATTTAGCAGAGAAGTAATAAATCATACCCTGGGGACTACGCACACAACCAGGATCAAGAGAATTAAATCATGTCTTAGCATCACCCTTTAATGAGAATGGAAATAACTTAAGGATATACTCCCTCTGTCCGGAAATACTTGTCATCAAAATAAATAAAAAGAGATGTATCTAGATGTATTCTAGTTCCAGATACATTCTTTTTTGTCCATTTTGATGACAAGTATTTTCGGACGGAGGGAGTAGTAATAACGAATCTTTTCCTCGTTGGTAAACAGGGTGGCCATATCAGTCAACTTAGTAAGATGTGCCACAACAGTTTCAGATTCATAGCCATGGAAAGGATCAGATTCAACCAAAGTAATTAACTCAGGATCGACAGAGAAATCATAATCCTTATCAGTAACAAAGATATGTGAAGTAGCAAAAGCAGGGTCATATTTCATTCTAGCATTCAAAGACTTTTCTTTTAGCTTAGCTAATAATTTCTTAAGATCGTATCTATCGTTGCAAGCAAGAAAGTCTCTAGCAATTTCTTCATCCATAACATAACCCTTAGGAATAACAGGCAATTCATATCTAGGAGGAGAATCATCATCATCACTTTCATCAATATTATCAGTTTCAATATTTGCATTCTCCCTAACCTTATCAATTTGTTCGTCTAGAAATTCACCTAGTGGCACAGTATTATCAAACATAGAGGTAGTTTCATCATACATAGCAGAAGTGGCATCATCAAGAACATACGACATATCAGATTCAATAGCAGGAGTAGGTGTAGGTGTCGCAAGTTTACTCATAACAGAGGGTGTATCAAGTGCAGAGCTAGATAACAGTTCCTTACGTCCCCTCGTAGTTGAGGGATAAATCATGGTTTTTGAGTCTTTCAAGTTCTTCATAGTGATCAACAGATATAAATCCCAAGCGACTTAAAGAATATAGTTATGCTCCCTGGCAACGGTGCCAGAAAATAGTCTTGATAACCCACAAGTGTAGGGGATCGCAACCGTTTTCGAGGGTAAAGTATTCAACCCAAATTTATTGATTCGACACAAGGGGAGTCAAAGAATACTCTTAAGTATTAGCAGTTGAGTTGTCAATTCAACCACACCTGGAAACTTAGTAGCTACAACAAGATAGTTTACTAGCAAGGTAATATGGAAGTAATGGTCACAGCAATAAAAGTAACAGTAGTGTTTTTGTAGTGATTGTAACAGTAGCAGCGGAAAAGTAAATAAGGAACAAGCAATATATGAAAAGCTCGTAGGCATTGGATCGGTGATGGATAATTATGTCGGATGCGATTCCTCATATAATAGTTATAACATAGGGTGACACAGAACTAGCTCCAGTTCATCAATGTAATGTAGGCATGTATTCCGAATATAGTCATACATGCTTATGGAAAAGAACTTGCATGACATCCTTTGTCCTACCTCCCGTGGCAGCGGGGTCCTTATGGAAACTAAGGGATATTAAGGCCTCCTTTTAATAGAGTACCGGACCAAAGCATTGACACATAGTGAATACATGAACTCCTCAAACTACGGTCATCAACGGGAGTGGTCCCGACTATTGTCACTTCGGGGTTGCCGGATCATAACACATAGTAGGTGACTATTGACTTGCAAGATAGGATCAAGAACACACATATATTCATGAAAACATAATAGGTTCAGATCTGAAATCATGGCACTCGGGCCCTAGTGACAAGCATTAAGCATAGCAAAGTCATAGCAACATCAATCTTAGAACATAGTGGATACTAGGGATCAAACCCTAACAAAACTAACTCGATTACATGGTAAATCTCATCCAATCCATCACCGTCCAGCAAGCCTACGATGGGATTACTCACGCACGGCGGTGAGCATCATGGAATTGGTGATGGAGGAAGGTTGATGATGACGATGGCGACGATCTCCACTCTCCGAAGCCCCGAACGGACTCCAGATCAGCCCTCCCGAGAGAGATTAGGGCTTGGCAGCGGCTCCGTATCGTAAAACACGATAATTCCTTCTCTCTGATTTTTCTCTCTCCGAAAGTGAATATATGGAGTCGGGGGATACGTCGGTGGGGCAACAGGGGGCCCACGAGGCAGGGGCGCGCCCCCACCCTCATGGATAGGGTGTGGGCCCCCTGGTCTGGTTCTTTCCGTAGATATTTTTTATATATTCCAAAATAATTCTCCGTTGAATTTCAGGTTATTCCGAGAACTTTTATTTCTGCACAAAAATAACACCATGGCAGTTCTGCTGAAAACAGCGTCAGTCCGGGTTAGTTCCATTCAAATCATGCAAGTTAGAGTCAAAAACAAGGGCAAAAGTGTTTGGAAAAGTAGATACATTGGAGACGTATCAGGTCACTATTCGCGGATGCGACCGATCGCATCCACGGGCTTTTGAGGGATAAGATTTGAGGCGTCCGACTGTAAATGCTCTAACACATCTGAAAAAGTGTCGACCACCAGTCATTTGTCCACGTCCACGTTCTTTCCTCTCATATGCAAACCTCAAATCCAGATATTTTTATGTAACGTACATCAACATCAAACGACATTAGGCATCCATGACACAACATAGGATAGTTCATCATAGATATTATCGGACTAACAACATTAGCCATGTACTGCCACGTAAAATCGAGACAAGGGGGGACCCCATCGGTTTGGCCAAGATTCAGGCATGAATATCCTCCGCAGACTCGTCCGACACGTCACTGGGTGACTCGCCCTCCATGTCAGGCACCATTGTTACAACATCTAACAACGCCCCGACCCCCGCGTCCCTCCTTGAGGCGACATGTGGGGACCCTAGGTCTCCACCGCCGTCCGCCTCCGTCCCTTGCCTCCTCCTCGCCGCCGCCAAGGGCCACTGCCGGGCAAAGCCCTGGCAGCACCGGCGGCCGCGGGGTCTCTCCTCGGTGCGGGCCCCCTCCTCCTAGCCATGGCGTGGCGCTCTTCGTCGGATGAAGCTTGGCGGCGCGGAGCAGCGAAGTTTCGGCGGCGACTCGGTGCGGTGGCTGTGGTGGTGGCGCGGCCCCGTCCAGTGGTTCTGCCTATGGCACCGGTGGCCGGGGGTCTCAGCTCCGTCCTATTCAGCTCGTCCCAGATCTGAATCTGGCCGGTCGGGATTCGGTTGCTGCTACCTTTAGGCGTGGTGACGTCGTGACTCCATGGCCGCTGGGCATAATGGTGGTGCAAGCGGCTGGTGGCGCCACGACGACTCGCTCCCGGCGGTGGATGGCTTGCGGCGGGTCGGTGGTGCTGGCTGGCGGCGCCCAGAGCACGGATCCGGGGATCTTGGCCCGGATCTCTTGCGTCTTCGGCGCTGGCCGGCGTCCTTGGGGTGCTCACGGTAGGGAGTGCGATGGTTGTCTCTAGATCTTTGCGTGGAGTGTAGCAGGATGGAGGGTGTAGGTGGTGCACCAGCACTGCCGGTGGCGGTGGTGCGTGCGTAGCCATGGAGGCGACTGCGCTGCGAGGCCTTGCGAGGAAGGGTCTTGGCCGGCAGCGGGCGTTCGGTTGCTTCCGTGTGAGGCGTGCGGCTATGTCTCGGCGGTGTGGGTGCCAGAGTGTGCTCGGAGGTGCAGGTCGGATCCATTCTGGTGGCAGTCCCCTAGCGCGGGTGAAGGCCACCGTGGCGGAACTGGCTTTGCACTGCTCGGTGGTTGCTGCGACTCCTAGTCGATGTTGAAGGTGATGGCTTTAGGCGTGTTCCCTCGGCACCGAGGGGGGCTTCGATGGCAAGTTGTTGGGGTGAGGGCGTTCCGAGGCATCTGATCAGGACTGGCCGGGATCATTCCGAGGCAACGGATGAAAATCATGTTCGGTTGTTGCCGGACCGGCGTTGATGGCACATGCGGGTGTCATTCACCTTCCTGGAGGCTTCACCGAGTGCAACACCATCTTCCTCGCGACCTCGTATTGTCAGCTGTCTCCGGAGCAAAAGCCTTGATTCGTAGGATCGGCATGATGGCAACGTCTTTGAGGTTGTTACTCTGTTGGGAGCATTGTGCTGGGAGACTCGAGGTCCCATGATACGCTCCTCCGATGTTCACCGCTGCCCGGATCTTTCTCCTTCAGCGCCATGTACGGTCATCGCTGGCTAATCCAAGGAAGCTGGAGTTGCTGTTATTCGGAGGTCTTCAGTGTGGGCCGAGACGTGACGAGGGGCTCGGTGTTGGGTAGGCTTTTCGTGTCGTAGTTGTGTTGTTGTGTTTGGTTGTCCTTGTGCGAACCGGGTGTGGAGTTGATCGCTTTTGTTGTTCGCAGTGAGTGGTAGACGTTATTGTATATCTTATTTCTCTTCTTCTACAAAGCTAAGGTATGCAATTTGTGTACCCTAAAAAAGACTCGCCCTCCATGGAGCTGCACACCTTGGCCCTCCCACCACGGGCATGCTAGGCCTTGGACTCGAAGCCTGACGGCACAGGGACCATGACCCAACACTTAGGGCAACTCCAACGCACGATCCCAAATAAATGTTTATTTTGTTCAGATTTCGTCCGTTTGGGATGGCAATAGGCAGCAAAACAGACATATGCGTCCAGCTTATGTTGGAGGCGCCCAACGCGTTCCACAGTCCAAAACGCCCGCCTGCACTTTGGCCACGACCCCACGCCTGCCCCTTGCCCCGACCGCAAGCTCGCGCTCTAGCTGCGCCGCATCAGCGCTCGCCGGGGTGCAGCAGTACCAGCCAAGCAGCAGCACAAGATGGAGGCTGGCTAGCTAGCACGCCTACCGCGCGCTGCCGCAGCTAGCTAGCACACGTCGCACGCTCGCTCAAGCTAGCGCACACAAGACCACCGCACCCAGCCAGTGCCGCGCTCACCAGCTAGCTACCTAGCCCGTGCTCGATCGGGGCCGTGCATGCAAGAGCTTGCCCAAGCCGCCTCGTCCTCGCGCTGCCTCACTCGCTGGCTTGTGTGCTCTGTGCTGCGCATGCGGTAGCTCGCCCGAGACGCCTTGTCTCTGCGCTCGCCCGTCGAGCTAGCCAGCAGTAGCAGCCGTCGCCGCACCCTCTCCTGCTACTGCGGTATGCTGCGTCGACCATCGTCGTGCCTGTTGTTGCAGATGTGTCGCCGGGATGTCATGGGAGGCGGCGGTAGCTGCAACGGGGGCACGAGGGAGAGAGAAAAGCGGGGAAGGTGGGACGCAGCGAGGTTGACATATGTGCCCGACTGGACACCAACGGATGAGGATGAGGCCAACCGTGTCCATTTTCTATCCACTCTCTACGAATGGAGCACAATGAACACGGGCTGGACAAAAATTCAAGATGTTCTCGCACATTGGGACTTTTGTTATGTCTGTTTGACCCCAAGCGGACACACCCGGACAATTATGGGTCGTGCGTTGCATTGGAGTGCCCTTACTTGGAATCCTACGACATCAACTCGTGCTCTAGATCCATGCCACACTTGCGTTGATGCATTATTGTAGGCGTGCGGTTGGGTATCCTCTCGGGTTTGGCGGAGAGCCAGCCGGACAACTAGCTCCTCCTCATGCATGCAAGGGATGAAGTCCCCGTGGATGGAGCCAGAGTTGTTGGATTCAAATCCGATGGCCGCCACGCCAAAAATGGTCAAAGATCACAAGTGGTGCTGGGCGGATCGGACGAGAAGTGGAGTGGAGTGGCAAATCCGGCTAGGATTTGGTCCGCGATGCGAACAAGGGCGAGATATATGTGTGGTCAAGGTCGGCCTTTTCGACAGGGTAGACGTGTCTGGATGGCCTCAAATCTGCCTCACATATGGACTGGGTTTGAGGGGGGGGGGGTGTAAAATATATAAGATGGCTAGAGTAATTGTGTTGTTGTATTCATCTGACCCTGGTATAAGTATATATAGAGTAAATTATGGGGAGACTTACAAGACAAGTCTAGATTGCTTAAACTATTATATCTCATCTCCTTGACTCTACACAACTATACTTCTAACATCCCTCCATAGTCATAGCGGGAGTGAAGCGGATGATTGCGACTGAATTTAAAGTACCGTGCTCGCGTCATCTTCCCCACTTCACCATCATTACCTGCATCACTGATTGGTCGACACCTGCGGTGGTGACTTCGTCCCCTTCCCGTGCCTTCCATGTCTTCCCTCTATTCCCTCCTGTAGTCTCAACGGGAGTAGCTGAACGCTAGTGATGAGGCGGATGCTATTGACTGGGGTTGTTACCAATGTGTTGTTGTAGATGTACTTGTGTGATTGACGAAGAGGTCGCCAATCGTAATGTAGCCAAGGTTAATGTAGAATTTGTCGTAATTAGTGTAGCTACAATCGCTAGAGGCACACAATTTTGCTTGATGTGGATGACAAAGATGCAATCGATGAAGTTTTGCACCTTGTAGAGTTCATATGGTACTATCAAGGAAATATTTTGGACCTTGGCATACCAACGCGAGCATCTTGCGGATGCAGAGAACGCGGTTGTAGGTGAGACCACCAGTTTTGGCAAGACTGGAGGAAGGCCACAGCACATAATAATTTTGCCAAATTGTGCGCCATGTAGGGGCTATCACAATAGTGATGCCAGTTTGTTGATGCAGTTGCTCTACGTTGGCGTCGTGGCGCGTTTGCTAACACAAGACATGTGTCCATCCTTGTGGATGATGTAGCGGAGGCGGCGGTGTGTTTGATGAAGATGTTGGTGAAGACCACTTTGATGATGACCTTGGTAGTGAGGTGTCGGCGATGAAACAGTAGTCGCGAAGTAGCATGTCGCTTGGAGGCGTCCCTTGCTACGACATGTGTGGAAGCCTTGTTGTTAGAGAAGTCAGAGAGTTTAATTATCTTCCCACACCGGCATGCGTGCGGTTTGTGTTGATGTCGCATCTCATGTATTTTCTCGATGATGATCTTAACTCATAGTCAACTTGATGTCGTGGTTCGGCCTAGTGTAGTTCGGCTTGCTGCATCGCAGATCGGTCAGTGTAGTCGTTCGACTTGACGTAAATGGCATGTGGGCGGACGGGCAGTCACTGGAGTCGGGTTGGAGGAGATTGCATATCAACGTACGTGTTGAAGTATAAATGCATAGCCTACCTTTCCCCCATCAGCTTGAGATTTTGGGTGAACTAGCTGGTGCGTGTAGTTCTATACTGTATAGGCATATCTCTTGTATTTGGTAGACTGCGATTAGTAATCATCTCCTACCTTATCTCTAGGAGAGGCTTCCTAACTCCGATCCTAAACCCTAGCCGTCACCGCTTCCGCACCACGCCACCACCGGGGCGGTCGATCTCCATGATCGCCATCGAGGGCCGTGCCGCCCGTACCTAGGATTCATCCACTGATCGTGTTGATCGGCTTCCCTAGATTCCCGATCGATAGATCCGGGTTTTTCTCTCTTGTGTGCTATTTGATCGATGTTTTTCTAGATTCCTGGTCTAAGACCGGTTTGCGTCGCCTTCCGCCCACCGACCCCTATGCACCCCTACTACGACTTCGGCATTGACTACACCGGCCTCTTCTCTGATTAGTTGGATCTCTCGAGACGGCGTCCCGACAGTTGTCTCCTGCGCGACCGTCTGCACATCGATCTTCATCGGACATCGTCTTCGCCTTCTCCGATCGGGGCGTCGTCACCTCACGGCAGGACCGGTTTGGTCAGCCGGTTGCACTCGTATCTGCAGGATCCTATGAAGTTGTCTTGACATACACACGCCTCACTAATGCCTTAGCAACGGGTTGCTGTTGCATCACCTTATCGGCCACATTGTTGTCGCCCCATGGTTCACCCCACGGCAGCACCGACCCACGCGTTGCCGCTATATCGCCCCTTCGGTCCATAGCACCATGGCACATGCTCCACGCCGCCGACTTGAGGTCTTCCCGTCATCACTTCGACATGTATTTTGCCGCCGCGTGCCCTGACACGCGTGTTGTTGTTGTGTCACCCCTTCGAGCCACAGCGCCGCGGAACACGGTCCACTCCATCGGTCCAGCGCGTTGACGTCTATTGTGGTATGTGCCGCGTCACCTCCCTAGGCGCGGGAATGCCACCATCCGCTCACCGTTTTCACAACCCTATTAGGTTCTTTCTCGCCAACTACAAGAACCGCTATCGCGCTTTTGCCGGCAACGGACATGGTCTCCTCCCCGTCTATCTCTGGTTTCGCCGACCACCCTTCATCTTCGTCTAGCACACGCTCGTCGCCAATGTCAATGTCATCTTCCTCCACCACTTCATATACTCCAGCAAACGGGCAACACCAACACCATCTTTCCCATGTCGTTTGCGCCGTGAACATCCTAGAGGCCTCCTCTGCTGGTCCCTGGGCATGATGAACAATTTTGAGTGGTCCCTGTCTCAGCATGACAGGTGTTGGAAACACCAAGCATGCCTTCGTCCCCGGGCTTGGCAACCCTAGTGCGGCGCCTCATCTATTATGGCTTCGACAACATCGTCTTCGGCATCGGCCCTCCTTTGACGAGTGCCTCGATTACATCATCATTTTCTTCCTAGCGCACCACTCCTTGTGTTGACGTCTCTTCTGGTGCCTGCTTGCGCCGCCTCCCGAAGCACAGGATGGCCACTGTCTGTGCATGGTTGCCTTCATCCCTGAGTCATCGGCGCTCCCTTGCACCCCGAATCCACCTACGGCTACTTCGACACTAACTACCACGACCTCAACATCAGCCGCAGCGTCTCTCGCATGCGTACCTCGACCAAGGCTCCTCTACCCACACTCTCAACTGCCTCGACTTCGGCACAAATAGATATCACCTCTCTTGAGCACCTCGGCACTACCACTACAGTCAACGTGTCCGTGACGAGACATCATCGACGATGCTCCCGCTACGACTGCGGGGAGATGTCAGCATGTCAGTTTCTACCTTCGCTTTCTCTCTAGTCTCACCGTCTACGACGCTACCACTACGAGTACTTGGGGATGTTAGAATATATAGGCATATCTCTTCAATTTGGTAGACTATGATTTGTTATTTTGGAGCCCTGAACCGTAGAACAATAGTTCTATAGTATATTTTCATTAATTAAAATATGCACATGCTAAAATTACAAAAAAGGAAAACAGAAAAAAAACTGCAACTATCCAATGGTTGCTCGTTCTAACATGATCAAAATTAAAGGGTTCTTAGCCTAGAGAGGTTTATATCCAAGAATCAAGGGATTTTATGAACTAGGTCTTGGCTCTATGTCTGACCAGCAGCAGATCTTGTTTGAGTTTCCATTTCCATGATCTGAGACTAGAGGCTTGATTTTTGAAAATGGTTCCATTTATCTCCGTCCAAATATTCCAGCAACCTAGGATAATAATATCCATAGAGATCTTCTTTGGGAGCGTCTAATGAAGAAGCAGAACATCATCAAAGAATGATATTCCTCTGTTTTTCTGTGGAGCTATAGATAGCCATCAGTTCTGAGCAATGGTGCAGTCCCACGTAAGGTGCATGATATTTTCCTCATAGTTTCCATTGCAAAGAGCATAATTGTATGAGGGGGTATGGAAATATTTCCTTCCGAGAAGACCCCTAGTGCTTACTCTATCATAAAGAGACAACCAGAGAAAAAAATTATGTCTGATTCTGCTTGCACTCTTCCATAGCCATTTGTAGATACAGTGTGCTTTTGAAATACCCATGATGTGCTTGTACATTTGTTTGCTGGAATAGTTTTTGCTACAATGATATTTACAAATGTCCTTCCCTGAGCTTATACTAATTTGATCCACAATTTTATTGACAATGACAAATTGTTCATGGGCTTGGGCTGAAATGGGCTATGAAAATTTTCTGCAAGCTCTTGTCCACTCAGCATTTGGGCCACAATCTTTCTAGTGTTAATAGCGATGGGAAGGAATTTAGGGAATTGAATTGTTAGGGTTTGATCTTTCCATCCGTCCTCTCAGAAAAATGCAGATTATCCAGATGTAGTGCAAGTAGCTACTTCTTTGTATATGAATGAGCTTTATGAGGGACTTCCACTAGAAGGATCCTTCTAGTTTGCTAGTGGGTTAATTTTCTGTATAGTGAGTTTCCCAAATCATATTTACCCATGGCAGATTTTACTTGTTGAAGAATTTACGGAGATTTTCTAGAAAATGTGCTTTGTTGTGGGCAACCAGATCCAAGACCCCTAAGCCTCCATGTGATTTTGGCTTGTAGATTTTATCCTAGACAATCATTGCAGTTCCGGCATTAGTAGTGCCAAATTTTCTTCATAAGGAGTGTCTGAAGTACTTGTTTATTTGTTATACTACTCCCATGGGAAGATCTAGGTAGCATATGAAGAATGTTGGGAGGCCAAGTATGCTGATTTGATTAGCTGTAATCCGCCATCATATGAGACAAGAGTTGAGAAACCTAGAATTCATCTTTCAACTCTTTGCATAATGGTAGATAAGTCCTCAATCTTCAGTTTATGAGTACTTAGAGGTAATCCAAGATACATGAATGGGAAGGAACCCAATTGACAACCCAGAGTATCTTTTATAAGTGTGATCTTGCTAGGATCCACATTGATTGGTATGATCACTGACTTGTTGTAGTTCACTTTAAGTCATGTCTGGGCAGCAAAATGCAGTAACAGGTTCATGACTTGACATACTCGTGTTACTTCAGCGGGAACACAAATATTGTGACATCAGCATATTGAATTATTGGGAAGTTTGGGCATGAGTGGGCAGAGATAATGTTGTTTCTCATGGCTTCATTAGCAATTGATTGCAGAAAGTACCAGCAAGAACAAATAGCAAAGGAGATAAAGGGTCTCCTTGCCTAACTCTCCTTTTGCAATTTATAATTTTTCCTAGGATTCCAATGAGGAGAACTACAGAACTGCGTGGATCAAAGATGTTTTGGATTTAACTAATCCATTTCGGTCCAAACCCTCTAGCTCTCATGATGTCCAGAATAAACTTTTGGTCAATCAAATCAAAATCCTTTTCAAAGTCTAGTTTTAAAATGATCATTTCTTCCTTAGATTGATGGCATTGATGTAAATATTCAAAAGCCCAGGCTAGACAATCCTGAATTGATTTTTTTCCTTCAGAAAACCATATTGGTTGATGTGAACTAACTTGAGCATGATTTTTTGGAGTCTATCTGCTAGCAGCTTGGTGATGATTTTGATGGTGCCATTCAACAGAGATATAGGCCTAAAATCATTGGGAGTCATAGGATTCTCTTTCTTTGGGATGAGTGTGGTGTAGGACTTGTTTATGCTTTGAAGTTTGACCTTCCCCTGGTGAAAATCATGAATACGTTAATAAAAGTCTTTAGCAATGATGCTCCGGCAGTTTTTGATGGAAGCTCCATTAAAACCATCTGGTCTAGGTGCCTTGCCAATGGGCATTTGTGCAACTACCTCATCAATTTCTTTCTTATTGAAGGGGTTTTCCAGATCTATGAGTTCCGCACATTTGAGAAGCAAGTCATCTAAACTGAAAATCTCATAGGTTTGGGTAGTGTTGTTGAGTCTTTGTTTAAAGGATCTCCATAAAATTGCAGCCTTCTCCTGATATTCAGAAACTTCAATCTCATTTTCATCCAAGAGCATGGAGATATGATTTACCCTATATTTAATTGTTTCTTTTGCTTGAAAGAATTTAGTGCTTCCATATTCAAACTTCACCCACCTAATGGTGGCTCTTTGTTTCCAATAGGTATTTTGGAATGATAACAACCTGAAATTTTATACCTTTATGATAAATCTTCCATTCCTTTGTTCTAGAGTCAGCTCTCTAAATTATTCCATGATGTCCAGTAGAAGAATGTTTTGATTACAAACTCTGATAGCTGCAGTCAAATTTGAAATTGATTTAGACAAAATTTTGAGACTTTTCCTTAACCTTTTGAATTTAGTTGTTATTCTCTTGGCACTGTTAGTCTTATTAACCTCGTGGGACCAAGTGTTCTGAACAATGTCCTTGAAATCACTATGCTCAAGACAATAGTTCTCAAATCTGAACATGTTTGACTTAGGTATTGAGGTTCCAGTCTTGACTACACAAGGAACATGGTCAGAGACAAGTTTAAATAGTGACGTTGCAGATGTATCTGGGTAGGTTAAAGTCCAAGATTCAGAGGAAAAGACCCAATCTAGTTTTTTAGAAGAGGGGCAGTTTGCATATTACTCCAAGTATAGTTTCTACCTTTGAGGGGAATATCCACAAGTCCTAGGTTATTGATTGCTTCATTGAACTACAACATCTCACTAACATTACCTCCTTGTCTATTTGTGTTCTCGGGGTATCTTATGTAATTAAAATCTCCCAGGATGAGACATACTACAATTTGTAATCATCTCCTATGATATCTCAAAGATATGCTTCTTACCCTCCAAGCCATGCATTTTATATAAACCGCTCAAGAGGCTCAATACAATAAACACCGCATTACGCCAATTATCTCCCCACTATTCCTTTTACTGTATGTGTGTGTGATCGGGAGTTGACAAAGATTTGTAAGCCCTTCTGATGTCCCATGCGGAAAAGCAGTTGATGTGAGGCTACTTGTCGGGGTAGTCCATCATGTAGAAGTAGGTCCACACGTGACCGTTGATTCGTGGGTTGCCGTTGATCGCATGTGTAGCTGCCTACCGTAATTTTCCGCGTCACAGATGCACTGGTACTCCCAACCCAATCTTGTATGTGGGCATGCACATGTATTGCAGCTAATGGAGAGTACACTACTAGGGAAAAGCTTATACACAGAAGCTTATCAGTAGCGCGGGTCAAAATGCGCGATATAAAAAAGTTCGCTACTGCTATGTAAATAGCCGTAGCGCGTCCTTGATAAAAAGTGCTACTACTATAACTGCCACATTGTTGCCAACATGCTAGATATAGTAGTAGCGCGGATAAACAGACTGCGCTACTAAGAAAATAGTAATAGCGTGTTTCAAGGCGACAATGCTGCAACTAAGAAAATGAAAAGAAAAGAAAAAAAGAGAAAAAATGAAAGCAATAGCAGCAACACGTGTTCTTGAAAGCGATATAGCTACATTATCTATAGTGCATTTTTCCTACACCCGCTATAGCTAACTTAGCTATAGCAGCAACGCTTTCCTAAAAAAACGCTACATCTAAGTATCTGTAGCGCTTTTTTCAGAAAACGCGCTACCGCTAAGTTTGACTTGTCCCTGCACGGGCATCCCTCCTTACCCCAATTCCCCATTATTTTCTTGCCCGCTCTTGCCACCGTGTCATCCATCCCTCGACACCACTGCCTCCCTCACCGTCTCCAGCCTCGAGCGCCGTCGGAGCACTACCACGTCGTCGCCGTCGACGTCTTCCTTGCGTCGCCCTCGTCGGAGCCCTGCCTCCTGATACGTCTCCAACGTATCTTTAATTTATGAAGTATTCATGCCATGTTTACAAAAAATATATATGATTTTCATATGATTTGATTAGAACTAACCTGGACTGACGTTGTTTTCAGTAGAATTATCGTGGTGTCGTTTTTTGTGCAGAACTAAAAGTTCTCGGAACGGGCTGAAAATTTACGGTGATTTTTTATGGACCAGAAGAAGCCCTCGAAGCACAAGAGTTTAACCAGAAGAGTCCCGAGGCAACGACAAGGGTGGAGGGTGCGCCCACCCCCTAGGGCGCGCCCCCTGTCTTGTCGCTACCCCATGCATGGACCCCCTAACGTGAAACCGACGCCAAAAATTTCTATAAATCCAGAAACCCCCAGAAAGAAACCTAGATCGAATGTTCTGCCACCGCAAGCCTCTGTAGCCATGAAAAACCAATCTAGGCCCTCTCTGGCACCTTGCCGGAGGGGGCCATCATCACCGGAGGCCATGAAGGAGGAAGTCGGAGGGGCCATCATCACCATGGAGGCCAATGACCATAGGGAGAACCTCTCCCCATCTAGGGGGGAGGTCATGGAGGAGGAAGCACAAGAGGGAGTCTCTCTACCCCTCTCTCTCAGTGGCGCCGGAGTGCCACCGATGGAACGATTTCCGCGGTGATCATCTTCATCAACATCACCATCTTCATCAACGTCCTCAACTCTTTTACGCGGTCCACTCTCCTGCACCCCGCTATAATCCCCTATTTGAACATGGTGCTTTATATCCAATTATGTGTTGCCATCCTATGATGTTTTCAGTTGATTTTCTTTGTCTTTTGGTTTGATTGATGATCTAGATTGGTTTGAGTTGCATGTTTTATTTTGGTGTTGCCCTATGGTGCCTCCCGTGCCACGCACACATGAAGGATTCCCACTTTAGGGTCTTGCAATACATTCATGATTCTCTTATATTGGGTTGCTTGAGTGACAGAAGCATAAACCCGAGTAAGGGGGTTGTTGCGTATGGGATAAAGGGGACTTGATACTTTAATGTTATGGTTGGGTTTTACCTTAATGATCTTTTGTAGTTGCGGATTCTTGCTAGAGTTCCAATCATAAGTGCATATGATCCAAGTAGAGAAAGTATGTTAGCTTATGCCTCTTCCTCATATAAAATTGCAATAATGATTACCGATCTTGTTAACAATTGCCTAGGACAATTCCGCACACCGATCCATCATTATGCCACACTCGCTATTTATCATATATTGTAATATTTTCTACTTTATGTTAACATCACCTATTTTATATTTTAGTTCTCCAATATCATGCAAAGCTATCCTCTTCGTACCCACAACGTAATTTTATTTCTCGTTTCTAGATGGAAGCAAAAGTTTGGTGTACGTAGAGTCGTATCAGTGGCAGATAGGACTTGAGAGAATATTGATCTTACCTTTAGCTCCTTGTGGGTTCGACACTCCATACTTATCACTTCCACCTTTGGAAATTGCTATGATGATTCCTGGCACTTGGATCAAGCTCTTTTCTGGCGCCGTTGCCGGGGAGCAATAGCGCGGGGTTGATATTCTCGTGTGTGCTTGTTTGGTTTCTTCACTAAGTAGTTTTTTTTACCTTTTTTTGTTTTCTTTAGTTGTGGGTAAAACAAACAATTTTTTTAAAAGAATGAAAATACCAAAATTATTACTTGCCTCTTTTGCCTAAAAGCTTTTTTCAAAAAAGAGAAGTGATTGGAAGGTTATGCATTGGAGAAGCGAGGGTCAATCTTGAACACTTGTGTTCATTCTCATGGAAACAATGTAGAATTATTCATCGAAGTTTCTCAAAAATAATTATACCCGTGTATATATCCAGTGTATTATAAAAATAATGTGTGAGATTTTGGTTTTAGGATGATTAGATTGCTTCTTTGCTATGTGCGGTGCAAAAACAGAAACTTTGGCTGTAGTGCGTTAATTTACATTTTTTTACTGAAATGTTAGAATTTCTGAATTTTTTACACAACACTGCTATACAAATTGTTTATTTTGTCCTATTTTTCATAATTTTTAGAGTTACATAAGTATATGAAGTTTGCAGATTGCTACAGACTGTCCTGTTTTGAACAGATTCTGTTTTCTTTGTGTTAATCGCTTATTTTGATGAATCTATGGGTTGTATAGGGCGGTATGAACCATGGTGAAGTTGGAATACAGTAGATATAATGCTAATATGAAAATGGGAATGAGTTTACAATAGTACCTAAAAGTAGTGATTAATTTATTATACTAACGGATCTCACAAGGTTTTTTGGTAAGTTTTGTGTGGATGAAGTGCTCGAAGATCGAGGAGGTATTGATATAAGAAGAATACGGAGAGACAAGAGTTCAAGCTTGGGGATGCCCAAGGCACCCCAAGTAAATAATTCAAAGATGCTCAAGCATTTAAGCTTGGGGATGCCCCGAAAGGCATCCCATCTTCCTTCTTCAACAATTATCGCTATACCTCGGGTTTTTTTCGTTCACATAAATGCGTCTTTTTTGTTTTTATTTTCCTTTATGAACCATGCTAGTGTGAGATAGTCCTTCGTTGATTTATAGAATGATTCATGCGCTTCACTTAAATCTTTTGAGTATGGCTTTATAGAATGCTCTTTGTGCTTCACTTAAATCTTTTGAGTATGTGTTTATAGAATGCTCTTTGTGCTTCACTTAAATATTTTGAGTATGACTTTATAGAATTCTTCATGTGCTTCACTTATATATTTTGAGCTTGGATATTTGTCATTCTATATTAATTACAGAATGATCTATGAACTTCACTTATATCTTTTAGAGTATGAATAAAACTATCATCGAAATTGGGCTTGGAAGAGTATTATTAAATCATCATGCCTAGCTGAAAAGGTGTTTAAGAAAAGCGCTTGTTGGGAGACAACCCAATATTTACCCCTACAGATTTTGTGTGTTCGCGTGACTATGCTACTGTAGTCATTATGTTTTATAGCTTTTGTTTAAATAAAGAGCCAAGTAAAGTCTTTGGGATGGTGTGGTTGATAGCTGATTTGATTCTGTGCAAAAACAGAAAATTTTGCATCCAGTGCAGAAAATTCACTAAATCACTAGAACATGATAATTAGTTGAAATTCTTACACATGATTGATATAGAAATTTCCTACGTCTTCATAATTTTTCAGAATTGTTAGAGCTGCAGAAGTATGGTGGTTGTCCACATCATTACACACTGTTCTATTTTTGACACATTCTGTTTTCAATGCATAGTTTGCTTGTTTTATTGGTTCCATAGCTTATATTAAGTGATATAAATTATGGAAATGATAATATACAGTAGGTATTGTGTGAGAAAAATTATGAATCTTCTCTTTGACATTAACCAAGTGAATGTTTTGCTCTTTATCATACTAACGCATCTCACGAAGTTCCGTTAAGTTTTGTGTGATTGAAGTTTTCAAGTTTTGAGTGAGATGTCAATATGAGAAGAATAAGGAGTGGCGAGACCCTAATATTGGGGATGCCCAAGGAACTCCAAGGTAATATTCAAGTAACACCCAAGCAACTAAGCTTGGGAATGCCCCAGAAGGCATCCCCTCTTTCATCTTTAATTTTATCGGTAACCTTAGTTGGAGCTATATTTTTATTCGTCACATGATATGTGTTTTGCTTGGAGTGTCATTTTCTTTTGTTTATATTTGCTTTCTGTTATTCAGAGACATGTTTTCCATCTTTGGTTTGAATAAAAATGTCAATTATAGCCTTTACCATGCTTATTTTACAAGTCCATGTGTTGCTGTTTGAAAATAGAAAGTTTATCACTGTTGCAAAAAGTAAGAATGTGATAAAATGTTGAAACTTTTTGCACAGAAAGCTACGATAAATTCTCTACAGTGTGGTAAATGTTGAGAAATTTGTGAGTTAAATAAGTATGATTTTTTCTTAATCCTTTACAAACTATCCTATTTAGACAGATAGTTGTTATGTTTGCGTTGTTCGCATATGTTTGTGTGTTTAACGATTCTATTTAAGGATATGAATATTAAATATGCAAAGGCATCTAGTATGCAATGTAAAATTATAATTTTAGTGATTTTCTATAGTAGAGAATGATAAGGTTTTGCATGGATTTATACTAACTTATCTCGCGAGTTCTTATTGAGTTTTGTGTGCATGAAGTTTTTAAGATTTTGGGAAACTATGATATGAGAGGAATTAAGGAGACATAAATGCTCAAGCTTGGGGATGCCCGAGGCATCCCTAATTAATATTTCAAGAAGTCTCAAGCAGCTAAGCTTGGGGATGCCCTGGTTGGCATCCCACCTTTCTTCTTCAACAATGATCGGTCAGTTTGGTTGAACCTGAGTTTTTGCTTCTTCACATGATATGTGCTATCCTTGGAATGCCATTTTATTTTGTTTTGCTTGCTTTTTGAATAAAGTACTCAAGATCTGAAATTTTATTTATGAGAGAGAGTCTTCACATAGCTACTTACACTACGAAAAAAATACACTTCCGTGATGATACGTGTTTGTCACAGTAGGTCACGTTTTCTATCATGCATGTACATCCATGACGATTTTATGACAGAATCAAGATAGTCATACCTGTGCTGTCGTAGAAGTGTTCCATGACATTACCAAAATTATCATCACGGAAGTGTGCACTTCCATGACGATAAATCGCGCGTCACAGAAGTGCTTTCGTCAAGGGTGATCGACACGTGGCATCCACCGTAACGGAACGCCGTTAAGCTATCAGGTCCGGTTTTGGATCCGATAACCCGTTAACAGCCCCGACCAATGGGGATTTTCCACGTGTGAAATCATCATTGGCTGGGGGAAACACGTGTCGGCTCACTGTTGGGACAGATGTCATCCACTCATTGGACACAAAGCGCCTATGATACGTCGACACGTGGCACGGCCCAACAGAGGCCCATTCCCGTGAAAAGGCCGGCCCGTTTGACTTGGTCAAAAGATGGCGGGCCGGCCCACAGCAAGCTTGTTAATGGCATGTTCACATATAGCCCATTTACAGCCCGCTAACCCAGGGCCCATTTACGACCTATCCGAATTAGGCCCATTAGCGTCATCTGGGTCGTCCAGTATAATTCCAGCCCGTTTTAGCTTCCAGCCCATGTATGGCCCATGACGTCTTTCAGCCTATGATACGTCGACACGTGGCACGGCCCAACAGAGGCCCATATAGGTTAAAAAGGCCGGCCCAGTCAAAGGCCCGTAGTACTTACTCAGGGACTAGTGGGCTAGCCCAATAACGACCTCCTTAATAAAGGCCCATTTACGACCCGAAGCCAGATCTGGCCCATTAATTGTTCGCCGAATATTTGGGCCCATTTGTGGCCCGAAGCCACATCTGGCCCGTTAATTGTTCGCCGAATATTTGGGCCCAAATATAGCCCAGTGACTTTCAGCCTTTTAGAGGCCCGATGTAGACATGGGCCCATTTCAGCCCGGTGTGACTTTCGGCCTGGGAATGGGCCGTGCTGCCCATGGGCCATATATGGTCCGACAGGACATTGGGCCCACTAACGGCCCGTGATAAAGGTGGCAACAATTAAGCCCAATGTGACTTTGGGCCTCTTAAAGGCCCATGATATCAGTGGGCCAACTAGGGCCAGAGATATGTTTCGGCCTATTAACTGCACGTGATATAACTGGCCCCAAAAAGGCCCCGTCTACATTTCAGCCTGCTGAAGGCCTGTCGACGACTAGTGAAAATTGAGGCCCAATATGCATTTCGGCCTGCTAAAGGCCCATGGTTTCATCTGGGCCGTAACAGGCTAGTACAATATTCAGCCTGTTAATGGCCCAACGCTACCTGGGCGAAACTACGCGTTGGATCCACAAAAGGCCCAACTAAAATATAGGTCGGTGTAAGTTGTGGGCCTCGCGCAAAGTGTGAAGGCCCCAATGATTTGGGCCCAAGAAAGATGCAGGCCAGCCCAATTGTGGCCCGCTAAACACCAGGCCCGTTACAGGCGAATGTTTCGGTCCGGTCAACTACATCTGATTTTTTTCAGATAGCGAATGATGGCAGTAACTAGTAAGAATTAAGAAAAAACCTACACTATACAATAAAGGATTTATGGTATATTACATCCACTGGGCATCGAAGTTCACCACCAGTGATCATAACGCACAACGAAGAGGCAGATTACAAAAACTGGGCACCATTGCAGGGTAACAAAATAATATTGAACCGAGACCACTTCCAAGACAGTTCAAGAAAGGTTAGCCTTGCGCGGGAACTACTGCGCAGGCTGCTGAGCAAGGCTGTGAGACCGGCCTAGCATGTCGGTCATAGCTTCCAGGTGTAGCTGTTTAGCGATGAGGTTCTCATTGGTGTTCTCTGCAATCCTTCTTAGAGATAGGACTTCAAGTCGAAGTTGAGTTGCAGAATGCCTTTCTGCTAGAACTTGGGACTGAAGAAGTCGAACTGATTCAGACAACGAATTCTGTGAGCTTGTCTAACTGCTAGTCTCAAGTAACTTGAACACTGCATCAAGACAAGACTTTGGGGTTATCTCGCTATCTTCAAGATGTTTTGCCTTCTTTGCTGCAATATATGTTGTATTTGTCTCACAACCTTCAGCAGACTTGTGCATGCCATCAGGCATATCACCCTGAAACAAAGTAGAGAGATGACAGGTTTTTCACGTGTATAAACAAAGATGATAACTGTGCTGTCAATTCCATCCAATTTCAAATTAGAAAATATAGAGTAAGTTCAAAATATCAATAACATAATTTGGCATTGTTCATAATGCGGGGAGCTTCACCACACTACTGGATTACCATGTCAACATAACAAGCATAGATGAAGGGCAAAGAAAATCATTGTATCTACTTTGGTTAATGTGCATGGCATGTTATTCATATCATCAGCCACATCAGTAAGATAAAACATGAGATGACAAGGTGCAAACGTGGGCTGCTTCACCACACACTGGATTATAGATCCACAAAAACAAGAATACCTATAGGGAGTATTGAGTAATGTGCATGGTATGGATAAGGAATTTTGTTTTACAAGTAAAACTTAGAACTTACGGTTCTTGCGAACATGCATTTTGGTAGAAACAGCAAACTAAACAGCAGTAAACGATAGGGAGTATGTTCAAATTAAACAGCAGTTGAGGATAAATTCTTTAGAAGGACTGACTTACATTAACAGTTAACACCGGCTTTAGAATGCCCTTCTCCTTGTCAAGGGAAGGATAACTCAAGAATTTCAGCACATAATCTTCTTCATAAGCATTGCCTGTACTCTTCATTTTGTAGAGAGTAATTATAGATATGATAATACTGGAAGGGATAGAGGATAATGAAGATAAGATGCAGATTGATGCTACATAATCAACTACCAATCCCTGGAAGTACAAGCACTACAGGAAAAAATGTATTGGCAAGAGCAATGGGCTACACTTCTGCACTGGCTTTATCTGTGTATTCTACTTTTTGGTAAGATTAAATATAGATCTGATCATTTTTAGTAAATGGTGGGCGAGGGAGATAAGATGCAGAATGCTACACAATGAACCAATCCCTCTTCCCATAACACAAGAGTGTTTTGAACACTGGTGTACTATACAAAACGTTCTTATATTATGGGATGGAGGGAGTAGCTGTTAATTTAAGTACAGTGATAGACGACGTTCAATCCTTACAAGAGGACTGCAGAGCTAAACCTCTTCAAAAGCATTGGGTTGATTCTAAATTTATGTAAGAGTCCATACAGATCTTATAATGTCCACCAAATGGACGATAATGAGGCTAGCATGTGCAGTGATGCTACATAATCAAACAACTATGAAAGTAAGTATGGTCATACAGGGCAAGAGGTACTCACAAGAGCAATGCAGTGTGTAGTATAGTTGCGAGATTCTGTGGTCCCTTGAGAATGAATGTTCTTCTGCTAACAATTTTCGTACAAGTGAGACGTTAATGCAAATGTAGAAATGTAGTACAAATTGTGATGTGATATCATAGATAGTACCTTACGCTGCAGCCGGGACCAATGTGTAACAAGATTATTCCAGTCACCGTCGGATAAATGTAGCATTGGAGACTTTATAGAAATTTCGTTTAGAGGCTTGCCATCGAAGTGCGCTTGCCTCAGGTAGGAACGGTACTTCATCAACGAGTGCTTGAAAATTGCAACCAACCCTTGCTTGTCTTCACAATCCAGTTTGGTCCTTGTTATTTAAAAGAATGAAATCTTGTGTCTTCTGTCAGCAGAAACATATGCAGCAATGACCATGAATAACATTAGTACATTACTTACGCGTAAGTTGCGGAGGAAGACTAGATGTTCTGTGTCTATGGTATAATCTTTCCATGAAGGAAAGATGTGCACAAAGTTCCTGACAACAATATAAGCTTTGTCTTCTAAACTGGGAAGAAATGGAACAGGGGTCCTATTTGCTGCAATTGGGGCTCTCTCTGGTTCGAAAAGGGATTTGGAAACTGGATTTGGTGTACTCTTTGCTGGAATGGGGGTTTTACATTGTAGAGCTGGCGCTATGTCAACTGGCATAATCATAATGTTTGCTGCATTCGGGGTCTGCTGAGTTGGGGCATCAGAAATGACCAGTGTAGTAGGGCTAGAGTCTGCTAGAGTTGGAGTGTTTTTTGGGTCAGGTGATATTGCAAGTACACCTAATGGGCTATTTGATTTATCAGGTGCCACTACCTTTTCCAAATACTTTGCTTGTGCTCGTCCACGATCAGCAATCACCCTCTTCCTTTTGAACGTCTGATACACAAGAACATCATTTGAATGGATAAATATGGCATGATGACAGATGGAATATGTACTGAAAATGAATAGGCAGGGCGTATTCACATACATGATGTGTAAACTAAGCTAATGGCAGTTCAACAAAGTAGAAGCAATGCAAAGCATCGGTTGCAAGATATATGCGACAAACATAACCTTGGAAAGTTAAAGCAAGCACCTTGATGGGTGAATAAGATATGGCATCTTTCTCTAACTCCTCCACTAGGGAGCTACATTGACTTAGGTCTCCCTCTAGCTTAGAATCACTATTAGGATCATATTCTGAGCATGAATCTGTAGGTGGAGAGCGTTTGCATTGCATTGCATCCAGACTTGATTTCAGTCCCTTAATGCCAAGTTTGACAGCCATGGCATTGTTCCGCTTTATTCTTTTCATGCGCGCAAGCTCATAATCATTATGATGTTGTTCAGAATCTGAGATTCATGAAAACATAAAAAGTAGTCAGATTATCTATGGAAAGCATTGCGGATTCAACTCGAAGAGTGTCTCCCTATAAAACCCTGCATATGCAAAGTTCACCCCCAACCATGCTGACCAGACCACACAAAGAAATACAAACCCCTTATGTCTCTACAACAGGCAGAGACACATTTCAAAACTGATGTAGGATAATTAGAATCATATGAAATTCGTATTTGAACAAATAAACTAAGGAATTATGAGTGACATAATGTTTAGCTTCAAGGGTGGAGTGTTGGTAGTGCGACACAAAGCAAGTAGGCAGATTGTATTCCATGTAAAAGCTGGAAGTGACACTTTCTTTCTATACAATGCAGTGTTCGTTGCCCACACATGATGGAAGAGATCACATAGAGAAATACTATTCAGTCATGTCTACGGTTGTAGTATTTAGAAACAGGGTGGTCCACCCTAAAAGAATATTGACAACAAATATGACAAGGCAAGCATAGATGTAGTGACAATCATTTACTTGTGAGCTTACTAGGACAAGTATGCAGAATTGTAACTGTAGTAAGAGATCGTCCAAAATCTGAATCGAGGAGTTTGTATAGCACTTATTGTTTGCAACTAATCGACATGAATAATTGGATATTATATCGAATGAGTAAGAAAGACAAGTAAAATTGCCAACAAACCTGGCTTGTAGTACTAATCTGGGTCAATGTCACTACGACCAACAATCCAAAATGACTAGTGTCTGTTCCTAGGGCTGGAATTTTGAAAACCCTGTGAACTTTACAGGTACTGAAGATTACCGAAATACATCAGAACCATTAAGTGTAGGTAGCACTGAGCACACAACAAACCCTAATGACAGTCCTGCCTAATGAGTAATGAATCAATTAGAAAATGGGTGATGAGGAGTGGCTGCTGAGTGTTGAGGACTTATCTCGGGATAAATCGGGTTGGCTTAGTGGGTGTTGCACGCCTGATCCCTGAACGGACTGGGGAAGGTAGGCACGGCGGCGCGCCCGGGCAGCGGTGACACTGTTGGGCGAGCGACTCCTGACCTCCTGTTAGTCCGGCGTCTCCTCCTAGAGTCATGCCGTCTGGGGACGGCAAGTCGCCGGCGAGGCAGGCGACTGGGGGCGAGTAGAGATCGGAAGCGCGCAACAGAACAGAGGGGAATCGGGGCCTATGACGACCCAAAATTCCAGGGTGGGCCGACCCACCGTGGGCACCCTGTAGAGATACACACCCGAGCGGCGAACATGCATTTTTGAAACTAATTTAGGAACATTTAGCTAACCAATTAAACACATCTGTTTTAATAATATCAGATTCGTATTTGAACAACTAAGCTTGTTTAGCTTGATGGGCCGAGCAGTGCTATTATGACACGAAGCACATATTTTGATCGTATAGTGATCATAAAAGGGGGAAACCGGAGAAAGGGTATTTAGCATCCATTGTTTGCTTCGAACTAAGAACTAAATTCTAAGAGCTGAAAAGAAAGTAGAGTAACCAAGTTAAGATCTATTTTCTGGTTGAGATAAAAAAGTTGAGGAGATATGAAGTACCACCTCTCTTGCGGCGCCGTGTAGGTATCGGGGGTGTGATGGCTGTCGGTGGCATTGAAGTAGATCCGCGACGGTAGACGGGTGCATCGGGGGATAAGTCCCATTGCGGTGGAAGAGAAGGTCGTGCGAGCGTCCCCGGCAAAGAGGAAATGGCGCCGATGAAGCGAGAGGACGTGATGCAAGGCTCTTGGTCCGTCGCCGTGGATGAGAAATGTCCATCTCTAGCAGTGGATGACGCGGTCTTGGTAGGCGCTCCGGCATGGTGGAGGACGGTGGCTATGGATGTGGTGGAGGACGGCGGCGATGGATGTGGTGGAGGACATCGGCGATGGATGGGGTGGCGGACGGAGGCTGGTGTGGGGATGGTGTTCTAGCGCGGACGGTGTATGAATGGGATAATGGAGGGAGAGGTACGGGGAACCATGTTTTTGGGACGCACCTGTCTAAAATATGGGAGGTTACGAACTTGGCCCCCGTTTAAAATTTGGACGTCTCATTGGTTGGGGATACGCCGGTAATCTCGCATCTCGCCAATATGTGCCCAGAGCGATTTCGGGCGGGAGAGGGTGGTTGGCGCCCATGGCGCCCACGGTGTATGAACGGGGCTGACAGGTAGGGCGGTTGTGTCACGTTTGTGTGAAGTTACAAACCTGCCCCTATTGAAAATATTTGCCTACATCGATTTCGGCCGAGTTGAGTTTGTTTTGCCTCCCACCGTGTATGAATGGGGAAATGGAGGGAGAAACAGAGGTCTTTCGGACAAGCTTGAATCAAATGTGTTTTGCCGCCCATGTTTGGCGCCCACCGTGTCAGAATGGGCTCAGAGGCGGTCGTGTCACGTCTAATTGAAGTTACTATCCTACCCCTATTTAGAGCAGTGGAAATCGGGCCAATGGATTGTCCGTGTAATGGGTAGACAGTAATTTCCATCTCCCAAACACTTGGCTTCGGGCAGACATTTTGCCGCTTCTTTCGAATTTCGGGACAATAAGCATCCACGTTTACCCTGGCACCTAAATTCGAATCCATTTTGTATTCCTATACGAATCTTTAAAAATCATTCTACATGTTTTTATATATTTTCCAAAGGACGACAAAGATGTATTCCACTGTCATATATGAATATGGTTTACAAATGCCGATACTCAAATTGAGAAGCTAGAATCCAGTTTAAGGTGAATTCGATATTTGGAACACTTCATGTCCAACTCAAATGTCACACGCAACATAATGTGTACTCCCATTTAGATATGTACACAAGCGATGTATCAAGATCCAAATACCGAGTCAATCAACCAAGAATGTACAGAACTAACAGACATATAAACACTTATAGAGTATATGGATCAATAATATCAACTAACATACATAAGCCAGGCCGCTGTACTTTTCTTTGCTACAACATCATCCTTTTTTAGCCAAGCTACTACAACATCTTGGCCCTTTCCGATGCGTGCCACTTATGGTCCATCTATACTACTATTATTGTCGAATGCACATTCAGCCCGATTGGCATATTTGTAGGTCTCGCACAGCAATCAAAATGAAATGTCTCCGAGTCTTATCAATTAATACAGACTTGTGCTCAAATAAAATTACAAACCAAAAAACAAAAAACAAAAAATAAAAAATAATTATTACATGATCTCTAAAACAAATGGTTTGATTGATTACATGAACAAACAACACAAAGGTTATTCAACGATGGAAAGAACATTTCACCTATGATTTACCAAGTGGGAATTTAATTTCCTTTTTTCCTTCAGGACCTTAACAATGTGGTCAGTCTCAGCTTGCTTCGTTTTGAAATCCACCAAATATTTAATGGTTGTCTTGGGTACTGCTACTGATTGTGCTGTTTGCTTCCTCAACATGTCAACTTCATATCTAAGTGCAGAAGCAGAATCTCTTTCTACCACTAGTTTAGCCTCTAGAACATCAGCAGTTGGCAATTCATAATGCACGATTGGTCCGGTGCCACTGCTGTGGGATGATACAACGTCCATGGGGACCTCGCTCTTTGATCTTAGGCTAACTTGTTTTGCCATTAAAGTTCCGATTGGATTCAGAAAAATTGAAGTTAACAAAACATCTCAACTAGGAGTTATAACAGCAAACTAGTTAAACAAACAAGGAATTAAAGAGTTTCGATTCGATGCTGAAAAGTAGTTATTAACATCATTGTAACCCGTTGTTGCAGCAGCAAAGCAGTTAAACAAACACGTAGATATTTAAGTTCAGGAAAACAGGTAATTCTTAACAGTAAGTATCAAACACATAGATATGCGCAGTCTATAATAGGATTAACAGGCTGTGGCATTATGTAATCAGTAGCAAACTAAATTAAGCGAAGCAACATAATTGAACAATTTTGCAATAAGTGGCTAACTAAAATTCCAAGAAGCAGGTAACTGAACTTACACTAGTTCTTTGTACAGGCACACTGCAACTTCTTTTTCGCTTACAAGGTTGTACGTAGGAGTCCATGGCATCAATTGCTTGGATACGTAGTCCCAATACTTCTTTCTTCCCACACTGCATTGGTAAGTCGAATGGTTAATCTGGTAAGATGGTGCGTCCTTGATATGTTATATGAGGACGTGTAGTCAGACTAGTTGTAGCCACACACATCACACTGGCTTTTACTGTATATTTCATGCGATTACTTTTGGCATATCGAGATCTAAGCAATCTACAATAGGATGAAAAGACTGGCATCCTTCACATTATTGGCGAACTCAGTTCATAGAAACAAGCAATTCAACCATTTTGTGGGCAAATCCAAAGCGCCACTGGAATATTTTTCACTACCCCTATCATACACACAAAAAGGGGCGACGCCATCATAGGGGCTAGTATGGGTGGCCGCCTCAGGTGGCTTGAAAGTGTGCACCTAGTTTGAGTCGTCCAGGTTGGCCCAGCCTAGTTTTGTTCGTCCCAACTCACGAGCAGGCAATGTAAAAAATGAAGAAAAATGTTTGAATTTGGATAGGCCAATAACATAAGTGCAAGGCAGGCCCTATAGCAGGCTCGCGGCCCAAACGAGCACCTCCCATATCGATCGACAGCAGGAAAAATCCCAATTCATCCGCTCCAGCCTCCAGTCTGGTTCGCTCCTAACCTAGCCGTTGCTGGACAGACTGACACAACACTTCCTCGCGCCCTTGTTGGAGGGCGGTCACCGGGCCTCAAGCGAACGAAAGGACAAGAAGATGAAGATCGAACCCTGGGTGTAGCCTGCGTGGTAGGCAGTGGCGGCAACACGGGCATGGCATCGAGCTTGCCAAACGGACAATCGCAGCTTGCAAGAGTAGCATGCGGAACGAGCAGGTACATCACATCCCTGATTATATCTAATCCAACTCTTCATTTTCTGGCCAATAGTTAAACCTGACGGTGTTGTAAAACTGCTTGTATGTAGGGAATCTATGAGGAAATGAAACCAATTTCTACTTATTTTATAACTCCCCCAATCAAGACTGAACTGACTGAATCTGATGAATCTAATCAAGTTTCTGGTGCAAACATCCAAGCTCATGTTGTTCTTGAGCCTGAAGTGTCTATTGAACAGACTGGTAATGAAGGATTTGGTGCAAACATTTTACATGCTCCTGGTGATGAACATATAGTGTCTAATGAGCCATCCAATGCAAGCATTTTGCAAGCTCCCAATGAAGGATTTAGTCTATAATGATGATCTGCTATGTTGAGAGAGACATAGAGATTTGCAGGCATTGATGACAAGAAAATTATAGTGCATTTTCATGGCTTGAGGAAACGTCGATGCCATCTACTAGAAAGTCCACGTATCATGACAACGTAGCATAAATACTTTTCTAATCTATTGTTTGAGACTATTGGCATACTTGTGCAGGATAGATATATTGATATGCAGTTTGCGCACTGGTTATAGGTGCAATTACACTTCGATATTTTCAGCCAGAGAACGAATAATTCAAGCAGGTACATACCATGTTTGTAGTCCCTATACACCATGTTGCATTTTGTGTTTTTTGGTGCTTGCATCATTTAGTGTTTATAATCTAAACTACTTTGGATCATTAGCTGGTTTTCAAAGTGCATGTAGCTTCACATTTCTCATGTTATGTTAATTTCCGGAGTGCAAGTGCCTTCATATTTTTTAAGTTAAATGTTCGTCCCTGGTAACTTGAATTCGTGGATCCGCCACTGCAACAAATCATACACGAATGCTAGTACAAATTAAATGAAATGCAGGGACTTACGCTAGCTCATTGTACAGGCTCACTGCAGCTCTGCTTGCGCTTGGGATGTTCCATGTACAAGTCCATGTTACCACTTGCTTGGATGTGCAGGCCTTGTGCTCCTTGCATCCCCCTCTGCATTTTTGACACGGTGAATGGCTGATCAGATAAGAGGAATCGACCTTGCTGTTGTACAGGAGGACACATACTTACAAGGTTATACGGGTGTGCAGGATGTGTACCAGATCCCGTAGCGCCTTCATGCTTCTCTAAAAAATGGTTTGCTTGTTTCAGATGATATCTCCAGAAGAAATAAGAGTTAAAGTCAGAGTTGGATAGGCGTGTAAGCTAAGAGAGTAGTGAAATGATATCCAAACATCGTCAGAACAGTGCACAAGGGAGTGATGTGTGGATACCTAGTTCGGGCCGGCGTTTGGGCATGCTCGCCTAGCTAGAGTGCGGGTCACTTCAGAGCCGTCTAGGGTGATGCACTGGCATTGGCTAGCCACGCACAGATGCAGATCTTGAGTGGCAGCGGAGCGCTACGATGCGGTGGAAGAGAACATTGGTGAAGCCCTAGTGGCCTCGGGGGGCGGAGGCGCGACAATGTGCTTGGTGAATTAGCCCCAGTGAGCTGGGAGACGGGGTCGGTGAAGCGCATCTGATGCGGTGGAAGTCGGTGGCTATGAGGCACGTCGGTTGCGGCGGCCGACATTGTCGGTGGACCACTCGATGCGGTGGACGAGGGTGTAGATGAGGTAGCTCCGGTGCGGTGGTGAAGCGCGATCGTCGTCTTCGTCGTCGTCGTTCGGCACAGAGGTGGGGAAAGAGACGAGACGAGGGGCGATTCGAACTTTGCTTGGGTTGGCGGCGAATTAGGGATTTGAGCAATCTGGGCGCGGAAGGGGACGGTGGAGAAGAGAGATTTTGCAGGGCTGGAATTGGGGCATCCGAGATATTTCCATCCGAAACGTGGAAGCGCGAACTTATTTTGCCGTCCGACACACGCGACCACCACGACACGACCCTGGTCTGCCTGGTGCGCCTACATTTGAGAATGCAAACGAATCTTCTTTCATTTGCAAACGAATCTGTATGTATTACCATACCCGTGTTTTCCTTGCAATAATTAGTCATTCGAAATGAGATACTATAAATTAATTACTGAGGATTTATTTGAAAAAAATTCGAAACTGTATCCACGGTATCCATGCTAACGTGGATTAGAGTGTGTGTCACATAATTAGTTATTTGAATTAGAGTGTGTGTCACATAGCGATCTCCAATTCTAACGTGGATTTCGCATTTCACTGTATCCACGCTACTTTTTAATACAAATTCATATGTATATGATGAACATCATGGTAGTGAGAAAACTTTTGGATGGATTCAAACATATGACCTACAAAATAGCACAACAAATCAAATCAATGTCTGCTTTTCGAAACCTAGTATGGCACGAATTCGAAATAATTACCCATATGCATGGTCCTCAGTTCAAATCTTACAATGTACACGGAATTGAAACATCGATATTAAGTCTCGTACTATCTACATTCAAATGTTGTTTTTAGCCCCCCTGCACACACACTACATACATCCTGTATCGGTCAATCTTCCTCTCCTAACCACCTTAGGAAGCTATCGGTTTCAAACACACATCCATTCTTTCTGTCCATGTTTCGATCTCTAACTCTCTCAACTACACAACCCCCTTTTTCCACTCTGTTACGAAATATGTCTACCTCACACACCCGCCATTGCACACCATGCCGAGCTCTCTCTCTCTCTCCCTCTCCCTCTCACCCTCTCGCTCTAAATACATGCATTGCCTATCTAGCGCCCAATCTCTCGTGCGCACGCACGCACGTTGTCTATCTAGGTCACTCCCTCGAGACTGTCTCACTCTTTCTTCTGCACGACGGTCCACACTCGCTCAATCTCGCTCTCTTTATCTGAGTCTCGTTTAACCTCGGTTTCTTTCACACACAAATGATATATCTCCCTGTTCGGCCCTCGATTGACACACTCTATACTCTCTCACGTAGATTGTCTATCTAGGTCAGTCCATCGAAGCCGCCCCCACTCTTTCGACCTCATGGCGGGCCACGCTCTCTCTCTCTCTCTCTCTCTCTCTCTCTCTCTCCCTCTCTCTTTGTATGTCTCGATTGACCTCGCTCTTCTCGGACAAAAACGATATATCACCATGTTTGAGCCCAATTCGACTTATTCACATTGTATACTCTCTCACGCACATTGTCTATCTAGGTCACTCTCTCCAACCCGTCTCACTCTTTTGATCGCACGATGACCCTATGTGATCGATTGACCTTGCTTCCTCCCACGCACAAAATATATCTACACGTCTGTGACTGGATCATCTCTCAAGCTCTATCTTACAGCCCTCACCCTTGCCAAAAGCTCAATCGGACAATATCTCTTCGGAGCATATATATTTGTTTAGTGAATGTCGGACCACACTCACTTTGTCTCTCTATCTATATGTCTCTCGATTGACCTCGCTTTCTCACGCCGTGTCTTTCACACATTGAAGATACCTCTCCATCCCTTGCAAAGCCGGAGCTATTTACATTGCGAAGTGAACTCCAACCTTGGATTAATTTGTGTAGGCATTTATTCCGGTTGGTTAAGATTATATTTTCGTAGCATTCGGCCCACAACTACTCGAAACACCGTTGCAACCCCCGCAACTCCCCTAGTTGATTTCCATGTGGCTCAGTCATCGCTCTCTCGCACGTCCTTTCTCGCCTTCAACGTCCTTTCAAAAAACTCTGTTGTTCTCTTTAATTATTATAAATAAGCTACAAAACTACACACAGATAGTCCACTTGGAATGGAACAAATTTCGACCCACAAATTAAAGTGCTACAAACTACACACCGAGGGGCCCACATGTCATGAAACAAATTTGGACCCATATACAAATTAAAAAATAAAGGACGAGGATTGAACATGCGACTAGGGCCTTCAAGCAGCACGTCAATAGGCAACATACGTAGAACAACATTGTTTGTTGTACCTCCCTTTGTTCACATAATATTTTTATATTACCACAACCCATTTAATTGATAACACGTAATATTATTTTTAGTACTATTCGCCTTGACTTACTGGTGGGTTCCATGTGTGCTCTCTCTCTCCTCCCCTTCTGCATTTAGACGCACGAGTAAACACGAAGAACTCGCGGGCGATGTTGCCGTTGACCATATCTGGACGCGTTCACAAGTTACGGCACCAGTTTCACGTGCTAGCAGCACTAGTCAGTGTGTACGTGCAATGCACGTTAATTTGGAAGTATATTAAGTGCATGCGGATATTAAGTAGGATATAATTTGCGTGTTATTATGTGATTAGCACTATTTTTGGCATGAAATTAACTGCACGCTAAACGTGTTGAGCGCTCGACATTGAAGCAGTCTAGGTCATTGGATGACAAGGAATACATGTGGCTTGATGACGTTTTATATTTAGTTTGATACGGCTCTAGCAGAACATTCAATTGATCAAACCATATATTTCGTTCAGTCCGACTCCGACTTTAAATTATACGACGATCGATCTAAATTAAATGGAAATGATAAATGTTCGGATTTTAAGCATGGCAATCCGAATGTTTTCATGGCAAATTTAGATTACGCGGCAGCGGCGGGAGCGTCTTTGCGGTGGGAAGCGGCTCCTCTACCGTGCTCTGTGTGTCGTCGGGCCACTGACCGACGGCGACGGCGGCGCCTTGCGCCATTGTTGGCGTACTCCTGGATGTTGGCCTAGCTTCTAGGAAGGCCAAAATGTTTTGGACTTTGGAGTGAGTCAACTGGCGGGAGGAGGCGACTGGCGTTGGTGCAAGGAAGCGGTCGACGGTGTCCATCCATGCCGCTGAGGGGGGCACTAGCACCCACGAGGGGACATGCGCTGTCAACGGCGCGGTGGAGACATTCGTGTGCATGGGCACCGGCACGGGCGCGCATGCTAGTGCACGCGCAGGCGCATGCGCTGGCAGGTACACGGGCACCGGCACGGGCGTGCGCGTCAGTGCACGCGCAGGCGCATGCGCTGGCAGGTGCACGTGTGCGTGAAAGTCGGCGGGGACCTCGTGGAATCCCGTGGCATCAAGCTCGACGACAATGTGCGGCTCCCAGCCCATCAATGCCACGGGGATGGGCACTGGTTTAAGCTCGTCCCAAAGCGCCTTATGTTCTCGAGACTCCGGTTGGGTGTCTTCCTCAAGAAACTGGAAGACTAAGGGCAGACCATCGTGATGCGGCATGGCGTATGTTTAGGTTAGGCTGATTGGAGGTAGACGACAGGAGAATCGGAGAGGAAGAGAGAAGATTGTAGCGATACCGGGTAGTGCGGGGTTGATTTTAAACTGCGGCGCCGATATATCACCATGTAAATGCCCACGGTTTCAATTGTGAAAGCGTTCGCCTTTAACGTGACATGTCTTTGTTCCAAAATACCTTGGCTCTTCATTTGTGCAACTTGTCATAAGCAGCTTGTCTCAAATTGAAGAAAAAAATTACAAATTAATATTTGTGCCATATCACGTGACCATGCTCAGTTTCAAGAATTTATGGTCACTTTTGGATTTTCTGAAATTTAAGATCCAGGATTCGAAACAATATCATAACCTGCACCATGCAATAAATTTTCAAGCCATACATCTGTCCTGTTGTATTTCTTAAGAAAGGATTTGGTCAAACATTTTGCTTAGTTAGACTTCAACAAGTTATATATGCAGAGCAAAAGGTTAATCCCTCCGTACCAGGACATTGCCTGATATATTAACTCAAGTACTAGGCACGAACAAACGGGCTCAATTCTGTGCTCATCCTGGTATAGTAGTAGTACTAGGCAATGCAGTTGACGGGTGACCTTGGCGAGCGGCCACCGAGGGAATTGAACCGTGCTCGGCACAGTAGGTAACGTTGTCTATTTACTAAAGCATCCCTCTGTTTTTCATCGGTAGTCATTATGGACCGGGGACATGAGGGGAATTTCCTAGGTCTGGAATTCTGGCTGCCAGATATTTCGACTCGAAACGCGGAGGCTCGACTGGTTGGGGATGCCTAATGTGCGTACCACGCACGCCACCAGAAGAACACGAGCCCATTTTCTTTTTCTTTTTTAGGATCAACATGAGCCAAGGTCTAGCTGGTACGCCGTTGGGTCCTACCATTCGAGAATACGAAAGGAACCTTTTAAATTGCCGAACGAATCTATGTGTATTACAATGCCCGTATTTTCCTTGCAAATACTAATCTCAATGTGGTAATTGATTTATGACGAGTTGTTGAATTAGAGTGACTTTGTGATATAGTGATCTCAATGTGGATTTCACATTTCATGGTATCCCTGGTAAGTTTTTCAATGCAAATTCAAATTTAAAAGATGAACAATATGGAGGTGAGAAAACTTTGTATGTATCAAGCATATCACCACACAGACACACACACACACACACACACACACA
>LR738710.1:444652611-444681548 GCA_902687465.1 Secale cereale | reverse complement strand
CACACACAGACACCCACACCCACACACGAACACAACAACAATCCAATAAGTATAGTGCATCTATTTTTCCAAACCATGCATGTATGACACGAATTCAAAAACACTCCTTCTTTTCCTAAATATTAGTCTTGTAGAGATTTCAACAAGCAACTACATACGGAGCAAAATGAGTGAATCTACACTCTAAAATATGTCTATATACATCCGTATGTGCGAGTCCACTTGAAATCTCTAAAAAGACTAAAATTTAGGAACGAAGGGAGTAAAATGTAAGACATGCATGGTCCTCAATTCAATTAAAAACGAACATGAAACTGAAACATGAATATTAGGTCTAGTACTATAGTACATGCAAATGTTGTGTTTAATTAGGCGGAGCTATGGTTGTCGGGGTCACCCCTCGACCTTAGATAAAATTGTGAAGCTCTGTTTAGGGTTGTTTAGATTATATTTGTCCCCACCCTCCCAACCACTGATTGGTTTTGCACCCCCCACCCCTCCTCCCCGGAGAATATCATGTGCCCCCATACCTTAGATATGCCGATACAAGTTGCTTGGAGCTTGTAGATCTGAGATATAGCAGCTCACATGATGTCTTAATATTTTTACAGGAAACCTTGATGAGTTTGAGAATTGCACACAATTTGTACAAAACTACTCAGATGCCCTTGGATCCCATATCCAACGACCTCGAAGCTCGTATCACCGTAGCATCTAAGATGAAGGAGGACATCATATTCTCCTATATGTATGAATATCATGTGCTACCACACCTTAGATGCTTTGGTGATACAAGCTCTTCGGAGCCGTTGGATTTGTGACCCAACACCTCCTCGGTGGTTCGAATGGTGTTTTGCAGAAAAGCCCCCAAAGAGTTCAGCCACTGCTTACAAGCACAAAGACTGCTCAGATGCCATTGGATCTCAGATCAAACGACCTCGAAGCTCGTATCACCGTAGCATCTAAGATGAAGGAGGACATCATATTCTCCTGTATGTAAGAATATCATGTGCTACCACACCTTAGAGGCTTTGGTGATACAAGCTCTTCGGAGCCGTTGGATTTGTGACCCAACACCTCCTCGGTGGTTCGAATGATTTTTTGCAGAAAAGCCCCCAAAGGGTTCGGCCACTGCTTACAAGCACAAAGACTGATCAGATGCCATTGGATCTCAGATCAAACGACCTCGAAGCTCGTATCAGCGTAACATCCAAGCTGCAAGAGCACCTTATGTTTTCTCGCACGGGAGAATATGAGGTGCTCCCGCACCGTGGATTCTATGGTGATACGAGTTCACTGAGATCTAACGGCCCACAGTGTTTTTGCAATATACGGCTGAGATAGTTTGGGAATTGCGCAGAAAGTACAAGTACAACGCATGTGCCATCTCATCACTGATCATACGACCTAGATGCTCATATCACCGTAGCGGGTAATTAAGCTACGGGGAGCACCTAATATGAGCAACAGGCAGCCGTTGGATCCAAGATGCAGCGGCACACACGAGGCATGAATGTTTTATTTGCAAAAAAATCTTTGGAGAGTTTGGAAATTGCGCATAAATACAAAGGCTACTCCCAAGCCATTGGATCTCACTTCCAAAGTGTAAAAACTCGTATCACCATAGCATCTAAGCTGCGGGGTGGATCTGATATTGTATGTCGCTGTTATTTTTGTTCGTAAACTTGCAAAATACGTGTAACTTGTGCCGTTACTTGTCTAACCGTGCAAAGTGCTTGTTAAAAAAAAAACCATCCTACACTGAAATATCAGAAAAACACATGGGGGTCCCACTTGTCATTAATCAAATTTGGACCTAAAACTAACAAATAAGAAAGACGAGATTGGAACTGGCAACCTGGACTACAAAGCGTAAGTCGATAGTTTGAAATAACAATGGTTGTTGGCTTTGTCCCATAACTTGATTTTATACAGTATTACGTTGAGTAGAGTAGAGGGAGTGCCTCGTCAACACGTGCATGACCGTTGACTCCCTTACTGGTGGGTCCCAGGTCTGCGATCTCTCTCTTCTCTCCATCGTCTAACCTTTGCACGGGCACACACGAAGAGCGGCGCTAGCTTGCCGTGGTGTTATTACAACTAAAAGAAAAAGCTTGGAAAATAGAAGAATTGCCTAGAACAAGAGACGTTGTGGCTGGTCGAGACGGGGCTAACCACACCTATCCTCCGTGCCATGTTAGCATGATGAAGCTGTGTGGCTAGTGGGGTGTTTTCGACCGACTGGCTGGGTCCCGAGGTCGAACCATAGGTACTACGTCTGATACAGTAATTTTTTACACACACATTTTTCCTCCGTGCCGAGACATGACACACCCTACCGCGCGGTTTCGGGGTCCTCCCGGGTGGTGCACGCATATATTCTTCCTGACGTGGGACGCCCTACTGCGCGTTTTTGCCGAAGCAAGTAAATGAGTTGTCAAATCACGAAAGACCACTTTTCCCGCCGAGTACATCAGTGAAGCACGGTGGCTAGCTAGTTGGGCTAGTTCGACCGATTAGCTAGGCCGCCGCCACATTTGTTTTTTCACCCCTTTTTTTATCTACTTGCCGGTAGGTAAATTTAAATATCCACCGCGGCGTTGCTCTGGTGTTTGAGTGCGACTGGATTTTTGATTTTTCGATTGTCGGGAGTAGGCGTGGCAGGAATTTTAATTTTTTGATTGACGGGAACAGGCATGGCAGCAATTAGTCACGATGACTCCGCCTGTAAAACCCACTGCTCCCTGATGTGAGAAGTCGTCGACTAGTGTTTTACCATGGTGAAAACCAAAAGATTCCCCGCTCCTTGGCTGGCTCCCTCTGGCTTCCCGTAGATTGCAATGCCTTTCAGCCGTTTCGCTCGCTGCATCACCAACGTCCTACGCCTCGAGAAGTAGAGGAACTTCAGTGGTGTTTAGGCGCCCTCTGCATGTGCATGTCCATGTCTCGGCGCAACATGACCGTCGGATCAAACTCAGACGATGCAGATCAATCACAGTAGCACAAAGCGTGTGGGTGTGTTTGGTTGCATTCTCATCTCAATATACTCCTCTATCTAGGCATGTAAGTCACCTTACAAAAATCAAATAATCCCAAAACACTTAGGCACAGTACATTAACTCCCTCCCCGTTTCTTGTTTTGTGACATATCAACTAATAAGAGACGTGGGCCGTGCATGCTTTCAATGACTTGAGACTAATAAACATGACATGCAATGGTTAGTTCATTGCATGCAATGCTATTAATTAGCAAAAAGACATTAAGTTTTCTCGTTTTCCTCTCCGCCTTGGTCGCAGTGCACAACGTAAGATGACTTACACACCTAGACGGAGGGAGTAGTTGTTTCCACTTCGTGTATTTGTGTTAACCTACTAGTGTGGACTCATGCACCCTTCATGCCCTCTGCCAAACACCCAAAAGTGGGTCGAGAAGGGAACTTTTGTTCCCATCCCGTGCAACCTTCATACACCCTGCCTAATACTATTCGTGCTTCATATGGTTCATGTTTCGTGGAGTACTATAGCACCGTACTCTCCGTGCGCTGTAGACCTAGTTCCGTTAACATTGATCTCACCATTCATTCTCGACTGGACTGTCGAGAAAGCGGTACTATGTTACTACATTAATGTTCATATAGTTGACATGCGCACAACATCATTTGTTGTTGTCATATCTTACTACACTAGCAACAAGATTATGTAGTACTGACGTATAAACCACTGCACATGCCTAGTAGTAGGAACACTGTGTATGTTCAAGTGGCTGCCGTGCTTCGCACACCTCCGTCGTAAGAGTGGAAACGCTTGTTGTAATCATTTTTTCTTCAGAAAAACAGTGGACACGCTGTACGGTGCGGATCCTCCTCCAGCCATGCACTAAATTACTCACTTTCGCCGACGTCTGGGACAGCCAGCATTGGGGTCCACCAGCCATGCACTAAATTCTCTATAGTAGAGTGATGGTAGACTACCCCGATCGAAGCGCCGCAATAATGCCCAATGAGCCATCAAATCACAAAACCCCCTCCTTTCCAGCAGTAAGTTGGACGGACGAAGAAACCATCATCTAATTCTTCTCTCTCAGCTTCCTCTCTACCCAACTCGCTTCTCCCTCATCTTGTTCCTCATTTCTTCAAGAAAACACCGACCTGCTTCTGCCATTGTTCTTCTCTCCCAAAGAAGGAAAGGTGAGCGCATCAATGGTGTTGATTCTGGCCAAGGCCCGGTCTTGCAACCCCGAGACTGATCCTATAACTCCCTCTCTTTTCTTCTTTTGGGTTTGTGATTATGGTTTCTTTTATTTATTTTCTATTCGACATTTTCTTCATGGATGCTGGAGCACCGGCCAAAGTGATGTCTATGGCTCTGGCCAAAACCGTCGAGGCTCATGGTATGAAGAAGCGCAAGCACCCCGCCGAGACTACCGCAGACAAGCTCAAAGCCATCGCCATGTCCAAGCCCCTCTCTCCGGGATCCCTCATTAAGCAACTCCAGGTAATATCTCTTCTTGACGATCTTTTTCTCGATCTTGATCATGTTTTTTCATCTAACACGCAGTACTAGAACTAGTAGTACAACTTTCTGGGTGATCTTGCATGTGATTTTTGTGTGCCAAATGACGGTTCTAAATTCCTCTTTTGACCAAAACATGCGAGAGGTTGACACTGATTTCTTATAGATTACTTTCAATTACTCCCTCTGTCCCAAATTTCTTGTCTTAGATTTGTCTAGATACGAATGTATCTAATACTAAAATTGACTTGATACATCTGTATCTAGACAAATCTAAGATAAGAATTTTGGGACGGAGGGATTACTTTATGAACATCAATGCTACTGTACCTTTGAAGAGGGTATATTTGCCTCAGTAACTTGTGTTATGGATATTGCAAGTAATCCCTCTGCTCTCATGCCTTTGAAGACATGTTCTAGTGTCTTTGTTCACTCATTTATGTGCGTATATGTAGTCATATATGGAGTATAATATCAAAAATCATCTTATATTTCTGAACGGAGGTAGTAATAAAATATGGTTTTTGTTTGAATTAGAACCAGGTCCGCGGTGGAGATGAAGTTCTCAAAGTCATGCCGTGTGAACTGGAAGACCTGAGGATGAATTCTACTGCTAAACTATCCAGCTGTTGTGTCCTTGCCGCCATGTGTCCTGAAGTAGTGTTTTCCTGTAGCATTGTTGTCAGGCTTGTTCTCGAGGTTGTACTTGACCACAACAATTTCCTGGCTGTGCCTTCGATTACGAAGGGTGTGGTTCTTGTAAAGCTTCCCAACAAATCTGATGCGGCCTGTCTTCATCATCATGTCTATGAGTGGAAAGACCACTATGTTAGGTTCTCCAAGGTTGTCGAGATGGTGATGGTGCATGTAGACATCTCTCGCGAAGTCCATGGCCTAGTCAATTATGCGGGGTTCATCCCGTAGGTCGGTGGCAAGAAATAGTCTGCAGAGTTTAATTAGTGCAACTTTGCTTGTCTGTAGTAAGTACTATTGTTCAGTACTTGATTTGTGTTTGTTAACCCTGTATTGTTTATTAGTACTGCCGCTTTTGGTGTGTGGTCAGTCCTGAGAACGGTCTATGTTAATATCTCTCCAGTCAATTCAGTTTGTATATTTTGAAGTATCCAGATCATCTTTTTTGTGAGGACGGTTTATCAACTATGGTTACACTCCAATATCTGTATGCACTGCAGGGTTTATCGCACCCACCAGGATTTCCAGTCCCATGGATGTACGGTCCATACGATTTTTCACGACCTTTGGACTGTCCTGCTTGTGGGAGTAGGCGGGGCCCCTGCATGCCACCCGTAGTTGGACGATCAATCTTCTGTTTAGTACTTCAACATAGTGATTTCCTGGTAAGGATTCACTCGTGTCACATCAAGTAAATCTTATTGATTTACTGTCTAAATCTTATTGATTTAATGTCATGTTTTCTTTCTTTTCCTGCAATTTAACGATGCAGATTTTGCCATGTGACATTCATCACAGAATAAACCGTTTGGTTTGCTCTACTATTGCTATTTTGGCAGGTTTTGCTTCTTATGTCGTGTCAGTAACGAAGGCACTGCCCATCACTTATATTACTGGAAAAAATTGGATCAGTCTGTTATCTGAGTACAAGCTGAATCCCTATGATGAATTGTAGTTTGGTTTAACAAAAACGCCACAATTAGTCCTTCTCGCGTTTAAAAGAAATGAAGAAAAAACTGGATTATGGTCATGAAGCCTAGTCAAGTTAGAAAGCTGATCATAGCAGACCAAACACGATCGCCTCTGTCTCGCACATTGGTACCACCTTCAGCAACGGATCGAGCACCGACAGTTGCTCTAGCACTGATAGCGACAGCAGCTCAGTCTGATCCAGCTGAGGATTGGGCACCGACCGCGTCAGCGGATCAGGCTGTTCTACCGGAGGATCGGGCATCGACACCAGCACCTGCTCCGACACCGGCACCAGCTCTAGAAGGAGCACCATCTTCGGCAGCAGTAGCGGCTTCGACACCTGCACCAACACTTGGACTTGCATCTGCTCCGGCCCGTGCAGCGGCAACAGACTGGGCTGCAGTTCGCACTTCATATACCAAAGTCCTTACAAAAACCGACATGTCCACCTTCTTGGTAAGCATTGGCCACCCAAGTGTTTCGTTCTTTTTTCTTTCCATGTTGTTTCGCATGATTCACTGTGTTGATCTAACTGTTTGAGTATGTCTTCTTGTTTGCAAACAAAGAATTCCTAGAGCAACGAGGGAGGCGTTCAACAATCCGCGACAGCGGCCAAGTTTCTCTTACCATGTGCAGCCTTGGTATGAATGAACCTGCTCAATATACCGTAAGTACAAACGATGGTCGCATGATGATTGATGCTAAAGGATGTTCAAGGTTCAAATCTAAATCATATCTTGCGGTAGGGGATGATCTCAAAATCGAATTTTCTCGGCAAGGAGAGCTGGTCCAAATCAACTTTGAAATTCTTAAGTAGCAGCACGCAACTGCCGAACTGATCTATCCTATGAGAGATTTTGATGTAATAATCTGGCATGGTGAAACAAGTGTCCTGTGTGTATAAGTAATACGACAATATTATTAATCACATGGTATATCGTTGATAGAATTGCAACTCTCATTGCTGGTTCGGAACTGTCGTTTGATTTCATTCCAACAGCTGCCGTGCTTTATTCAATTTTGTGTATTCGCCTTGCGACAGCATCTAAAACCAACACCGTACCGATCGCTTGCAATATGAAAACCGTTGAGGTAGAACACATGGCCCCCCAAACATGCAGGGTTGGGCCTGCGGCCCAAGTCCATAACCGTGAGCCTGTCTGAGTATTATATTCTCAGTTGAACCCCCATAATTGTCTCAAAAAAAGCTGAACCCCCATAATGCGTGTGCGTTGCACATAACATCAAGATGCATTTGTATGAGTATTTTATCTTGTGGAGAAAAGGATGAACGAAGGAAGGCCTTATTTGCAAATGTGGAGAGGTGTGTGGTTACCTTTTTTGCAAAATTGCCATAGTTTCCTTCCTATCCGTCAGATATAATTTTGTATGTATAAAGTTGTGCTATAAAAGATTTGTATATTTCTTTACAGAGGGAGTATCTCTCTGTCAAAAATGTATTTTTGTGTAACTAGTTACTCCTATCTTTCTACTTCCTTTCGCTGATATGTGGGGCATCCGACAATGGGGTCCACGTGCCATATGCACAAATTAGAGTGCACAACTGCACGGTAGACAGACCCGGTCGTAGCGCCGCAGTAATGCCCAATGAGTCGTCAAATCACAAACCCCCCCTTTTTAGCTTTAGCAGTAAGCTGGACGGACGAATCGGCAATATTTCACTAGGCCTGAATCCCCTTCTCCCTCGTCTGCTTGTTCAGAGAAAACCCCCTCTCGGCGATTGCATAGGGTTTTCTCATGGAGAACCAGGTACGAATTCTTCATCCATCCCCGATAAATCCAAGTCCCTTGGTCGCGGGTAATCCTAGGATGGCAGCTCCCGCCGTTGATGCATTTTTTCTTCCTACTGAATCTAGTGTGTTTCATTTGCAGTGCCCAAAGTGTAAGGACCCTACAGGTTTCTGCGCCCTCGGCGAGACGCCACACTTATTCCTTCTCATCCTAACACAGGATTTTAAAACGCGCACAGTATGTTCCTAGAATCCTCTTTTCTATCTGGGAGGGTGGTTTTTTTTAACATGCTGTCGACTAATTTGGAATTTGGATTGCTATATTTGGATAAAAGGTACTACCAGTACGATGGTCAACACTAATGTGAAGGATGAAGTTATTTCTAGATTTGGATAGGGAATACATTGTGTTCTCATATTATTTTTCTTGCAGTGCATTATTTGCTCTGCCAGAACACATGTACTCAAGATGCTCGGCCTTGCCATAACTGAATACACTAGTTTAATGGTCACAATGAAGACAAGCCATGGATATAAGTTCCGAGTTCGGTTCATGAACCAAGAAGATCGCTGCTTTTTTTATGGCCAAACTTGGATAAACTTTCTCAACTGTTACAGACTGAAAGTTGGCGCACGAATGTTGATGGAAATAGCAGAATCTGGTCTCATCTTCACCGTGATTTTCCACCCCGACGTCGTTCCAATTGTTCATCCATGTTAGTATCTGGTTCTTGCTTGTTGCCTCGATTACTTCTTAATCCACCTATTCTGTCTAACTAATCATAATTTAACTTCAGAAGTAGCAACGAATCTCTCACGAAGATGCTACTTCTAACTAATATTTTCTTATAATCGGTGGCACGTGTAGGTTTTTTCAGAGTTAAGCAGGCTACTCGTTTGTTATTCTGTAACAACTCAGCTGTTACTGATGGGACTGAAGTTGACTGGGACCACATCCACAAGTTCCTACACTTTATTGATCGTCTTGAGGTCCTTGTGGGGCGTTTCAATGGTGGAAGGCCACGTGGGATATGTGTGCCACTGTTGCAGTCGCTGAAGAGATCCAACTGTGTCGAGAAACTTATGGTACGAGCTGTTTTCTATTATATATGTTGTTCATAAATTATTGCTTATACACAGTTTTACAGTTGTGGTCTTCTTGAAATAGAAACTGCCCAGTTCTATTGTTCCTATACAGATGCCTGACCATGGTCGGGTCAGACTTGCGCTTAGTCATAACATGATGTTTATGTCGACCTAATCCATTCCCCTTGGAGATGAAAAGATACTTATTCATGGGTGGTCTCAAATAATGAAGGCCCATCCATCTTGGAGAATAGGAAAGAAGATTATGTTCCTGCTTTTCCATGGCTCTAAAGCGAATATCCTGTTTATTGACCACATTGCGAGATGAAGCCGCTTTCAGAACATTGTGGATGCGCGAGGTGGCGCCTGGGCCTTCTCCTGGGGCTTGGCGGCCTCACCCTTGGTTAACTGTAGGCAAAGTAGCACTGTTTGAGGCGTGCTTTGTACAGTTGAACCTGTATAAGTAGTTATACTGCTTTCAGCTATGGTTGTTAAGTGCCCCTGCTGGTTTCAGTTAAGGTTGTTAAGTACTCCTGCTGCCTTTACAGTCTGTCGTGTTTCTTCAGTCCTATCTTCCTCTAGCCGCCAAAACCAAACCAGCGCCGGCAGGGCCGCCTGCTTCCGCCTCCCACGGCTGGCTGCGCCTCAGCGCACGCATCGCCGCCCCACCGTCTCCTAAATCGTTAACGCTGACGTCCGAGGCCTCGCCATCATCCTCCACGTGCTTTGGTGCGCTCGCTGCGGCGCCGCCCTCTCGCGTTGTCAACATGGTCAACAAACAACAGGAATCGGCAGAAGTATGTGGAGAGGATGACAGTACGGGCCCACCATGTCAGCGTATGGAAAAATAAAATGCTTCCTCCTAGTGTTTTTTTGTTATTGTTGAGACGGAGCAGGGTTTGAACTGGGCTGTGGCCCGCCTAGCCTAGGCTTATATTTTATGTTCCCCATGTGACCAGCCCAGCTATTTTTTCTTTGTGAATATGAGCCCAGTTTATTTTTTCTGAAGAATACCCAATCTAGGCCTATTTATTTTTCTACGCCGTGATGGGATGCAACTCTTTCAAGACGCCTGCAAATCTTGAAAGTAATATGAAATTGGCTGTAAATATAAAACATATGCCAAATTGGCAATTACTTTATAATTTCTGAATTTTTTCTCATTTTCAGATTCCTATTTCACTTGGCATTAACCTAATTTAAATATATCTTCAAAGTACTTTAAATCTGGCTCGACATTTCGATATTAAAAATAGTTTGGAACCCACACAAATATGCGAAATTGGCCCTGGTCAACCAAAAAAACGAACTGCAATAAATTGCATAAGAAGTCGCAATGAGCTATATATAAATTATTAAAAAAAGAGGGAATGGTCAGACTTATGAGCCTATTAAGTTGACGCGTATGCGAGATTTCTTTAGTTATTATATACGTCAACAAACGATTCTAACAGACGTAACCATTGGATGCCAATCCAACGGCCGTCGTGTTTCTTCAATCTCTGATCTTCTTGCTCCAGCCGCCAAATCTAGCGCCAGCAGGACCGCCTGCTCCCGCCTCCTGTGCAGGCCTCACCGCCCCTACTACTCACACAGCTGGCCAGGCCATCCCTCTACTCACCCACACCCCCTATTATTCTACGGCGACGACAGCCTCACACCGCAGCCGAACCAGTGAACCCTCGTACTCCTCTCCGCGTGGGCATCCACTGCCGCGTCTTCCCCGGCTCCGCGTGGTCAACGTGGTCAAGGAACGAGTTCCATCGGAAGAGTACTGTCGTGGAGAGGCTGATAGCTGGGTCCACGGCAGCCGCAAGGAAGTGCCTCGTTATTACGCGGAAAATAATTATTCCTCCACCTGACAGTAGGGACCCACCGGACGGGCCACCGTATTTGGTGAAAAAAATGTTTCCCCCTGACTGCTGGGACCCACCGGACGGGCCACCGTATTTCGCGAAAAAAACGTTCCCCCCGCTGTCAGCTCGGACCCACCGGAAGTGCCTCCTTATTACGCACAAAAAAAATGAATAATCCCCCTACTAGCTGGGACCTAGTATAGTGGGAGGCTGACTTGTGGGCCTACTAAGTTGACGGGGACGGAGGGCTTTGTTAACTTAGTCAATATGCACGATTCTATCTCCATTGACCGTACGATGTCCATCCAACGACCGTAGTGCTTCTTCAACCTCTGGTCTTCTTTATCCAGCCGCCCAAACCAGCGCCGGTCGTGCCTCATGCTCCTACCTCCCGTGGCCGGCTGCGATGCCGCGGAGGCCTCAGCGCCCCGTACTACTCCCACCGCTGGCCAGGCCCTGCGGCGACGGCAGCCTCACACCGCAGCCGAACGAGTGAACCCTCGTACTCCTCTCCGCGCGGGCTTCCACTGTCGAGTCTTCCCCGGCTCCGCGTTGTCCCCTTCCTAGGCCTCGCCGTCGTTCACCGCCCTGGTGCTCTCGGCGCGGCATGGTCAACGTGGTCAAGGAACGACTTCCATCGGAAGAGTACTGTACGTGGAGAGGCTGGCAGCTGGGTCCACGGCCGCATCAAGGAAGTGCCTCCTTATTACGTGCAAAATAATTGTTCCTCCACCTAACATCGGGGACCCACCGGATAGGCCACCGTATTTCGCAAAAAAAAAACGTTTCCCCCTGACTGCTGGGACCCACCAGCTACATCTTCGCACGCAAGGAAGTGCGTCCGGGCAAAAAAATGATTCGCGCCCCTGACTGCTGGGACCCACCAGCTACATCTTCGCACGCAAGGAAGTGCCTGACAGTCGGGACCCACCTGGTCGAAGCGTACGTAGCATTGTCATTCTGGTCGCGAACGTGTACGTACATTGGTCGATGTAGAGGCGCGCACGTGTCGTAGTAGAGGTGCGCACGTAGCATGTACACGTACATACAGTGGCCATTGTGAAACAAAAGAAAATATGGCCACGTACGTACATATGGGCAGGGTCTTGAACGCCTACTCGCGCATACGTCCGGCCAGGGCTCGTGTACATGGCTGGGTTGGAACAGAGAAACAACGTCGTCGTCCTGTTCATGGGGAGGCAACCGGCTGGGTCGGAACGAAATGCGTCGTCGTGTTCATCGGGAGGGCTTGAACGGAACAACTGATGGAAACGAGGCCTGGCGTACCGCAAAACGGTGGAAACGGCCTTGTGTTCGACCGGCCACGTTCGAAACGGAATCCTGTTCATCGAGAGGGGTCTGGCGTATCGCAAAACAGAGGAAATGGACCTCCTACGGTCGAAACGGGGGTCATGTTGATCGGGAGGGGTGTGGCGTACCGCAAAACAGAGGAAACAGACTTGTGTTGGAGCGCTACGGTCGAAACAGGGGTCCTGTTTCTTGGGACGGGTGTGGCGTACCGCAAAATGGAGGAAACGGACTTGTGTTGGAGCGCTACGGTCGAAACGGGGGTCCTGTTCATCGGGAGGGGTGTGGCGTACCACAAAACGGGACTACACGGGATACTGTTCATCACCACTGTCGACCCCCTCCAGCCTCCACAGGCTACTGTTCATCCACCGTCGACCTCCTTCGGCCTCCACCTGCGACTGTTCAGCCTCCACTGCGCGCTACTCCACAGGCTACTGTTCAACCAGCCCTCTCCACGGGCTCCTGTTCAACCACCCCTCCACGGGCTACTATACATCCAGCCCTGCACCGTCTACTGTTCATGCAGCCCTCCACGGATTGGTCCTGTTCATGCAGCCTTCCACGGGGTCCTGTTCATGCAGCCCCAACCGGCTTGATCGAACGGGGTCCTGTTCATGGAGAGGCAACACCACGGGCTCCTGTTCAGCCACCCCCACCGGGAACTGTTCATCCAACCCGCCTAGTAACGCTCACTGTTCATGTAGAGGCAGCATCGATCGCCTTCAGTTAGTAGTAGTAGTGAAGGAATCGCTCGATCGGGTTCAGTTAACAGCCATCGATCGATCGCTCGGGTTCAGTAACGCATAGCTTGTAGTGCAATCGCTCGGGTTCAGTTAGATCCCAACGCCTTGCTCGGGTTCAGTTAGAGCCCAATGCATCGCACCCACGCGCGTGCGTGTATGAGAGAAACGCGCATCGCTCGGCCCCGACCACCCACCGTAACCGGGAACACCCTGATAGTTTCCTCGCCCTCGCTTCTACCACGGTTTTTTCCGTCAAGGACGGCCCATAGAATGTCATGCAGCTGCGTCTCCGGCCCACCCAGGACGAATAGCCCATTTTCTGTCATGATTTTTTTTCATAGAAGTAGGACCCCACCACATATGTGATGATACCGTGTTTTGTCACAATTATTGTCATAGAAGTGTCATAAGTATGACAGAAAAAAGTTTTGTTCGGCCCAAAATGTCACGGATGTGTCTTTTTTTTGTAGTGTTATTTATTTGACTACTCATTGATCATCACTTATATCTTTTTGGAGTAGTTTGTCATTTACTCTCGTGCTTCATTTATATCCTATGAGTAAATGGTTGAATTAATTGAATATCATAAATCTGAAATTATAAATGTTTCATATGCTTATCCCATGGGGATTAATGACTTCACATATAAGAAGTATAGGCGGTAAAATTTATTGAAAGTTAGCAAACACAACATTGGTCACTTCAACAATTCATGAAAGAATGTTAAAGGAAGAGAGATTTCACATATAAATATACTCTCTTGGACATCTTCTATGATTGTGAGCCCCATTAATTATTTTCAAACTTGAGCAAATTAGTTGAAGTTGGACAAGGAAGACACCGTAATGAGTTATGTTTGGGTATATTTGTATAGAAGTTATATTGTTTTGGATCCTCCAACATGTGGTGCTTGCTTAGGATCTTTTGCTAGCCAAAAAATTGTACTAAGTAGAGAAACTACTTGTGCATCCAAAACCCTTAAACCCAGTTTCTTGCCATGAGAGTCCACTATACCTACCTATGGATTGAGTAAGATCCTTCAAGTAAGTTGTCATCAGTGCAAAGAGCAATAATAATTGCTTCTAAATATGTACGATATTTTATTATAAGGGAAAATAAGTTTTAGACGAACTTGTGATGGTGAAGAAATAAAAGCAACCGACTGCATAATAAAAGTTGTTGTCACAAGGGGCAATATAAAGCGACGTTTCTTGCATTAAGAGTTTGCACATTCAAAATTCAAAAGTGCATGACAACCTCTGCTTCCCTCTACGAAGGGCCTGTCCTTTACTTTCATTCACTTTTATGCAAGAGTCAATAGTATTCCTTCTTAGTTCAACCTCAATTGTTCTTTAGTTGGTAAGCATCATGTGGTGGGGATAGATTTAAGCATATATGGCCATTCAAATATATTTGATCATGAATTATTATTGTTGACAATTATCTATATGATAAATGAGTTGGGAGGCGAAGCCCCTATATTTCTGTGTGTTTGATGGATCCTATTTGTTCTACAAATATGCTTTGAGTGGTAGCAATCATGGCAGACTATATGATAGTGATAAGTTGAGTACGTGGAATTTGCTAAATCAAAGCTCTTACATAGACCCTTCCTAAAATAAGATGAATTGCAATTGTTTGATGACTCAGAACGTAGTTTGTTAGTTTTCAAGAAAGTTTATGGTATATACTTTAACATGTGAATAGCTTGCTACTTGATCATGAGAAGCTTTATGAGATGAGATATTGTTTATAATATATATTGATGATAGAAAAAAGTGTTTGGAATTATCATTGATCAAATTTATGCACTATGCTAGCATTCACACTTCGTAAATTATCTTTTTTATCATTTACCTACCCGAGGACGAGCAGGAATTAAGCTTGGGGATGCTGATACGTCTCCAATGTATCTATAATTTATGAAGTATTCATGCATGTTTACAACAATTCTATATGATTTTGGTATGATTTCATTAGAACTAGCCCACACTGACGGTGTTTTCAGTAGAACTACCGTGCTGTCATTTTTTGTGCCGAAATAAAAGTTCACGAAATGGGTTGAAAATTTATGGTGATTTTTTAGGGACCAGAAGAAGCCCCTGAAGCACAAGAGTTGGACCAGAAGACTCCCTAGGCAACGACAAGGGTGGAGGGTGCGCCCATCCCCCTAGGGTGCGCCCCCTGTCTTGTCGCTACCCCATGGACCCCCCTAATGTGAAACCGACGCCAAAAATTCCTATAAATCCATAAACCCACAGAAAGAAACCTAGATCAGAAGTTCCGCCTCCGAAAGCCTCCGTAGCCATGAAAAATCAATCTAGGCCCTCTCAGGCACCCTGCTGGAGGGGGCCATCATTATCGGAGGCCATGAAAGAGGAAGCGGGAGGGGCCATCATCACCAAAGGCCCTGAAGGAGGAAGTCGGAGGGGCCATCATCACCATGGAGGCCAAGGACTAGAGGGACAACCTCTCCCCATCTAGGGGGGGGGCATGGAGGAGGAAGCACAAGGGGGAGACTCTCCCCCCTCTCTCTCGGTGGTGCTGGAGTGCCACCGGGGGAACCATCCCCGCGGTGATCATCTTCATCAACATTACCATCTTCATCACCATCCCCATCTCTTTTACACGGTTCACTCTCCCGCACCCCGCTGTAAACCCCTACTTGAACATGGTGTTTTATGACACATATTATGATCCAATGTTGTGTTGCCAATCTATGATGTTTGGAGTAGATTTACTTTATCTTTTTGGTTGATTGATGATCTAGATTGGTTTGAGTTGTATGTTTTATTTTGGTGCTATCCTACGGTGCCTTCCGTGCCGAGCACACATGAAGGATTCCCGCTGTAGGGTGTTACAGTATGATCATGATTCGCTTATAGTGGGTTGCTTGAGTGACAGAAGCATAAACCCTAGCAAGGAGGTTCTTGCGTATGGGATAAAGGGGACTTGATACTTTAATGCTATGGTTGGGTTTTACCTTAATGATCTTTAGTAGTTACGGATGCTTGCTAGAGTTCCAATCGTAAGTGCATATGATCCAAGTAGAGAAAGTATGTTAGCTTATGCCTCTCCCTCATATAAAATTGCAATAATGATTACTGATCTTGTTAACAATTGCCTAGGACAATTCTGCACACCGATCCATCATTATTCCACACTCGCTATTTATAATATATTGTAATATTTTCTAACTTTATGTTAACATCACATATTTTTATATTTTAGTTCTCCGATATCATGGAAAGCTATCCTCTTCATACCCACAATGTAGTTTTATTTCTTGTTTCTAGATGGAAGCAAACGTTTGGTGTACGTAGAGTCGTATCAGTGGCAGATAGGACTTGAGAGAATATTGATCTTACATTTAGCTCCTTGTGGGTTCGACACTCCATGCTTGTCACTTCCACCTCCGGAAATTGCTACGATGATTCCTTGCACTTGGGTATTATCAAGCTCTTTTCTGTCGCCGTTGCCGGGGAGCAATAGTGTGGGGTTGATATTCTAGTGTGTGCTTGTTTGCTTTCTTCACTAAGTAGATTTTGTCTTACCTTTTTGTTTTCTTTAGTTGTGGGTGAAACAAACAAAACAAATTGGAAGAATGAAAATACCAAAAATATTACTTGCCTCTTTTGCCTAAAACCTTTCTCAGAAAGAGAAGTGATTGGAAGGTTATGCATTGGAGAAGTGAGGGTCGACCTTGAACACTTGTGTCCGTGCCCATGGAAAAGATGTATAATTTTTCATGGAAGTTTCTCAAAAATAATTATCCCCTTGAATGTATCCAGTGTAATATAAAAATGTGCCAAGTTTTGGTTTTAGGATGATTAGATTGCTTGTTTGCTATGTGCGGTGCAAAAACAGAAACTTTGGCTGTAGAGCGTGAATTTACATTTATTACTGGAACGTCAAAAGTTTCTGAAATTTTTACACAGTACTGCTATACGAAATTTTATTTTGTCCTAATTTTTCAGAATTGTTTGAGTTACATAAGTATATGAAGTTTGCAGATTTCTACAGACTATCATGTTTTCGACAGATTCTGTTTTCTTTGTGTTGATAGCTTATTTTGATGAATCTATGGGTTGTATCGGGGGGGGGGGGTATAAACCATGGTGAAGTTGGAATACAGTAGATATAATCCTAATATGAAATTGGAATGAGTTTACAACATTACTTAAAAGTAGTGATTTGCTTTATTATACTAATGGATCTCACAAGGTTTTTTGTTAAGTTTTGTGTGGATGAAGTGCTCAAAGATCGAGGATGTATGGATATATGAAGAACACGGAGAGACAAGAGTTCAATCTTGGGGATGACCAAGGCACCCCAAGTAAATATTTCAAGGATACTCGAGCATCTAAGCTTGGGGATGCCCCGGAAGGCATCCCATCTTTATTCAACAATTATCGGTATACCTCGGTTTTCATTTCGTTCACATAATATGCATCTTTTGTGTTTTTCTTTTCCTTTATGCACCATGCTAGTATGAGATAGACCTTCATTGATTTTTATAATGCTTCATGCGCTTCACTTAAATCTTTTGTGTGTGGCTTTATAGAATGTTCTTTGTGCTTCACTTAAATCTTTAGAGTATGTCTTTATAGAATGCTCTTTGTGCTTCACTTAAATCTTTTGAGTATGGCTTTATATAATGCTTCACTTCAACCCTAGGCTGTTTTTAGTGCTAGTTAGTACGAATTGTAGATTAGTGGCTATTTTTAGTGGTAGTTAGTATGAACCCTAGGTTTCAAACTATTGCTATTTTTTAGTTAAAGCAATTGTTGCTATTTAATTTGTTTAGTTAAAGCAATTGTTGCTATTTAAATAAAACATAATTAGTATGAACCCTAGTAGGGTAGTAAGGTTTAAATAGATGTTAATTAGGGTAGTAGGGTTTAGTTTAAAGAAAATATTCACTATAAAAATTCGATTAGTGATGCAAGTCTAGTAGGTTCTTAATTTTTACTGATTTTTATTGTGACAGAAATTTAGGACATAATTTGAATTGAGTTCTAGGGTTCATAATTTGAAATTTAGGATAGAAATTGAGTTCTAGGGTTCATAACTTTTATTAGGACAATAACTTAGGACAAAAATATTTAAAGGTTCTAGGTTTCTAGGGTTCATCCATCTGTATTTGGTTTTTGAATTGAGTTTGAGAAAGCATGAGATTTGTGTAGATTTTCTTGAAGTGTCAAATACTAGGAGATGCAAATTTCAAGTGGTCATGTTATATGCAAACTCCTCAATAGTGTTTGCTCATGTATATCTACTATTGTAGTTGCTCAAGTACATGGTCTTAAGTGGCCTATGTTTTGTCGGAATGTTGATTAATTTTTGTTCTGGCAAATTTCAGGCGCTTGATTTGTCCACTTTTTAGCAAAGGTCATGCTGAAATTTTCCGTGAATTTTGGCATGACTTGTGCTAGAAACTAGGACATATTGAGTGCCCGGGATTTTCCGCAACATTGAAGTAGGTCTAAAATTAATTGACTAGACTTAATTGTAGGAAACATGTCTAGCAACAATAAAGGAGAGGGTTCTGGTAATTGCAACGTCTATGAGGTGGCAGACGAATATTTGAACTATCTCAACGAGCAACGGTTGTTGCAGTACCCCCGTGTCACATCTGAGACTGAGACCGACACCGGAGCCAACATCGAGAACGACGGCGAGACCAAGATCAACACCGGGACCGACGCCGAAACCGATATTGGTGAATTAGCCGGTATAGAACCGAAACCGAAGAGGACACGACGCCCAAACCAGCTCGGCCTTACTATGCTAGTGGTCGTGGCGATGGACGTCGGCAATTTCGAGACAACAGAGCCTGCAGAAGCACGCATGTGCTATGGCAATCAAGTAGACTGCATCCTACATGAAACAGCCACCATCAACGATGAAAAATTAAAGAACATAAAAATATGGAGCACCCCCTCCTAAAGAAGTTGCACCTAATATTCTTGTTCCTGGGCCATGATGAAATAAAATATCCTCAACCGTGGGAAGAGCCGGCAATGAAGAAGATAAATAAACGTGCCATGGGCAAGTTTAGCGGTGCGTTGTCCGCCTGGAAAATAAGGGTGAAAGATCGGATCATCGACAAAAACGAACCCTACTCCGAGATTGTAAAGGATAATCCGACAATTACGGAAGATCAGTTCAAAATATTTAAAAATGCTTACATTACCGAAGATGCCAAAGAAAAGTCATAGTACATGAAGGGGCTTCAAGAGAGGAACATGGGGTGCCACCACCTCGGAAGTCGTGGTTACGCGGGAAGAGGCCCATATGGGCCAAGGAGGATGCAGAGCGTGGAAGTCTAGGGATCCCAGACCCCTTGGCGGAGTTCACCATCTAGCAGGAGCGTGACGTCATCACGGCCCAGTGCCATTGGGACCCATTCAATAAGGTTTTCAAAACGGACGTGGTCACGAAGGAGTTCATGAGATCGTTGGTAAATTATAACCGCCCCCCCTAATTTTAGGTTTTGATTAGTTCGACCGCATGTTTAGTCACATTTGTAAACGATCCACGTTCCTTTTGCAAAAAAGCAACACATGGTTGCGGCCGAAAGCGACTCGCCGTCTGAGGCGTTGGCGAGGCCCAAGTGGGACACCCCATTCAACCGAGCCTTGAACATATTGAAAAGACTCCCGGTGGACACTCGAACGTCGTATGGACGCATGGCGTCAGAGATGGCGCCACGTGGAAGCACTACTACAGTGAGAACGCCGAGGAGAGAAAGCAAAGAAAGAGGTTAAACGACGAAATAAACATCGACAAGAAGGTTGAGATTGCGGTCGATAAGAAAACATCTGAGACCAAAGAAGAGATGGTCAAAGCAGCGTTAGCTGCCACAAAAGTGGAACTAGTAACTTCGTATAGTGTCTTGATTCCGTATGTTATCAATTGGACCAAGAAAATCCAGATAAAGAGGCAGCGGACTTTCCCCTTCACAACTTCATCGGGAGCAGCTCGTTTAGCGTTGCACCAGCACCTGCTCACGCAACCGCACCTGCTCCCACACCTGCTCATAGCAGCCCGTCCTCCGTCTCTAGCGTGATCGGCAGGGCTTCGTCTTTGGATGAGCTCGATGCCCTCACGGTAACTACCTGTCACACCGGCCCTCTTCAATATATGTATATTCTCCCTTTTCCGTTGCCTTTTGGATGTCTCACGTCGCAGACATGTCTTTGCAGGCCGACGTAACCCCGTGCACCATACTATACACCATCAGCAGCTAGAAGGTGGACGTGGGAAAGACGACGATAGTGAAGCCGAAGGAAGTATTTTTCCACAGTCGGCCGACCCCCCCTGACGTCTTCAAGCTTTCTGTGGATAGTGTCAAACCGGGCCACGAGAATTTGGCTCCTCCGATAGCACTAGGGGAGCTGACGATGAGACCCCACGGAGGCTTGGCAATTGCAAGAGTTGGGTCCTATTGTGGCCAAAAAGTCTGCTTTGTCTGGAGCCGGCCGGTGGCACACCCACGCCCACGCAGGCTCAGCAAGGTACGAACACCAACACCCCACCTACCCAATTAGCATCGCCTGTCATGTCGGGTGATAGCGGACGGCGTGACAAAGAAGGAATGCATGATTCCATCGACGAGGTTGACAATGACCCTCTACAGTATCTCAATACCGGCGCCTATGACGATAGAGGATTGATGGCTCAGCAGTATGAGTACTCAGGGTTTGAGCGTGATGACTTGGTGCCTGAATTGCCACAGGATGAACGTATGATAGTCTCACTTCCAGTAGCAATGAAGCATATGAAGAGACCGAAGAAAGGCAAAGCTGCTTCCATGAGCCAGCCACCTCTGCAGCCTCGGGTTGAAGACCGTATACCTATAATAGGTGCGGCAAAATACCATATCCTCGGTGATCCAATCCTACTTAAGGCAGTGGTAGATGCCATATACAGCGATCGGAGGAGACTTCATGAGGATGAGTTTCGGAGAGAGAAAAGCATGATCGCCTCGAAAAATCCAGGATACCCGCTCAACATGTTTAACGTGTCGTGGCAAAGGTTATACGTCGACACATTCCCCGTGGAGATGTTCTTCCTTCGATTCGATTACATTTTCGACATGTTTCACTTGAAGAAACTGGATTTTACGTTTGTCCACCTTTTTACCTTGTACATGAGCTACATCATCTGGATTGAGCAAATACTTTATATCTGTGTTGCTGACCCGTACTTCACGCACGAGAGCTTCTTGGCTGTCTGCCCAAAGCACCGTGAATATGCGAGTAACTACATCACTGATTTCATGGTCGGCAATAAGGACAAGGATACGATTCTCGTGCCTTAACATCCCATGCAAGTCATCCGCTAATATCCTTCCTTTGATTTCAATCATTCATTTGCACGCGTGGAGGCTAATTTGAGGTGTACTTATTTTGCGCAGCGACGGGCGCCGTCCTCATCATCCTTTACCCCTGATGCTCCCACGCTCTTTACTTGGACACGTCAAAGAACTTGAAGAAAAAGGATTACATCGACATCAAGTCTCTTCTCGATAGTGCTATCTTAAGCTACGACTTACGGGGTGGAGAGATCATGCTCAAGAAGACAAGGAACCGCGTGCCCGCCTTCGGCCATAAGACCGACTTCTGTTGCATCCAGCAACCGAGTGATACTCTCAGTGATGGATTCTATGTCCTCCACCACATGCTGGAGTACAGACGGGATCACCAGAACCTTCGCATGTCACCTAGATCCAGCGATGCCAATGTTCTACAATGGACAAAGAAACTAGGAGATGTCCCGGATCATCGAATCCGAGCTGAGTTCTATCACATCCAGCGTGAACTTGCCCAAATCATCATGAAGGACATCCTCTAAAAAATAGGGATGTTCTACAAAGAAGGGCAAATGTCGCGGTAAGATGTTCGAACACGCGTAGCCGCTCAACGTCCTGACCTTAAGCCTTCCACTACGCTCTGGGACTATCTCCCTGATTTGGATGGATGGCATCACATGATCGACTGATTGACGATCTATGACAATGTGTTCATTTAGTCCATACTTTCTCTATGACAAAACTTTGAGTTATGCACGACGAAACTTTGTCATTTAATTAAGCAACTAGCGAAGATCACTCTAGTTAGGGCATTGTGGGTATGATGAACTTTGTTATTTATGCTTCTCATATGTTGCTTCTACTTTTGCCAACTATGTCTCTTTTTGTTGCACAACTACATATGTTGTTGCATATTATCGACTCATGTGACGATGCAGGTACATAGATCAACGATGGCGAAGAAGTGCTACGCCAGGAGTATAGGACGAGTGGTTTGAGTGTCAGGCCCAGGTGTACAGGTTTCCGAGCGACAGCCAGAGAGCACTACTGGAATCAGCTTCTTTGCCGTCTGCCATGGCGGACGGCAAAGGCATGAATGCCAGATGGCAAAGTCCTTTGTCGTCCGCCGGCGGACGGCAAACTATCCATTTGAACAAGTGCCATCAAAGGCCTTCTTTGCCGTCTGCTTCATAGAAGCGGACGGCAAAAGGCTTTGCCGTCCGCCGTCTGTGGCCAGCAGACGGCAAAGATCGTGGACGGCAGTGGGGTGGGGTGAGCGCCGTTAGGGGTTAGCGGCGTGCTTTATCGTCCGCGAGCAGACGGCAAAGAGGCAAAGCTCTTTGCCGTCTGCTGGCGGATGGCAAAGAGCTCAGCTCCGACACCACTAGGAAGCTGCCAAGTGGCCAGCTATGCCATCTGCTGGCGGACGGCATAGCTGGCCCTGTTTGCAAGTCCTACTTGGGTACTTTGCCGTTTGCTAGCACACGGCAAAGAGCTTTGAATCTTTGTCGTCTGCTGGCAGACGACAAAATGCCCAAATAGGCAGCCCAGTGTTCTTAGTTTGTACAGGTAGCTGCCACGTGGCCTCTTTGCCGTCTACTAGCAGACGGCAAAGATGCTATATATCCCCTGTTTTTATTTGAACCCATCTAATTTGACAGGATTTCATACACAAATATACATACATACATATCCAGCATATCCAACAACATATAACAGCATGTCCAACAACATATTTCATCAAATCCAACATATCCAACAACATAGTTCAACAAAGTCCTATCCAACATATCCATATATACATACATATCCAGAAACAAGTTTCCAACGACAACATATCCATATAGACATACATATCAGAACAAGTTTTCATAAACAACAAGGAAGCGCTAGAAGAATAGTACACTCCATCAATGCAAGCTTCCTTGTCTAAAGCAAATCTGCAAATTGGGAAAGATGAAAGTTAGAATGAGAAGAAGAAGAAGAAGAAGACTAGCTAGAAAAAAGGAAGAGGTGGAAAATAAGAAGAAGAAGAAGAAGAAGACAACAAGCTAAGTATTCCTTCTTCTATCTTCTTCTTTTCTAACTAATGTAAGTAAAAATGTCATTTTAGAGGACAACAAGCTAGGTATATGACATTTATGAGGTTAGCAAGGTTATTATGCCATTTACGAATAAAGACAAGTAAGAGGGGGAAAAGAAGAAGAAGAAGAAGAAGAAGAATCATTCTTCTTCTTCTTCTTCTTCTTCTTCTTTTCTTCCCATTCCTTATTTTCTTCCTCTTCCTTGACTTTCTTCCTCTTATTATGTCATTTGTGGACTAAATATGCTAAATTATGTCATTTAGGAGCTAACGTAGGTTAAATGGATCATATTGGAGCTAACCTAGTTAAACTTGGTCATTTTTAAGCTAACCTAGCTAAGTATGCCCTTTTTGAGCTAACTAAGCTTATTGTGTCATTTTAGAGGACAACAAGCTAAGTATATGAGATATATGAGGTTAGCAAGGTTATTATGCCATTTACGAATAAATGGCATAATAAGAGGAGGAAAAGAAGAGGAAGAAGAAAAAGAAGAAGAACCTCTTCTTCTTCTTCTTTTCTTCCTATTCCTTCTTTTCTTCCTCTTCCTTGATTTTCTTCATCTTATTATGTCATTTGTGGACTAAATAGGCTAAATTATGTCATTTATGAGCTAACGTAGGTTAAATGGATCATATTGGAGCTAACTTAGTTACACTTGGTAATTTTTAAGCTACCTAGCTAATTATACCATTTTTTGACCTAACTAAGCTTATTGCGTCATTTTAGAGGACACAAGCTAAGTATATGACATTTATGAGGTTAGCAAGGTCATTATGCCATTTACGAATAAAAACAAGTAAGAGGAGGAAAAGAAGAAGAAGAAGAAGAAGAAGAAGAAGAAGAAGAAGAAGAAGAAGAAGAAGAAGAAGAAGAAGAAGAAGAAGAAGAAGAAGAAAGGAAGAAGAAGAAGAAGAAGAAGAAGAAGAAGAAGAAGAAAGGAAGAAGAAGAAGAAGAAGAAGAACCACTTCTTCTTCTTTTCTTCATATTCCTTATTTTCTTCCTCTTCCTTTATTTTGTTCATCTTATTATGTCATTTGTGGACTAAATAGGCTAAATTATGTCATTTAGGAGCTAACGTAGGTTAAATGGATCATATTGGAGCTAACCTACTTTAACTTGGTCATTTTTAAGCTAACCTAGCTAATTATGCCATTTTTGACCTAACTAAGCTTATTGTGTCATTTTAGAGGACAACAAGCTAAGTATATGACATTTATGAGGTTATCTAGATTATTATGCCATTTACGAATAAAAACAGGTAAGAGGAGGAAAAGAAGAAGAAGAAGAAGAATAAGAATAAGAAAGGAAGAAGAAGAAGAAGAAAGGAAGAAGAAGAAGAAGAAGAAGAAGAAGAACCTCTTCCTCTTCTTTTCTTCCTATTCCTTCTTTTCTTCCTCTTACTTGATTTTCTTCATCTTACTATGTCATTTTTGGATTAAATAGGCTAAATTATGTCATTTAGGAGCTAACGTAGGTTAAATGGATCATATTGAAGCTAACATAGTTAAACTTGGTCATTTTTATGCTAACCTAGCTAATTATGCCATTTTTGACCTAACTAAGCTTATTGTGTCATTTTAGGGGACAACAAGCTAAGTATATGACATTTATGAGGTTAGCAAGGTTATTATGCCATTTACGAATAAAAACAAGTAAGAGGAGAAAAATAAGAAGAAGAAGAAGAAGATGATGATGATGAAGAAGAAGAATAAGAAAGGAAGAAGAAGAAGAAGAAGAAGAAGAAGAAGAAGAAGAAGAAGAAGAACCTCTTCTTCTTCTAATTTTCTTCCTATTCCTTCTTTTCTTCCTCTTCCTTGATTTCTTCATCTTATTATGTCATTTGTGGACTAAATACGCTAAATTATGTCATTTACGAGCTAACGTAGGTTAAATGGATCATATTGGAGCTAACCTAGTCACACTTGGTCATTTTTAAGCTAACCTAGCTAATTATGCCATTTTTGACCTAACTAAGCTTATTGTGTCATTTTAGAGGACAGTAAGCTAAGTATATGACATTTATGAGGTTAGGAAGGTTATTATTCCATTTACTAATAAAAACAAGTAATAGGAGGAAAAGAAGAAGAAGAAGAAGAAGAACAAGAAGAAGAAGAAGAATTCCTTCTTTTCTTCCTCTTTCTTGATTTTCTTCATCTTATTATGTCATTTGCGGACTAAATAGGCTTAATTATGTCATTTATGAGCTAACGTAGGTTAAATAGGCTAAATTATATCATAAGAAGAAAATACCATTATCACGGAGGTGAAGGACCGGTCCGGGCTGCGGCAGTAGCAAACGGAGGTGAAGGACCGGTCGGGGTTCCGCCATTGCCAGACGCAGAAGGATTGGTCGATGCTTGTCGGGAGGCATGCTGCACCATAGATCATTTCCAATAATGTCTCGTTAGCATGATGCAACTGAATGTGAATACTAGTAACTAACGACCATTGAAATCAAACTCATAGTGGTTGCCGGAGCAATCTGGGGCATCGGCGGAGGGGTCTGGCCGTTTTGCTCGCACATGGTCTGCACATTTGGTTATCACGAGTTTGTCATATTAGTTAGTAATGCAAACATTGCATGCAAGATTTGGCTAATATGCACGAGAAATGTACCACGAGGAACTCGTATAGGGCCCGGTGAGACGCCTCGTTCCGGTTCCTCTCCTCCTCCAACATCTTAGCCGTCCTCTCCTCCATCTCCCTCTCCCTCTCTGCCGCCTCAGTTTTTGCCTTCTCCAAAACCGCCTGGGTGTTCAATCTCTCTTTCTCAACCAATGCCCACAACACACCACTCCTCGTTAGCATTATAATCATCGACGGACGCACACACAATGTAATGGAGGAAATGTGAGAGAGTCTGTATAACTAACCACCATGGTGAGCTCCGCGGGCCGTGCACACGGCTTTATCTCAGGATCCGAGCTACACTGGCGCTTCTTGATCTACGGGAGAGTCCTAGGACAACGTATCAGTCCATCACCAATGGCCATGGCGCCATGGGTCCTCCCGCCACCAGATATCCTGACCAACTCTGTATCAAAAGGATCCTGGCTTGGGTTAAAGTCCTCCCCTTTCCTCGCCTTCCCCTCGTCTCTGTACCTCACGAGCTTGTGGTGGGAGGAGACGTTGGTCAGACTCTGAGAATGCCTTGGCCTTCTTGTTGGGGGCACTATGAGCCATGCCATAGAGGTCGAACAGATTTGGCACAGGCTTCTTCTAGTGGTTCGCGTGAGATAGAGGAACAAAATATTAGTTAAGGGCTCAAGCTAGCATGAACAATGATATTGCTATGTAAATAGGTCATTTTGGAGCTAAGTAAGGTTATTATGTCATTTTCGAGAAAAATAAACTAAGTTTAGGTCATTTTGGAGGTAACCAAGATTATTATGCCATTATTGACCAAAGTATACTAATTATTTCATTATTGAGCAATCTAAGGTAGTTATGCCTTTGTTAGCTAACTAAAGCATATTTAGGCCTTTTATAGAGCTATCTAAGGTGATTATGTCATTTTAGAGCTAATTATGTCATGAATGAACTAGCTAAGACTAGTTTAGGTCGTTATTGAGATGTCCAAGGTAGTTATGCCATTTTATAACCAACATTTTATACAACTATCTAAGGTTATTATGTCATTTTAGAGCTAAATATGTCATAAATGAACTAGCAAAAGATTAGTTTAGGTCGTTATTGAGCTATCCAAGGTAGTTATGGCATTTTATAACTAACTAACGCATATTTAGGCATTTTATACAGCTATCTAAGGTTATTATGTCATTTTAGAGCTAAATGTGTCATAAATGAACTAGCTAAGATAAGTTTAGGTCATTATTTAGCTAACACATACCTAGTGATCCTCGTACCCAAACAGGTTGGAGCTCCCTTGATGGTGTGGCACACCTTCCCTTTGGTCACGCTTATCATTGGTCGTATGGTGTTCGACTAGCCATTGGGGAGAGCACCACGCATCCACCAATGCCTCCCAACAGTCCATGTTATCCGAACACCATCTCGGGGGCACCTAAGTTAGTCAAGAGAAATTTCAGCGCTACGCCTACAAATCAAATCAAGAAAACTAAGTTCAAGGCCTTAAGAATAGGTAATTACTAGCATGTACTTGTCCTTACTCAGAAACTTGCTGCGACACTTCTTCTTGGCCCTCCTAATACCCTTCGTGGCATAGTAGTCTCGAACGGCCTGCACCCGAGCCTTGTGCCGTAAGTTCTGAAGTAGGCGCTTGCACTCGGCATCGACAACCTTACACGCGGCCTCCTGCTCTCCCTCTGAAACCCTGTAGAAGGTCTGCAATCAAACAAGACAACACTCATTAGTACAATCACTAGGTAGTGTTGATTTTTAATTTTGTAAAGGAGAAATTACCCAAAACCGACGGAACACAATTTCGGCCACCGTCTCGCACACGACACCGGCAACCAAATACTCCGGCAGGGCCGGGGCAACCGAGTACAGCTCCCAGGTCAGTGCTAGCTGTGGAACCTGACCCTCAGCGGGCAACGTGACCCACCCAAGGAAGTGCTGCCGGCAAAGCACACCAAGGAACTGGTTGGGCCTGCAGGAACCACGGGGGTGTACCCAGCCTCTGTAGTATGACAAGGCTAACACATTAGATATTAATTTGAAGAAATGTGAAGGCAAAAGGTTAAAAAATAGTAAATCCACTTACTTCAACCCATTAGGCGCAATCAAGCACCTCTGCTCGGGGGTCGTCGGCACGGGCATGAGCTTTGTACCACCACGCTGGTAGACCTTCTTTCCCTTCTCAACCAGCTCGTCGTCGTTGTAGCTATCATCAGAAAAGGTGTCCTCGCTACCATCAGTAGGGCGACTAGCCTCTGGAGTCTTGTGGGAAGAACACTCCGGGACCGGAGTCTTCTGGGATAAAGACTCTGGGACCGTACTCACGTGGGGTGAAGGATCAACGACCCGAGTCTGACGGGTCCAGGTCAGGCGAAGGATCGGCGACCCGAGCCTGGTGGGCCGAAGGACCCGAGTCTGACGGGTCCACGTCAGACGGAGCAGTCATGTGGTCGAGTGAATCAGGTGGGGGTGGCGGCGTGGAAGGCGTAGCAGCCTTCCTACATCTCCCGCTGCCACGTCCACCTCTTGCAGTCTTCTTCGTCCTCCCTCGATCTCTCCCAGCCGAAGAAGAAGCACCCACCGCTGATGTCTGCATACTGTCTAGCAGAGCTCTCCGGAGGGGCTGGGGTGGAATAATAGAACCACCCCTCCGGCCAGTAGCGCTCGTAGGAGGCTCCGGGCGCTCTGGACCCTTGCCCACCATCCTGTCAACACCTGCAATGATAAAAGGTAAACAAAATTAGTACAACATAAAAAATTTGAATACCTGACATGAATAATATGTATATAATTTAAGCGTATCATCATCATGAACATAATAAAAAATCGAATACCTCACATTACTAATATTACTCTGAATCGTCTATATATGCTCCGGGATCATTAAATGCATCATCATCATCACTATCAGGGTCGGGGTGTCGTGGGTGTGGTGTCGGGGTCGGGGTGCCGTGTCAGGGTCGGGGTGCTGTTTCGGGGTCGGGGTGTCGTGTCGGGGTCGGTGTGTCGT
>LR738710.1:444637126-444652474 GCA_902687465.1 Secale cereale | reverse complement strand
AGAGAGAGAGAGAGAGAGAGAGAGAGAAAGAGTGAGGGCGGGGTGGGGCTTTGTTAGTTAGGTTAACTCTTTGCCGTCTGCCCCCTTTGTCGTCTGCCAGCAGACGGCAAAGAGGGAAGCCGTTAGGTTTTTTCTGAGCAGCTCGTTAGTGGGGCCCACCTGTCTCTTTGTCGTCAGCCAGCTGACGACAAAGAATTGGCTCATGGCAAAGACCTTCTTTGCCATCAGCCAGTTCTTTGCCGTCCGTTTTCTGTAAGCGGACAGCGAAGACCCTCTTTGCCGTCAACCAGCAAACGTCAAAGAACTAGCAGACGACAAATAAGCTAATTGCTGTAGTGCAGGGTTCGATAGCAGAGCCGAAGCGGAAAATAGTTAGTTTAGGTTCATGCTAGTGCGAGAGAGGGATCCGAACCAGCGCCTCAATAAGTACTACATTATGTATGATGAGACATGTCAGTTAACTTGTATCGCTATATTGTGATTATGATGCGATGACATGATTTGTGTTGGATGATATGATGAGACTATTATGTGTATGATTTGATGAGTATATTGCATGTTTATGATATGATTAGAATATTGTATAAAACATGTAAAAATCACAAATACATACCCAAAAAAGTGAAAATATAGTAGTAGCGCTCTTTAGCGCTGGATAGGAAAATGCTCCTGCTAAGCCACTTAGTAGTAGCACTGGTATGAACATCGCTACTGCTAAGTAGGTATAGCAGTAGCGCCGTATCAGTAGCGTGTCGCGCTACTAATAGCCCCTTGGCCTGCACTACTGCTAGCATTTTCCCTAGTAGTAGTAGCATGGTCGTGAGCTACTGTTGACGATGGGACTCACACACACATGGCTGCCTCCACACGAGGGATGCTACGTCGTGTGTTGGTGTTAGCTTGTTCGAACATCGCGGGAGCATATCACCATGCATGATCGCATGTCTTATCAGACTTCCCCATCCGCCGCCTTGCATGGATGTAAACTTTGATTTGGATATATTTCTTCGGTAGATTTCTACACTGATTTGTGCGAGACCAGGGTCATGTTGGAAATTTATTTGGGTAATTTGTATCTAATCTAAACAATTGGAATTCAGAAATTTATCTAATATTCTAATCTAAATAATCAATCAAATCCTTGATCGAGACTGGTGTTGCGCCCCCGAGGATAAGATATCAATCTCCCCGGGGGCGACGAGATGCGGAAGTGGCGAGGAGCCCTAGGATTGGCATTGGGAGACTAACCGCTCTAATACCATGTGAAATATATGCGATGGCTAAAGTATTTATGTTGTTGTATTGATCTAACCATCATATGGATATATATATATATAAAGTACAACATGAGGTGAGACTTTGAGTACGTGACAAGTCGTAGTTTGCTTAAACTATTCTATCTCTATCTCCTTATCACTATAGAATTGTACTTCTAACAGGGTGTCGGATAGCCCAAATTGTTTGGGCTAGGTATGAGGGGCGGCTGGGTAGTGATTTTGAGGTTGTCTGCTAGACATTTGAGGCGGGTTTGAGGGATCCACTTTTAGATGTTCTAATTTGGTCCCACAAGCGTCCCATACATGTTTGGATAGTGTCCGGACATGTCGGCTTTGTACCTTTAGATGACCGTCCGCGTAGCCCCTCCATGCAGTCATGTCTCTCTAATTATTCAGACACATGCATATAATTTGATGAGATGTGAAAATAAAGGAAAACGATAGTACAGAATGGTTCGTGTCTTATGTGATGGACTGCTCGACCAACCTCATATCCTTCTTATATGTCGGCTAATTCACGGACACCCCAGCCATATAATTGCAATTCAAAAGGTTTGATTGGATGACATTTTCCTCCCTTCCGTGATATCCACCAAACATATGAGTATTGTTTGAAGGTTCCGGTTGAAAATGCTCTAAGGTATCTCCAATGTCCACCCTCAAACCGCCCACAACCGTCCGACCACGCAGTCCAGACGTGTTGTGCTATCCAAGGCGGGCATGTATTGGTCGGCCAACCGGTCTAGACGTAATTTTTCCTGTAAAACTCAGACAGAATGGGGGAGGGGCTTTGCAGGCTTCTAGATCGTTGCCACATTCGCGTCTGACCACCATAGTCCACCCGAAAAACCCACCTTCCTTTCCCACACTTTCCATCCAACGCCCATGTCGCTTGTCACGCTGCATTCATTCCCGCCTAGACCATGAAGTGCTAGCATTGATGCTGAGCGACGTGACCAGATGTGAAGGCGGCATGGAAGACGTGGCCTCTTGGCATTGTCGCTTCAATGCAGACGCAACATCACGAGAAACCAACTACGGTCATTGCGCTGCATTGAAGCGGGATGACCAGTTCTTTGCATGGCATGCCCGCGACTATTTAAGCACATTCACACTTCATCATCTCCTCCTCTTCTAGCCCCTTCGACTTTGTCGGCTATGCCGAATTCATGGTTCTACATGCCGGCAGGCGGAGGTGGTAGCAGTGGAAGTTCATCGTCAGGCGGATCTTAGCACCGCCACCCTTGATCTTCAGGCCCATCAGCATCCACGATGGCCGGCTCCTCCAGCAAGGAAGAGATCGTTATCTCCTCCAACAAGGAGGAGGGCCAGATGTCGTTGCAGCAGTCGGAACAACAACCGCGCCTTCTCATGGAGGTGGCTCTAAAGGACGAAGAGTTCATCCATTATATGGAGATCACAACAGAGTGTCCTCCCTGATAGATGGGCTCAGCACCATCGTCATCGGCGCGGGTAAAAGGAGGAGCCACCGTCCCCACTGCTCTACCGTGTTAAGCGGGAACCGACATCCACACTCCACCGGGTGAAGGAGGATCCCACTGAGGGAGTCCTGGATTTGGGGTCCTCTAGTGTCCGGACTACCTGTTGTGGGACGGACTGATGGGCCGTGAAGATAAAGCATAAGACCATCCCATGTGTCCGGGTAGGACTCCTATGTATGTAAAAAGGCAAAATTCGAGGTCCAGGTGTAATGTTTCCTTCCTCCGCAAGTCAACTCTGTATAACCCTAGGCCTCCTCCGGTGTGTATATAAACCGGAGGGTTTAGTATGCGGAGGCTGACAGAACAATCATAGGCTAGACAGATAGAGTCTAGTCATTACGATCTCGAGGTAGATCAACTCTGGTAATCCCTATATTCATCAAGATCAATCAAGCAGGAAGTAGGGTATTACCTCCATTAAGAGGGCCCGAACCTGGGTAAACATCGTGTCAATGTCTCTTGTTACCATCAATCCTTAGACTCACAGCTTGGGCCCCCTCACCCGAGATCTGTCGGTTTTGACACCGACAATGATGCTTTCATTGAGAGCTCCGCTGTGTAGTTGCAAAAATTGATCTGTGGCTCACCTTGTCATCAACGTCGATATCACCACTGGGAAGAGCTTGACTTTTGGTCAAGTCCTCCAGCTCGGTGGGTTCACCATATGCGCCTGCATGGCCATTAAGCCGACTGCGTCCCCCGCAATCACCGAGCATCACCCCTACATCGGCCCCGAACACTCCGAAGAGATGCATCCGGCGGACACCTCGTCCTTAAACAAGCTGCTAGATCGCATTGCCACCCTGGGGCTTCCAATGGCCAACAATCGGATCAGGCTTAAGCCTGACCACGGGGAAGAAAATTCCTCACCGATCACTCATCTGGTGGCGGCCGTCGAAGAACGAGCCAAAAATGCTTCTCCTCACGAATCGGAGACCAACGATGTTCGGATTTCCGAACCCTTTGATCTAGATACCCTCCACTTGGGCGGGGGTCCACATCTTCCGAGCTTAGGGTCGGACAGAAGCCCGGGGAGCGCTCGGATCCTCCCGGGCCCAGACTGACAATACCCGAGACTTTGCACACTCCGGATACTATATTGGGACGGGTCAAATTTTACCACACCCACCCACCACAATCATTACTCTCCAAGTAATTCTGGCCCTCCAGACATATGTGACTTGATGTATGTGTGACAGCAACCACAGGAGACGGTCCATCACTTCTGGGCCAGGTTTCTACTTGTTAAAAACAAGATTAAAGATTGCTGCGACAACGATGCGGTTCTGGTCTTTCATCGCAATTGCACTGACGAGGGAATTTTGAACGCCCTCAACCGCCGTCGCGTACAGAGTTTCATAGATATGTGTCACTTAGTACAGAAGTACTGTGCGATGGAAAGCATTGGAAGGCCCAAAACACCCATTTGGAATAGTCTGTCTTCGGGCAATATGCCGCTAAAGCAAAACAGACACACCCTAACGGGGCATCCGATCATAAGCCCGTCGGCAAGAAAAATAAACCCTTCACGGGATATAGGTCCGTTCTTGATGAACTCCTAGACGAGCCCTGCCAAATACATGCGATCTCTGGCACGGTCCCAATTCACAGCCTTCGAGCGTGTTGGGTACTCAGGCAGGTAGCTAAAAGTGTTGAAGCTATCCTCGCCACCGCAACTCCAGAGAAACACCCTCCAAAAGAGGAAGATTTTAATGTCCTCGCGGTCTTCGAGACCTTCTCCTCAAATAATCGGCGTAAGAGGGCACTTCGCGAACTCACCGAGGTCCACCAAATAACCGCAGTAAGCCCATGGAATGACGCGGAAATTACCTTCACCGCTGACGAGGAACCAAGGGTCCGATCAATCCGAGCACCAGCGGCTCTTGTACTAAACCCAATAGTAGACGGCTTCTGTCTTACCAAAGTGCTCATGGACGGTGGCAGTGGACTTAACCTCATATACGAGGACACGCTTGACAAAAAGTAGGTCGATAGAGCCCACATTGAGTAAAGTAATACAACCATTCGAGGAATTATCCCTAGCCGGGAGGCCCGATGTTGGGGAAGCATTAAACTCGATGTAGTATTCAGCACACCTGAAAACTACTGGTCAGAAGATCTGCTCTTTCACATTTTTTTCCTTCAACTTTGGATACCATGCCCTTCTAGGGCGAAACGCCTTCTCACGCTTTCAATCCATACCCCATTATGGCTACATGAAGCTTAAAATGTCAGGGCCCAATGGAATAATCACAGTCACAAATGATCCGGATAGAGCACTCCACGTCGAAAATAAAACCACATCCTTGGCTCCTGAGGGACTATCTGAAGCCTTTGCGGCAAAAGAATTAACCACCCTACAATCCACGGTGGACAAGGATGATGTGGTCCTGGATAAGAGGTCTATATCCACCTCTTTCAAGCCAGCAGACAAAATTGTTAAATTTCAGGTGCATCCAACGGACCCTAATAAAACAACATTCATCGGAGCACAGCTGGACCCTATAGTAGACACTGCTTTATGCGCAATCTTGCACGAAAACTGGGATATACTCGCTTGGCACCCTTCAAACATGCCTAGGATCCCGCCCAGACTGGCCGAACACAGCCTCAACATCATCAAAGGATTCAAACCAGTCAAGCAATCACTTCAACAATTTTCCGAACCCTAAAGACAAGCCATGGGGGAGGAGCTAGCCAAATTACTTGAAGCGGGGTTCATCAGAGAAATTAAACACCTGGATTGACTAGCTAATTTGGCCATGGTGCCGAAGAAGGATAATCCTGGTGCCTCTTTATCGATTTCAAAGACCTAAACAAGGCTTGCCCTAAGGATCCTTTTTCGTTGCCCCGCATTGATCAGATCATTCATGCGACAGCAGGACACGACTCACTATGCTTCCTCGACGCTTACTCCGAATATCATCCGATAAAAATGAAGGAATCCGACCAGGCCGCAACGGCGTTTATCACCCTGTACGGGCCTTTCTGTTTAAACACTATAACTACAGGAAACTGCTAGTTTGCCGTCTGTGAGGGTCTTTGCCGTCAGCATTTCGTCGGGGTAGACGGCAAACCTAGGTTTGCCGTCAACTGCATACGGTAAAGTCAGCCTAACGGAAAATCTTTGCTTTGTCATCTGGGCTGTAGGTTGCTGATGGCAAATCTAGCAAACAGATGACGGCAAAGAAACACAGACGGCAAACCTGCTCTTCGCCGTCTGTTGTTTAGTTGGTTGATGGCAAAGCATGGACACGTGTCCAGTCTGACGGTGGGTAACGGCGCCGTAATTTTGCCGTCTGTTTTTGCTACCTACTCACAGCAAAGTAGATACTTTGCTGTCTATTTTGTGAACTGCTGACGGCAAACCTATAGAAAAAAGATTCACACCGGGCCTTTCTTTGTCGTCTCGTTGTGGACCCACTTGACAGCAAATGAACGGAAAAAAACCCCACGCGCGTACGCCCGGGCCCCGACCGCACTTATCCATCGCGCCCCGACCGCACGTACGTTATCCCTCCACGCTCCACACCGTGCCGCCACCGCCCATCTCCTCCTCCACCACGTCGCCTCCACAGCACCGTCGCCGTCCGTCTCCGCCACCACCGCGCCGCCGCCGCCCATCTCTGCCTCCACAGCGCCGCCGCCGCCGCCCATCTCCGCCACCACCGCGCCGCCGTCGGGGCCCTTATCCACTGCGCGCCCCACCCCTCCTCCTACAATGGCGCGACCGCCACCGGGCCGTCCTCCCCTGCCCTAGTGCCACGGCTGCCGTTGGCAGCACCGCCGCCGGTTCCCGCCTACGCATCCGCCGCCGCTGGTCGCCACCGAAGCCGGGCACCACCTCCCCCTCTGCCCTCAGCCACCTTTGCCCCACCCCACGGTGAGCACCACTCCTCATCTCTGTTACTCACAGTAAGGAATATGTAGCAGTCATGTTCCATATGAGATGAAAGATAAATTTTTCCCCACATGAGTGCACAGATTGGAATAGCATGCGCTGAAAATGCCTGAAAATGCATGGTGTCACAGCCATGAACATGATTACAAGAATGAAGATTTATATAAGCTAATTTTTGGCTACTAAAATAATATGTATATATACATAGAAGTTCAAATCAATTAGCAATGCACATGGGCCTCTAAAACTTCCAATGACGCGGTGTCACAGCCATAAAATAGTAGGCATATACATAGAAGTTCAAATCAATTAGTAATACACTTGGGCCTCTCAAAATTCAATTGACGTAAATCTCCTATATAGTGGCCCACAAATGTGGTCATTGCAGAACACAATGTGAAAAATTATGGCCTAATTGGGAGACTCATAAATCATATGCATATAGTTCATCTGTTTGTGGGTATTATTCATAATCAAGAGATCCTTGGCAATGTCTGTAGAATGTAAAGTTACGCAATCGTATCCCAAAAGTTGTGAGCAGTTACACACAATCAGTGCCAAAACTGAACACTACCAATCACAATACTTGAGAAATCCTCCTTTATCGTTTCAATGTACCATCCAACTATCCAACTAGATCGCTACTACAAGAAACAGCAGTCTCGAGAAGTACCAAGGAGATGGGTTCCTTGTTTCAGAAAGGGGAAATAAGAGAGATGCATAACCACATGTACTGAAGAAGGATGAAGGCAAGCTGCGCGGACGAGCGATGTGTCGGCGGCTACATGACCGACGTACCCCCAGAACAATCATTTTTTGATTGATGCTCTTAGGAAATTAAATGCTCAGTTTTTTGCAACATGCTTAGATTGGAGAAGACAAGCCAGGGAGTCTAGTCTTGCTACACATATATATGATTGTCAAAGGAGGAGTAGAATCCAAGGGGGGCCATTGTTTCCCTGCAAGTAATCTGTAAATTTGAATCAATTTCAATGTTTTCATTATTGTACCAAGTACCAACCCTGCACGAGAGGCCGGTTACTTCCGTGGTTTCTTTCTTTCTTATATTCTTTAAATGTTGTTGAACTGCGAGATGATGTTGATGATGTTTTTAAATAGATTGTTCTGCGAGTACTTATGTTGGTTGTGCCGGTGCTTTTCATGTGCAGGGATTTTCTCTTCACCTCCAGGAGCACCGTCCGTCCCGTTGCATTGCCATCGTCGTTCAACTACCGCCTCTACAGTCTAGGGGTGAGCTTGACTGTCATCTCCTCCCCCTCCCCTATTTCCTTCGTTCCGGTCGTCGTGCCGATGCCACTAGATTTTATTTTCATGTCAAGTCTCGTAACCTAGGTGTCTCCCGTTCGAAAGGGTGGCATCTATAAATATGCATGTCTTTGCATATTTATAACCGTCGTCCTTTCAAATTGTCCACGTTATCCATGGACAGCTCGAGTACGTGTAGATTGGGTTTCGTTTCCCGTGCTCTACTTTGGTCCTTGGCAAAATTTCGTCAGCGCCACCTCGTTGTTCTCCGGGTGCGCATTGTCTCGGCTTGTTGTCGAGACGTGTATCTAGAGAACAACGGGGAGGTGCTGCCGAAATTTTGCCTCAGACCGGAGTAGAGCATGGGAAACGAACCCAATCTACACGTACTCGTGTGGGATTAGGACCCATCTTTACCTATTAGAGATAGGATTCAACCCAATGCCCGTTTACCTTTTGTATGGTAAATAATTAAAACCATGGCATAAATAATATGACAAAGGTAATTAGTTGTGTATCTAGTCTTAATTACATTATACATAACTTGATGAATATGAATTTGGTGCCCCTACTGTTAGTGCAAGTACCAGTATGGATGATCGTGAGTGGATGTACGCTGGTCACCCTAGTCAGGCTGGCATGATCACAGAATGGGTGACGAAGACCAATGAATTCGTAGAGGCAGCATTTGCTAGTGGCCAAAGAAAAAGTTGGTGTCCCTGCTTGAAGTGTGGAAACGGCAGAGAACAGTCGAACAAGACGATGTGTGTGCACCTACAGCAGCATGGGTTTAAGCGTGGGTATACCCGGTGGACCCTTCATGGCGAGCCTGAACGTAGCAGAGAGGAGGTGGTGCGTCGGCGAACCGATGACAATGGTACCGGGATCGTTGACCTCGTAGCTGACTTCAACGATGCACGTGAAGAGGGATCAGAGGAAGAACCGGAGGAGTCTACACGGTCCTTCTTAGAAATGTTGAATTCCTCACAACAACCTCTTCACGACCACACAAACCAATGTCAGCTGGATGCCATTGCAGAAGCAATGTCTTTAAAGACCCAGTTTAACATGAGCAGAGATTGCTTTAATTCGATGATGACCTCTTGGGGTCGCTCTCTCCCCGAAGGTCACAAACTGGCTAAAAGCTGGTATGAAGGGAAGAAAATCCTTCGTGCACTTAAGATGCCCTATGAGCAGATACATGCTTGTCCAAATGGATGTGTCTTATTTACGAAAGAGTATGCCGATGACAAGTATTGCCCCAAGTGCAAAGCCTCTAGGTATGTCGAGAGAGACCTCAGTGATGGTACGAAGAAGTAGAGCAACGTCCCCGCAAATGTTCTTCGATATTTTCCAATCTTGCCAAGAATTCAACGTCTTTACTTGAACGAAAATACAACCAAACATATGACATGGCACAAATATGGGATAAGACGCGACAAAGATGATCATGGGAGACCGATGCTGATACATCCGTCTTGTGCCCAATCATGGAAGAATTTCGATCGAATACATCATGAGAAAGCAAAAGAGGCAAAGAATGCACGAGTTGCCATCAGACTCGATGGGTTCAATCCGTTTGTGTCGGGGAAACTGATCGCCCACGAACACCTATGGGACCGGAGCCCCTTTTTGGTACGACAGGGGGCGGAGATTGCACAAAGAGCGGATCGAGGCGAGCACACGAGCAGTTTACCCAGGTTCGGGCCGCACGGATGCGTAAAACCCTACTCCTGCTTTGGTTTGTATTGCGTTCTTGCTCGGGAGCGAGGAGAGCTACAGTACACTCTAACCGCTAGCAAGACCGAGTGTGGGAATGCTCGATGTTCTGAACCCCCCCTACGTTGCGTATGGGCCTCCTTTTATAGGTCAAAGGGGTCACCGACAGGTGGCAACACAGATGGGGGTAAAAATGTAAAAAGGGTGGTAGTTGGAACAGTGTTGCATACCTAACCCTGACGGCAGGGGACAAGGGCATTAAATGCCCGTCGCCGTCGCCCAAACAGTGTAAAAAGTGGCCGTCAGGGGTGCCACCGTCTGCCACGACGGTAGCCTAGTCATCGCTGCTTGCCACCGTGTACCCCAGGCTGCACAGCCTTCGGCCACGTGCGCTTGGGATGGTCCCAGAGCGACACGTGGGTGGATGCGCTGGAGCGCGGGTACTGAGTGGAAGCTTGCCGCGGCAAGCGCCTTGCCGCGGTTGCTATCTGGTCGCTTCCGGGAGCTTGTTGCTCACCGGGCCTTGTCGCGACGCGTGGCGCGTCGCGGCAAGTTTCTTGAAATGCCTTGGTTGGCCTTCCCGGCAAGCTCCTCTTGCCGGGGCCTTGTGCCTTGAGTGGTCTTGTGCCTTGAGCGGCCTTCCCGGCAAGCTCCTCTTGCCGGGGCATTGTCTCCTTGGCTTGGATACTTTGTTCTTGAATGTCTCCCAGGGAACCACGGAGGATCTTGGCGGTCACCTGGCAAGCCTTGCCGCGGGACGCTGCGACTGCCCGTGCACCAGTTCGGGGTACTAAGGGTACCCCTACTTTAGTACACCGACAGGAGCCCCCGGGCCTGGGCCATACACGGTGCCGAGCGCTGTTGGGCCAGGCCCAAAACAGTGCACGGGCACGCGCGGCCTGGTTCACGCCGAATCTTTCTCTGTATCCGCCGCGCCCTCCCCTAACGGCACGCGTCAATTGTGGCGTTGTGGGGAGAGGTCATGGGCTGTTTCTTTATTAGGAAATGCGAAACGTCCGCCCCCCCCCCCCTTATAAGCAGGGGAAGCAGGGGCAGTTCGTCCATTCGCCCGTTGCTTCTTCAATCCTCAAAAACTTCCGCCGCTCCCCTCCTTCCCGAAGGCCGGAAGAGAACAGCGCTCCGCCCCCTCCGCCGCCACCAGCACAACCAGCGGCGTCGACCTCCCTCGTCGCCTCTGCCATGGCTCCGATAGGCGAGAAGGGGAAGTCCGCGAAGTCGGCCGAGGCGCTGCGGCTCGCAGCGATGCGAAAGAAGCGGGCCGTCTTCCCCCCCATGCTTACCGCGCAAAAGCTGAGGGATGAATTCTACCTCTTCTGGTCGAGGGAGACGCGGGCGCATCCGCGCACCACGGTATTCCCTGCCGTAGCCTGCGATATGTTTCCGACTGGCTACGCATTCTTTGCCCTGTTCTTCTACTGCGGGCTCTGCCCGCCCTTCTCCGAATTCTTCTGCGACATCATGAACACCTACGGGTTTCATCTCCTTGACTTCACCCCCAACGTCGTTCTCACCATGGCGGTTTTCGCACACCTCTGCGAGAACTTTGTCGGGGTCTTCCCAATGTAGCCCTCTTCCGCCACTACTTCACGCCCCGAGTTGAGGGAGGAGAGCCTCTGTCCGGCGGGATCTCCTGGGTCTCGAGGACTCACAAGAAGGAGGCATATCTGAAGGGAGAGCTCCGCGGCAAATGGGATGAGTGGAGAGCCAATTGGTGTTGGATTGTAGAGGATAACCCGCAGTCTTTTACTTCCCGTCACCAAGCCCTAGTAGTACGCGGCAACGACTGGAGTGATTTGGCCCCGGAAGACACCAGACTGAAGATTGCCACTACCCAGATCCTTCACCTCAGGCTTGCCGGGCTGACCGTAGGCGCAGTTGGCGCAGACTTTCTCCGCCGCCGCATCGCCCCCCTGCAGGAGAGGAAGAGGCCTGCTTGGGAGTTCGAGAACGCGGCAGATATCATGAGGCTGCGCCCGGGCCTCAATTGGAACTTCACTATCCTGGAGCTCAACGCGATGCTCCAGGAGTTGTTCAAGTATGACCCCGACCATCCCGAGCATTTCAGGTTGCCGCAAGGCGTCGTCCCGCTGTGCAACAGCTCTGCGCTCAGCCGCATCCGTTCAATGATGCCGATGTGCGATTCGCACGGGATCGACCCCACTTGGCAAGAGCCTACCGACGAAGCTGTGCAGGAGTTCTTCGACAACTTGGAAGAAACGCCAATTAACTCCAACGAGAAGAAGGGCCTCACACGCGACACCACTGACCAGGAGATGGCGTACATCGCCACCAGGCTGGAAGAGGCCGCGGGCGAGTTCGGATACACTATGGAGGAGGAGGAGGCGGCGGAGGCGACAAGCCTCGCCGAGCGAGAAGAGTTTCTCAACACTAGGAAGCTTGCCGGGCAAATCGCCGAGGCGAGTGAGCCCGCCGAGCAGGGCGTCGGGTCGAGCGGGCCCGCCGAGCAGGGCGTCGGGTCGAGTGGGCCCGCCGAGGACGCGAGCGGTTCGCTGGAGATCGACTCCTCTTCCTCCTCGTCTTCGGGCAGCTCGCCACCACCAGTAGAGCCTCCAGCTCCACCAAGAAGACGTCTCCGCAAGGTCGGGGACGTGACGGAGCGGCAGACGGGCCAACAGCCGCCGGGCCGCGCGACGCGCGCCACCGCGGCAAGCAAGGCCGCCACGGGAGCACCTCGCGCTTCCGCGGCAACTGGAGCGGGAGCTTCCCGGACTGGCGCCTCTGCTCCTGCCGCCCCTCGTGCCTCGGCGGCAACTAGAGAGGGGTCTTCTCAGATCAACGCCCCTGCTCCCGCTAAGCGGCCGAGGGAGCCCACTCCTCCGCCTCCTCGTGCCAGGACGCGTGAGCCAGATTTTGACTTCTCTGCGCTCAGCTCCGACGAGGAGGAAGAAGAGTAAGTCTTTGCAATTCTTGTATTTCTTTGATTTTCTATTGTCTTGTCTTGCATCTCTGTTGCCTCACTCTGAACCTGTTCTTCTTTTTCAGAACCTGGCCCAGAGGGCGGCAAAGAGAGCCAAGGCCCCCGTGATTGTCATCGAGGACGAGCCCGCCACGATGGCAGGGGGTGCGCCGGAGACAAACTTGCCGGACCCGGCGACTGACCTTCAGTGCAGCCCCCAGCGCAGCCCCTAGCGTAAGTGTGGTTCATCTTCTGCTGTTAGGCGCGCGTGGGCGCTTTTGCTTTGGTGACGTCTTGTTGTTGATTCGTGTAGGAGCGGAGCAGCAGCACCAGGAGCGCCAGGAGACCGTCCCTGATGTGCCGCACGCTTTAACCACACCGCCAAGGGGAAGTTCTCCGGCAAGGGAGAGTCCTTCGCCAAGGACGAATTCCCCGCCAAGGGCGAATTCTCCGCCAAGGGCGAATACCCCACCAAGGGCGAGCTCTCCGGCAAGGGATGGCACTAGCGGCCCTCCGCTGGCGGGAGCTACAACCACGGCACCGAGGGAGAGCTCCCCGGCAAGGAACCTCACCGAGGAGCCGGTCCGCGCAGGTGATCCCTTGGTTTCAAGCTTCCCTTGGCTTTTCTTCTTCTGATTTTTCTTTTTGGATATTTGCTTGACTTATTGTCTTTTCTTTTCTTCCGTCAGACCCATCCGCAGCTGAGCCAATGGAGATGGAGGTCGTTGCCGACGACGCCGCCGTTGCCGAGGAAACGGTCGGCGCAGACGATCTCGCCGGCGCAGAGGCCACCAAGGCTGCCACCGCAGCAGCCAACGAAGGGGCTGGCGATCGCACTGACGGCCCTGAGGCCGCAGGAGCGCTAGGCGCTACACCGACCGCCGAGCCCTCCGCCGCCGCCGCAGCCCCCAGCTCCGACGAGCCCGAGCCAGGCGTCTACTTAAAGGCCGGCGATGACGTCTTCATCCAGCTCCCCTGGGCGTCCACATCCAGGGCGCCGGTCGAGGGAGAGGTCTTCGACAGAGAGGTGCTTGCCTCCGCCGGGCTGAAGCTTGTCGACGCGCCGAGCAGCAGCAGTGAGCCTGAGGAGGAGCGACTGCTGCGCAAGCTGCTGTCGCTTTACCGCGCCCGGCAGGCCAAGCTGGAGTCCCGAGAGGCTCTGGCCGCCAAGGCGGGAGCTGATATGGAGAAGCGTGCAGAGGAGCTTCGGGGTCTTCACCAAGCAGCTCTCCGGTCCTTGGCAGAGGAGCGGGAGCAACTTGCCGGGGAGCAGCAGGCCTTCATCCTTGAGAAAGCTGAAGTGGAGGAACAGCAGTGGCTTGCCGCTGAGAAGCTGTCCACGCTCGAGGGTGAGCTGGCGCAGCGGAAGGTCAACCTCGACAGTCACGAGGAGGAACTTGCCGAGCGCGAGCAATCACTTGGCGGAGCTCTCCAAGAAGCAAAGGATGCTGCTGCAGCTGCCGAGACCGCCAAGAAGGAGTTGGAGAGGAGGGTGGCGCAGCTGGAGGCCGACCTCAAGGCGAGCGGCGAGGAGGTTGCCGCGCTCAAGCTTGAGCGCGAGAAGGACGCCCACAGCCACTCGGAGCTGCAGGTTCGCCTCGCCGAGAAGGGCAAGGAGCTCACCGCCGCCAAGGACTCCATCGCCGACCTCGAGCTGAAGCTGGCCACTCTGACCGAGACGCTGGATGGCGCCAAGGAGCGGGAGGCGGCCCTGAAAGAGGAGGTCAGGGTCGAGAAGGCGTTGCTGGAGAGTGCTGCCATCTCCCAGAACAACTTTAGGCAGACCGTCGAGCATTGGACGGAGGGCCTCGTCAATGCCGTAGCAGACATCGACAAGGAGTTGGAGCAGCTGGGGGCGGAGTATCTCGGGTATTCCACCGATGAGAACCTCCACCCCAGCGCCAAACTTACTTTATTCTTCAGGGGCGTGGCGACGGCCCTCCAGCAACTCCGGGAGAAGATCCCAAAGCAGCTGGCGGACGAGTCGCCCAGGCTCTGTGCGGGAGCCCTGCAGAAGGTGTTGATGAAGGTGGCCTTCCACAATCCGGGCCTCAACCTCACCAACGTCCTCAGGAGCTTGCCGTCGGATGCTGATCAGGAGGCGCTCAGAGCCCTTGTCGCACCCATTGTGGACAAGGTGGGCGGGATTAAGAGAGTTGAGGGCGACCGTGCGGACTAAGCTTTGCCCATTTTCTTCTTTCCTTGTCGCTGCTTATCATGTTAGGAAAACAATCTGTTAGAGCTGCGACAAGTTATCTTGTAATATGACTCTATTTTGGGTAGAGGATGCAACGTTATTTCCTTTACTTGACTCCTTTACTTTGTATGTTATTACCCTACGCTTTTAGGGAACTTGCCGGCGTTGGCACCTTTGCCGCGAGCGCTGAGTGCGGAACTTCAGCAGCCTGCTAGCGGTGCCGTTGCCAACAAGAAACCTTGTCGCAACTAGTTGCAGCACACTTAAGTTGTTGAGCGGGCTCGGAAACAAAGTAAGGGCGCGACACTAGTCGCAGCACACTTAAGCTGTTGAGCGAACTCGAAACAAAATAAGGGTGCAACTAGCCACGAGATGGTTCCTCCGCGCACACGTTTTCCATACAAAGTGTGGTCGTTCAAGGAAGATAACTTAAAAATTTGATTGCTCAAACTTTGGCAACTTAGCTTTTGTGTTGTTTGCTTCCCAGCAAGGCGAAACTTTCTTGAACGGCGCTTGGTCCATACCACTATCTTCTCCTCCCCCCCCCC
>LR738710.1:444559464-444637011 GCA_902687465.1 Secale cereale | reverse complement strand
CCCCCCCCCCCCCCCCGGCAAACTTGTGCGTGAGGGAAACCTTCCTTTGGCTGAGAAAAAGAAGGGAAAGAAAATACAGATATGGAGCCTTTGTGCTCCTTATTGCTTACCAGGGATAGGTGCTGCACAAAGTGTCAGATAGTACATGCAAGGAAAATAAAAAAGCATGAAATGACAAGTTGTGCGAGGCACATAAGCTTTACTGATGCACGGGGTCTGCGCCCGGCTTTGTACAAAGGATTACATGCAACAGCGGCAAGACTTGTACAAAAGGTGGTTGCCGGAGCGGATCACGGCAACCGCGCCTTACGGGTAAAACTTGCGAAGATGCTCGATGTTCCAGGAGTTGCTCACCGGAAAGCCATCCTCGGTCTCTAGGCGGACAGCGCCGGGCCTAGTGACTCGTTTCACCCGATAAGGGCCTTCCCACTTCGGCGTCAACTTGTTGGAATTCTTGGCGGACTGAACGCGCCGAAGAACAAGGTCACCTTCCTCGAGACTTCTGGCATTAACTTTGCGGCTATGGTAGCGACGCAAAGCTTGCTGGTAGCGAGCAGCTCGCATAGCAGCGTGAAGACGGTCTTCCTCAAGGAGCAGTGCGTCATCTTGTCGCAGCTGCTCTTGCTCGAGCTCATCACAAGCGAGCACTCGAGGCGACCCGTATACGAGTTCCGTGGGGAGAACTGCCTCTGCTCCATAGACTAGAGCAAAGGGTGTCTGTCCAGTGGCTCGATTTGGCATCATCCTGATCGACCAAAGAACCACCGGCAGCTCCTCGATCCAGTTTCTTCCGCACTTGTGCAGCCTGTCGAAAGTTCTGGTCTTGAGTCCAGGCAGCACATCAGCATTTGCCCTCTCCGCTTGACCGTTGCTTCTCGGGTGAGCAACAGAAGCGAAGCAGACCCTCGTGCCAAGATCTTGGACGTACTGGATGAAGGTGCGGCTCGTGAATTGTGTACCATTGTCGGTGATGATCCTGTTAGGGATCTCGAAACGGCAAACAATCAACCTGAAGAACTTGACTGCTGACTGTGTGGCCACCTTCCTCACTGGCTCCACTTCCGGCCACTTTGTGAACTTGTCGATCGCAACGTACAACTACTCAAAGCCCCCGGCTGCGCGGGGAAAGGGGCCAAGGATGTCGAGCCCCCAGACCGAAAATGGCCAGGATAAAGGGATCATCTGGAGAGCTTGAGCTGGCTGGTGTATCTGCTTGGAATGGAACTGGCACGCTTCACACTTGGTTACTTGTGCAGTTGCATCCTAGAGGGCTTCTGGCCAAAAGAAACCTCGCCGGAATGCTTTGCCGGCAAGTGCTCTCACGCCAATGTGATGACCACAAATGCCTCCATGTATCTCTGCTAACAGCTCCTGTCCGTCTTCCCAGGGAATGCACTTCAATTTCACACCGTTGAGTCTTCTTCTGTATAGTGTGTTGTCGACAAACTGGTACATACTTGACTGCCGGGCTACTCTTTCCGCTTCTTCTGGCTCTTCGGGAAGTTCTCCTGTCTGAAGGAAACGGACAATCTGTTGCACCCATGCTGGAGCTTGTGGCTCGACAACAAGGACTAAAGGCACATCTGCTGCTGCGGGAACATCCGCTTCCACGGCGAGAACCTGTGGCTCAGCCGGAGCTTGACGTTCCCCGGCAAGCTTGCCGGAGCAAAACTTGTCGGGAGCGTCTGCTTCAACGGAACAAGCCCTAGGGCTTGCCGGAGCAGACTGCTCCTCAGCATTCTGGGCGTTGATCTTGGGAACCTTCTTGGCGGCGGCTTCGGGAAGCTCTGCCGGAAAATAGTCGCCAACAATCAACTTCCTCTTCTTGCTCTGTCCAGTTGATGGTGTTACGGATGGTTGAGTCAGCTTGAGCACAAAGATCCCTGGTTCCACAGGTAACTTAAGTGCGGCGCACTTTGACAGGCCATCTGCGATGTCGTTCTGAGCTCTTGGAACGTGCTCCATTTGCAGGCCGTCAAAGTGCTCTTCTAGCTTTCTCACTGCATCGACGTAAGCTTCCATCAACGGACTCTGGTAATTCTTGTTCACTTGGCGGACGACAAGCTGCGAGTCACCCCTGACAATGAGTTTCTTAATCCCAAGGTCTACCGCGATCCTGAGACCGGCAAGCAAACCCTCATACTCTGCAGTATTGTTTGTCGCTTGCTCCTTGGGAAAGTGCATCTGGACCACGTACTTGAGGTGCTCTCCGGTGGGTGCGACAAGCAGCACGCCGACACCGGCGCCTTGCAGCGAGAAGGCACCATCGAAGAACATTATCCACTCTTTGCTCGCTTCTTTGACGGGGATGCTCGTCTCTGGAATTTCTTCATCTGGCGTCGGCGTCCACACTGCTATGAACTCTGCCAATGCTCTGCTCTGGATGGTTGAAGTGCTCTCAAACTTGAGGCCAAAGCTTGACAGTTCCAGTGCCCACTCAACAATCCTGCCTGTTGCTTCTGGATTCTGCAGTATCCTCTTCAGCGGAAAGCGAGTGACAACTATTATCTCATGTGCTTGGAAGTAATGGCGCAGCTTTCTCGAGGCCATGAGAAGGCCGAAAAGCAACTTCTGCACACCAGAGTACCTTGATCTAGCCCCCTAGAGAAGGGAGCTGACAAAGTAAACTGGGCGCCGCACCATCTTCTTCCGTACCTCCTCTTGCATCTGCGCAGATCCATCCTTGTCGGGACGGGAGCTTGTCGGAGAAGCCCCCTGCTTGTCGCTGGATGTGCTTGCCGCGGTCGCTGGCTCATGATCTGCCTCCCTCTCCGCTACTAACGCAACACTAACCACTTGATTGGTTGCCGCTAGGTACAGCAGCAACTTTTCTTGTGGCTTAGGTGCGACAAGTATTGGAGTGGAGGACAGGTACCTTTTCAAGTCCTACAGCGCTGCCACTGCTTCCGGAGTCCATTTCATTGGACCTGCCTTTTTCAAAATTTTGAAAAATGGCAGGGCGCGTTCAGCAGACTTAGAGATAAACCTGCTGAGAGCAGCCACGCAGCCGGCAAGCCTCCGTACATCCTTAACGCGCTTGAGTGCTTCGATCTGCTCGATGGCCTTGATCTTGTCAGGATTGGCTTCAATCCCCCTCTGAGATACGAAGAACCCGAGAAGCTTGCCGGAAGGGACTCTAAACACGCACTTCTCGGGATTAAGCTTGAGCTGGATCTTGCGCAGATTCGCAAAGGTTTCATCTAAATCTTGGATCAGAGTAGCCATGTCCTTGCTCTTGACCACTATGTCATCCATGTATGCTTCTACATTCCTATGAATTAGTGGCTCAAAAGCTGTATGGACAACTCTTGCAAACGTTGAACCGGCATTCTTCAAACCAAACCGCATCCTTATGAAACAATACGTGCCACATGGAGTGATGAACGCGGTCTTCTCTTCATCTTCTTCAGCCATAAAAATCTGATGGTATCCTGAGTATGCGTCAAGAAATGAAAGCAAATCACACCCAGCCGTGGAGTCAACAATCTGGTCAATGCGCGGCAAGGGAAATGGGTCTTTGGGACAAGCTTTATTCACATCGGTGAAGTCGATACAAAGCCTCCATTTCCCGTTTGCCTTACGCACGACAACAGGATTGGCCAACCACGTGCGATTGAGCACACCTCTGATAAGGCCTGCTGCTTCCAACTTCTTGATTTCTTCTGCTATGAACTCTTGGCGCTCCACTGCTTGTTTCCTAACTTTCTGCTTGACGGGCCGTGCGTGAGGACAGACGACAAGCTTGTGCTCAATCACTTTCCTGGGAACACCGAGGATGTCAGACGGTTGCCATGCAAATACGTCGACATTCGCCCGCAGGAAAGCAACGAGCGCGCTTTCCTATTTAGGGTCAAGCGTGGCACTGATGGTGAAAGTGCCACCAGTGTCGTCCTCCTTGGCGGACACCTTCTTGGTCTCTGGCGGAGCTGCCATCGTCTTCTTACACTTGCCGGTGGAGCTCGATGGTGCGTCCTCGACGGCAGCGCAGCACTCCGAAGAGGTGCGTTTGCCAGAGTGGGCCCAAGAGCTCTTGCCGGACTTGGTCTTCGTCTTCTCTCCGGGAGCTTCAGCGGCAAGTGTCTTGTGTTCTGATGTAGCTGCTGCTTCCCGGTAGATCTTGTCGGCGCAGATAAGGGCATCTTTCTTGTCGCTAGGGACAGAGATGACGCTTATCGGGCCTGGCATCTTGAGCATGTTGTAGGCGTAATGAGAGGCTGCCATGAACTTGGCGAGCGCTGGATGGCGAAGTATTCTATTGTAAGGCAATGGAAAATCGGCAACGTCGAAGGTGACCCTCTCAGTCCTGAAGTTCAGCTCACCGCCAAACGTTACTGGCAGCGTGATCTTCCCATTTGGCTTGCTCCTCCCCGGGTTTATTCCTTGGAACGTGCCGGTCTCTTCGAGCTCGCTGTTAGGGATCTGGAGTTTCTGGATCACAGCGGAGGAGATCAGGTTCAAGCCGGCCCCTCCGTCAACTAACATCTTAGTGACCTTGAGGTTGCGGATAGTTGGTGAAACCAACATCGGCAAGCACCCGACCGCAGTTGTGCGATCAGGGTGGTCCTCAATGTCAAAGATGATAGGCGTGCCGGACCACTTCAGAAGTTTGCGCGACTCGACGGGTGGTTCTGCCGCATTCACTTCCCGCACCCACTGCTTGAGTTGGCGGTGAGAAGTATGCAGAGAGGCACCACCGTCAATGCACAAAACCTCTATGGCTTTCTGGAACTCCTGCTCGCTGTTCTCTGCATCGTCCAAGTCTTCGTCGTCTTCGTCCTTGTCGCGGCCGCGGGGAGGTCTATCTCCTTGCCGCTGCTTGGCCTTGCCGCGGCGTCCTCCCCGGCTGTTGAATGGCCGCTTCTTGCCGGACCCTCCATCACCCCCTTGGGCCTTCTCCTTGTCGCGCCGCTCGTACTCAGCTTTCTGCTGCTCGACAAGCTGCTCGACCCTCTTGCAGTTCTGGAGATCGTGGCCCTTGGTGCGGTGGATCTTGCAGTACTGCTTGTCGGTGCCGTCCTGCTTGTCGGCGGCCGCCACAGCCTGGCAGTTGGTGCATGCGGCAGTCTCCTTGCCGGAGCTACCAACTTGGGCTTTCTTGGCGCCAGCCTCCTTGTCGGACTGCTCAACGACTAGCACTTCCTTGTTCTTTTTCTTCCTGTTGTTCCGTCGCCGGCTTTTCTTTGCCGGGGCGGCATCCTCGCTGTCTGATCCTCCTGCTCCTGTATCCTCTCCGGGGAGTTTCCTCCCCTCCTCAGCTCGTGCGCACTTGTCGGCCAGGGCGTACAGCTCGCTGACGTCCCTGATCTTGCACATCGCCATCTCCTCCCTCATCCCGTGGTTACGCACGCTTTGATGGAACGCGCTGATAACCGCGGCTAGGTGGACGTCTGGGATGTTGTGTTGGACACGGCTGAATCTTTGGATGTACTTGCGCAGGGGCTCTCCTTCCTTCTGGGCGAGCAGGTGAAGGTCACTCTCCTGGCCATGAGGTTTGTGGCCGCCCGTGAAGGTGCCGACAAACTGATGGCACATGTCGGCCCAAGAAGAAATGGAGTTGTTCGGCAGGTGCATGAGCCAGGATCTGACGTTTGGCTTGAGCACCAGCGGGAAGTAATTGGCGAGTATCTTCTCGTCTCGTCCCCCAGCAGCCTACACCGCGATGGTGTAGATGCTGAGGAACTCCGACGGATGTGTCTTGCTGTCGTACTTCTCCGGTACGTCGGGCTTGAAGTTCTTCATGCTGGGCCACTGGACTTGCCGCAGCTCACGAGTGAACGCAGGGCAACCTACCGCGTACGGCAAGTCCTCTAGTCCCCCGGGCGCGTGCGTGTCAACAGCGGGCCCATCGCGCTGGCCTGATTGACGTCGCGCTTCTCTTCGGCGCTCGATGCGGGTTCGAGCGTCCTCTTGCTGTTGATCGTCGAGAACTTGGCGCTGATCGCGGCGAGCTCGTGGATTTGACGACGTGGTGGAGTCGCTGTCGACGTTGATCCGGCGAGTCGACGATCTTGGCCTTTGTGGCGGGGAGTGCACGGTGGTTGCACCCTCACCGGTCTTGTCGCCATCAGCCCGCGCCTGGCTGACTTGCCGCGGCCGCGATGTGCTCGGCTGCTGTGGGGTGTCGCCGTTGGCGAAGGCGATGAGACTCTGGATGGTGGCCCTCCAGTCGTCGGCCTTGTCTGCCGCTGGAGGGAAGTCGAGGAGCAGTTGAGCTCGTGCTAGAGCTTCTGCTGGAGTGGCGGGTAGCAGCGGCGAACGGTGCGAGGAGCGGGATATGCTCGAACTTCTAACCGTGTTAGAAGGAGCAGCATCCCGTCCAGGCGATTGTGCCTTGCTCGTGCCGGCATGTTGGCGTGCATGCTGGTCTTGAGCGTCCCGAGATCCGCCAGCTTGACCCTGGCCCAGCAAGCGTATGGTACCTTGAGTACCACGACGCTTCCGGTCCCGCGCCTCCGGAGATGGGCGCGGTGCGTGTACGGACGCCGAGGTCTTGGAGTGCGCCCGGTCGTCGTGGGAGCCGGCTACGCCGCCGATGGGCAGCGCGGCCTTGTCCTTGGACTTGGCGGCATCGTGGGTTCCCTCGTCGACGTCCGTTCTTCCGCCGGCGTCTACCCCACCAGCCGTTGGCTCCGGCGGTGGCGGGATCGACGCGGACGGGCCTGCTGCCTCCGAAGCCTTCTTCTTCGGCGGCATGTTGATGAAGATGATGGAGATCTAACTCGTGTGACGCCGGATCGGGTTCACACAACCTCGACGCAGCCCCCTACCTGGCGCGCCAAAGATGTCGGGGAAACTGATCGCCCACGAACACCTATGGGACCGAAGCCCCTTTTCGGTACGGTAGGGGGCGATGATTGCACAAAGAGCGGATCGAGGCGAGCACACGAGCAGTTTACCCAGGTTCGGGCCGCACGGATGCGTAAAACCCTACTCCTGCTTTGGTTTGTATTGCGTTCTTGCTCGGGAGCGAGGAGAGCTACAGTACACTCTAACCGCTAGCAAGACCGAGCGTGGGAATGATCGATGTTCCGAACCCCCCCCCCCCTACGTTGCGTATGGGCCTCCTTTTATAGGTCAAAGGGGTCACCGACAGGTGGCAACACAGATGGGGGTAAAAATGTAAAAAGGGTGGTAGTTGGAACAGTGTTCCATACCTAACCCTGACGGCAGGGGACAAGGGCATTAAATGCCTGTCGCCGTCGCCCAAACAGTGCAAAAAGTGGCCGTCAGGGGCGCCACCGTCCGCCACGATGGTAGCCTAGTCATCGCTGCTTGCCACCGTGTACCCCAGGCTGCACAACCTTCCGCCACGTGCGCCTGGGATGGTCCCAGAGCGACACGTGGGTGGATGCGCTGGAGCGCGGATACTGAGTGGAAGCTTGCCGCGGCAAGCGCCTTGCCGCGGTTGCTATCTGGTCGCTTTCGTGAGCTTGTCGCTCACCGGGCCTTGTCGCGACGCGTGGCGCATCGCGGCAAGTTTCTTGAAATGCCTTAGTTGGCCTTCCCGGCAAGCTCCTCTTGCCGGGGCCTTGTGCCTTGAGTGGTCTTGTGCCTTGAGTGGTCTTGTGCCTTGAGCGGCCTTCCCGGCAAGCTCCTCTTGCTGGGGCCTTGTCTCCTTGGCTTGGATACTTTGTTCATGAATGGCTCCAAGGGAACCACGGAGGATCTTGGCGGTCACCTGGCAAGCCTTGCCGCGGGACGCTGCGACTGCCCGTGCACCAGTTCGGGGTACTAAGGGTACCCCTACTTTAGTACACCGACAGTTTGCTATTGTGTCAAAGATATATAGTTGTTGGCTCGTGTTTGTTGTTCCCCTCAACCTCCCCCTAGGGCCATAATGCAACGCAAGCACATGTTACTCTCATTGATAATTCCAGGGCCCAAGTATCCAGGGAAGAATATAAGTGTGTCCATGCAACCACTGATAGATGAGTTGAAAGAAGCTTGGATGAACGGGATACGGACATACGACGCTGCTAGCAAAAAGAACTTCACAATGCATGTTTGGTACCAGTACTCACTTCATGACTTACCGGCGTATTCACTTTTCATGGGGTGGTCTGTGCATGGGAGGTTCCCATGCCCAAGGTGCAAGGCAAGCATGCAGTGTCGTTGGTTGCAGCATGGTCGCAAGTATTCTTGCTTCAATTTTCATAGACAACATTTGCGTCCTGACCATCCATTCAGACAAGACAAAAAGAACTTCACGAAAGGTGAAGTCGTTGAACACTCGGCACCACCTGAGATGACGGGTGAACAAATTGGTGATCAACTATATGCTCTCCAGCCTGATCCCAAACGTCCAGGGTATTTTTTGGGATATAACGAAGAACACGCGTGGACGCATAAGCCATGCTTATGGGATCTCCCCTACTTTCACCAGCTTGAGCTTCCACATAATATTGATGTAATGCACACCGAAAAGAATATCGCTGAGGCCATTTTTGGCACATTATTCAACATTGCTGAGAAGACGAAGGATAATACTAAGGCTAGACTTGATGTAATGAAGCTATGTGATAGACCCGAACAAAACTTGCGACAACCCGAGGGCAAGAAAAACTGGAGGACGCCAAAGGCGAGGTTTGTTCTTACTAGGGAACAAAAGAAGGAGATACTCATGTGGTTCAAAACTTTGTTATTCCCTGATGGGTATGCAGCGAACCTTATGAGGGCAGTGAATCTTGATAAATTGAAGCTCAACGGGATGAAGAGTCATGATTGGCACATATGGCTTGAGCGGTTTATGCCGGTGATGATTCGAGGCTATATCCCTGAGGACGATTGGGAAGTATTGGCAAAGCTTAGCTATTTCTTCCGTGTTCTTTGTGCTAAAGAAGCATCTCCTACTGTGATAGATGAGATGGAAGAACGGGCCGTCGAGTTGCTCTGCAAGCTAGAGAAGATCTTTCCACCAGGATTCTTTAATCCGATGGAACATATGATTTTACACCTCCCTTTCGAGGTAAGAATGGGTGGCCCTGTGCAGAATCGTTGGTGCTATGGACTTGAGAGAATGCAGAAGACTCTTCGAGCTAAATGTAGAAATAAATGTAGAATTGAAGCCTCCATAGCCGAGGTATTCTTGGTGGAGGAGATTACAAACTTCACGACATCACGCTATGCAGCCAATATTCCAAGCTTGCATAATGCAAAGTCTCAATACAATACTGGTGACCCTAAACATGAATCCAAGCTCAGCCTCTTCAAAGGGCAACTCGGACCTGTGGGTGTTTCTGGTTCAAAGAAATTGGATCCGAAAGAGTGGAAATCGCTTACGTTGTATATCCTCACCAACCTTCAAGAAGTGCGGCCGTACATTGAGTAAGTGTTGGTACATTATGTAACATTTACTCACATGTTTCTCTCTTAATTCCGCTTATTTCTCATTGGACAGTGAATTCATTGCCCAATTCTCGAATGGAGGGGTCGAACGTGATTCACTCGAAGAGTATGAGCTTCTTGCTGGCGAAGGAGACGGCAATTACGGTTTCATTTCTTGGTTCAAAGAAAAGGTAAGGTATACTTGGAACACTTGAAGTTGGTATTACGTGCGACTAATACACCTATCCTTCCCTCTTAAATTTGTAGGGTACGTCAATATTGGACAAAGAGTTGAAACAAGTTGCTAGTGGGTTTGACTATAAGGTCGGTACATTTGATAAATACGACATCAATGGGTATCGCTTCCGCACACATGGGAACGAGGAACATCGGGACGTTCTAAAATCAAGGAACACGGGAGTGTCGGCTATTTGCAATGGAGTTAAGTATTATGGAAGACTTGATGAAATATATGAACTGCATTACTTTGGGGCAAATCCTCCAAAAGTCATTGTCTTCAAATGCCATTGGTTTAATCTGGAGAAGGTTAGGCGGAGGGATGATATTGGGCAAGTCGAAATTCGACAAGACAGCAAATTAGAATGTGAAGATGTCTATATTGTGGCTCAACAGGCGACGCAAGTTTTTTTATCTCAAGTACGCATGCCAAAAGAAGTACCTTAAGGGTTGGGATGTCGTGTATGATGTGCCGCCACATCGTAAACATCCTTCCCCTAGTGAAGAGGATTATCAACCTCACATCGACCCTGACACATATGATGGAGAATTATTCCAAGAAGAACATGGGCCTAGAGGCCGTCTCAACATCCATCCACGCATGGAAGTACACATTGACAGTGAAGAAGAAGAAGCCGAAGAGGAAGAAGAAGAGGTTACGAACGTGGAAGACCTCTCAATGCTTGAACGGTTACGTCTAGGCATTGCCGATGAAGGTGACGATGACGGTCAATATGAGGACAACATCCTTGACGACACGCGTGATACTGATGATGAGGCTAGAACCGACCTTGAAGAAGAGACAGATTGTGATCCAGATGATCCCGACTATTTTTAGTCGTAGTGTTGAAATGTAATGTTGATTTTGTACTAGTTGCTTTACCATGATCCAGATGATCTCAAACATGTTGTAATGTTGAATTTGTAATATTTTTTAACTTATGCTTATCTATTTGAAGTATAATGTAGTTTTTGTACTATATTTGCCTTGGTAATTCTCATTGCGTATGTTTTTTGAACTTATGCTTATTTATTTGAACTATAATGTATTTGTACTACAATTGCACTAGTAATTCTCATTGTGAATGTTATTTGAACTTATGCTTATTTATTTGAACTATTTTGTATTTGTACTATTGCATTAGTAATTCTTATTGCGACAATTGTTTGAACTTATGCTTATTTATTTGAACTATAATCTTGTATTTGTACTAATTGCTTTACTTTTTGTCATAGAAGGTGAGTGAAGCATGGTGGGCCCGCCAAGGAAAAGGGCTGAGCCGGCAAAAAAGCCCTCGCTCCCCCTAGCGAGATCTTTGCTTGGCAGTTTTATCGCCGATCCTCCGCCTTCCTCTCATCCTCAGGCTCATCGAGGAAGAGGTGCACGTGGAGGAAAGGCTAAGAGAAACCCGGTTCGGCCTCCCTCGCCACCACCTGTCGTGGAATCGCCTGAGGATGAGAGGGTGGAGGACAAGCCGGTGTCTCACTCCCCCGTCTCTGAGAGGGTGGAGGACGAGCTGATGTCTCACCCCCCCTGTGTCTGAGAGGGTGGAGGAAGAGCGGTTGTCGTCGGAGGCCTCTGACGAGGAGGTCCCGACCTCTGACAAGGAGGCCTCGACCTCTGACGAGGAGGGTGCTGGTTTCATCCAAGTTGAGGAGGGTTGGTCCGTGTACCTACGTGGTTCCTCAAGGCTCCCGAAACGAGGGCTTCCTGTCGAGCAGAGGCCATGTATTGCTCCATATGGAGAAACGTAACTAACTTTGGCTTCCCATTTTCTACCCTTCAATGTATGCAACAATTGCTTATAACTTTGGCTTCTCATTATGTAGCGGTTGGAAGAAAGCTGGAGCTAGCGAGGGTAAGTACCGACACGTGAACGGCGTCCTTGGGAGCCTCATTAAGGAGCATTACCCTGGCATGGTTACTTTGCCCAGGGAGGGCAAAGTTCCGGAGCCAGCACGGACCTGGGACCACTACAAAGCCTATGAGGATCTTGGTGTAGCCAACAACATCGAGTTTCACAACAAAGCCGAGCGGGTCTTTGCCGAACTTTGGGTAATCATTAAGTTTCCTTCACACACTGCATCTCTACTACTATATAGTACATCAATTTTTGAACATGGACTACCCCTCCACCGTCTTGTAGTAGCAAAACCGCTAGACTGGAACTATCTAGAAAAGTGTGCATACATAGGCTAGCAGTTTATAATAGTACTGCAGTCTGTTGAAAACTTAGTCTATGTTTGATAGGAAAGTATTGTAAAACTAAAGTATTTAAAAATTCTAGTATTTTTTAACAAGTCGCAAAGCTCAGTTTTGAGACTACAGTTTTGCCCCTAAAAACTGAAGTTTTAATACTACAGTTTGGTTTCCCCTAAAAACTGTTTGGTTGCCCCTAAAAACAGAAGTTTTGTAAACTGTAGTATGACAGAAACTATGTTTTTTTGCAGTATATCAAAGCACACAGAGTATGACAATTTTTTTGATTGATTATAAGCTGTACACATAAACTATGACAGAAACTATGGTTTTTTTGTAAACTGTAGTATGACAGAAGTTTTGATTTATTATAAGATGTACACATAACGCACAAAGAGTTTTGCCCTGGCTGGGTTGCACTCATACACATTAGGCAAAGCTAGTTAGCTGATCAATCGGAAAGCGCACACTTCACTTAAAAATTGTTTTGTACCGGCTGGAAGTACAAGTACGTTTAGGGACACATCCGGTGGCTGTTAGCACATGTTAATTAGTCCAGTCATGGAGCTCCTTGACTGTAGAGCTGAGTTAGTTTTGCAAATACTACAATATTGAAATCACGGTTTTTAGGGGTGACCAAACAGCTCGCTGTAATTAATACTGTGGAAATCTAAAAAACTGTAGTATTCACAAAATACATAGAAAATACTTTGTTATCAAACAGGGCCAGATTTAGGTGTGAAAATTACTGCACCAAACTAATTTTCTCTATATTGTAGTTGCAGGATTTCTATAGATGTGAGGATGGAAAGTTGGAGGAGGCACGAGCAGTCGTCAACGAACATTGCCTGAAGCTTGTGCATAATTTGATGCATGAGGCGCTCCCTTTAGCCGTCCGCACTTATATGGCAACTCAAGGCTATAAGAGTCTTGATAAGAAAGCCGGTAGGAGACTCCGTCTTCAGAAGGACAAGTTCATGGAGGTAAACCATATTCATGCTTGTTATTTCCTCAACAACCTGTCACTTAATTTCTTTTTAACGTATATGAGATGCAATTGATCAATTAGGTTACTCTGAGATGGTGCACCGATAAGGGGGAGTGTTGGGAGCGGATCGTGGACTATTGGTGTTCCAAAGAGTATAGGGCGAAAAACAAAGATTATAGAAATCGGCGAGCCGCAATGCAGGATCCACCACACCATCAAGGCAACTTGAACCTTATGGAGTTCGGTGAACGTTGGGTATATCTTCCCATATCGATTTGTTCTTCATAAGCTTTTTCTTGTCATACATGTTGCCAATCCTTGTGATGAAATCTTAATCATGTTGCTTTGGTTGCAGGCGTCTCACCATAGTGCTCCATTGCCCAACCTTTTCGTCTCGTATGCTTTGGCCCATAAGGCACCGTACAGATCAGCCACGCCTTACGACGAGAATGACACAGCATCCGCGTACTCCAGCAAGACCGCCTACGATCGGATGGAGAAATATAAAGGGACGGCAAAAGAGTTGAAAGGGCCCGAGTATGATGTAACAACAGAGCCCCTTGACCACGCGTTGGTTATGATCTCTGGAGAAGGCAGGAAACATGGCAAGGAAGCAATTGCAGGAGGCATGTTTCCTAGCTCCTCCCGTAGCTCTCTCCCCGAATACAAAGCTCGGTTAGGTATCTCAAAACCTTCTACATGTAAATGCTCGACTCCAGCTATGGTTGAGGTGGAGGTATTCTATACAAGTCCTTCTATATATGTTTTTTTAATTCATACTTATTGTTGGATTGAAGATGCGATTGCCATGCCATATTCTGCAGGCCCGACTGGCGGAGGAGAGGCGACTGAGGGCGGAGGAGAGGGCGGAGGAGAGGCGAGTGGCGGCGGAGGAGAGGGCGGAGGAGAGGCGAGTGGCGGCGGAGGAGAGGGCGGAGGAGAGGCGACTAGCGTAGGTGAAATTGCAGGCGGTGTTGGCCGAGGAGAGGCGATTGGCTGATGAGAGGACGCAGCAGGCGGTGTTGGCACAAACTAGTCTATGCTTTGCAATGTTTGCGGTTAGTTCCTTAATTGCCAAACACATACATGAACTCTTCTAATACCCGTACTTAATCTTCACTCAAACATAATTTGCAGGCTTATTGTGCCCAGAATGGTATGCCTGCTATGCAGATGCCTCATCAATCAGGCCATGGATCTAATACTGATGGATCTTCGCAAGCACGAGGCCCAAGCGGCAACAACCTTGGTGGTTCTCCGAATGTTTGAGATCGAGTATGGTTAGTGCCTACATATCTTATTTACATAGGTCTTAAATTTGTCAACGTATAGACAAGTAGCTATATGGATTCTTGAAGATCAAACTTATAAGTAGAGACCATTTGAAACATTTCAAACTATGATAATTTGAACAATTTCAACCATGATCTTAATTAACTATATGCATTCTTGAAGCTATTTATTTTCATGATTTAGAGACCACTTGAAGATATTCATGATTTGGAGACAAGTAGATACTTATTTTCATGATTTAGAGACCATTTGAAGATCTCCATGTTTTAGAAACTTGTAAGTAGAGACCGTTTGAACCATTTAAAGATCAGACTTATAAGTAGAGACAAGTAGCTATTTGTTTTCATGATTTAGAGACCATTCTTGAAGATCTTCATGATCTAGTGTTAAATTAGCATGTTCAAAATTGGATAAGTGTTCAAGAAACTCCATATGTAGTGTTCAAGAAACTTGTAAGTAGAGACCGTTTGAACCATTTAAAGATCAGGCTTATAAGTAGAGACAAGTATAGACCATTTGAAACCATGATCCATTTTTTCTCATGATTTAGAGACCACTTGAAGCTATTTATTTTCATGATTTAGAGAGCACTCGAAGATATTCATGATTTAGATTGTTGAATTGAACCAATCTTATAAGTAGACACAAGTAGCTATTTGTTTTCATGATTTAGAGACCATTCTTGAAGATCTTCATGATCTAGTGTTAAATTAACATGTTCAAAATTGGACAAGTGTTCAAGAAACTCCATATGTAGTAGAAGCTATTTATTTTGAAAACTCAATATGGAATATGGATAACTATTTATTTTATTGCGTTGAAGTACTTTCTTTTGTCTATTTGGCATATTGATGATTTCAAACACGTTTCGTTCTTGGGCCAAAATGTGACAGACGCCATTCAATCTTGTAGGTTGCCACCTGGATGCTTTTGGAATACGACATGGACATGAAGGCATTTATTGTAGTGCCAAATCTTAAGTAGTGATGCCATATTTCTTCATTGTGTATTATATGTATGGGACTATATGTTGTGGAACTTTGTTGTGGGACTATATGCTATGCTATGTTGTATGCTACGGAACTTTGTTGTGGGATTATATGTATGGAACTTTGTTGTGGGGTTATATGTATGGAACTATGTTGTGTTGTACTGTATGCTATGGAACTTCCATTTTGTATTATATTTTCTATGGAACTGTTGTCCTGTACTGTATGCTATGGAACTTTGTTCATTGTCTATTATATTTGCCATGGAACTATGCTGTCCTGTTAAGGTTCTGTGCTGTCATATTATGTATTAAATTGTTGAATTTCTGATTTTCCAAAAAAACAAAAACGGTGCATCCTTTGCCGTCAGGAGGCAGCCAGCAAAGTATCGTTGCTGTCTAGGGACAGACGGCAAACCTGGCACATGCTGCTGTTTGGCATGGCATTTTGTCGTCTGGCCAACATGTAGGTTGCCGGCAAAGAGGTGGCGCTTTGCCGTCTGGGCGGAGTCAGACTAGACGGCAAAGTTCTGCCGTTTTGCCGACTATTCCATGATCCATTTACGGCAAAGATCCTCAGCTTTCCCGTCTGTATTACCGACTGGCTGACGGCAAAAATGTGAGACTTTGCCGTCTGGCTTGTCAATTGATAGACGGCAAAATACTTGAAGCCGTCGGTTAGTTCGCCCGTTCCGTCTGCTCCTTTTTTTGCTGTCTGAGTATACGTGCTGACGGCAAACATCATGCAATGACGGCAAATTCTTTGCCGTCATCCAAAAAAATAGCAGACGACAAAGAATTCTTTGCCGATTTATCTTTGCCGTCTGACTTCGCCGTCTACTTCCTGACGGCAAACTCTTTGCCGTCTGGATTTACGTCTTTGCCGTCTGTAATCCACACACGGGAAACTAGCAGTTTCCTGTAGTGTATGCCTTTTGGGCTAAAAAACAATGGCGCCACTTATCAACGCATGATCCAAACAGGCTTAGAGAAACAAATTGGCAAGAGAGTGGAGGCATACGTTGATGACATATTCATCAAGACCAAACACATCGAATCATTGGTGGACGATCTCCACCTCACATTCAACAACCTCCGAACATATGACATACGGCTCAATCCAGAAAAATGCGTCTTCGGCGTTCCAGCCGGAAAGCTACTGTGGTTCATTGTCTCCCATAGAGGAATTCAAACAAACCCTGCTAAAATCCGAGCTTTGTCACAATTGGCTACACCTACCGACCTAAAACAGGTTCAAAAGCTAACAGGGTGCGTAGCGTCCTTAAGCTGCTTCATCTCCAGACTAGGAGGAAAAGCTTTACCACTTTATAGACTGCTCAGGTGCATGGACAACTTCAAATGGATGGAGGTGGCCACAGCCAGATTGGAAGAAATGAAGGCCCTATTAGCGGGCAACCCAATCCTAGCCGCTCCGAATATTGGTTAGCCAATGTTGCTTTATGTCTCAGCAACTCGCCATGTTGTGAGTGTTGTGCTCGTCGTAGAATGAGAGGAAGAGGGACTTAACTTCCCCTTCCAAAAACCACTCTATTACGTATCGCAGGTTCTTACACCGTGCAAATCACGATACCCCCATTATCAAAATATTGCTTATGCAGTGTTTATGGTATCCCAGAACCTCCAACACTACGTTCAAGAATGTTCGATCATAGTGGCATCCGAAGTAGCACTTAATGATATTATAAACAACAAGGACACCACGGGCCGCATAGCTAAATGGGCCATTGAGCTCTTACCATTTGAAATAACATACAATCCGCGCCGGGCCAATAAATCCCAGGTGTTGGCCGACTTTGTCGCAGAGTGGACGTAAGCCAAACTCCCTAAAGAGTACAGTTCATACTCCAACTGGACCATGTATTTCGATGGCTCTAAGATGCTAGCCGGACTGGGGGCTGGCAGCATGTTGACATCCCCCACAGGGGACACAGTCCGCTACGTATTACAACTTATGTATACGGACTCAAACAATGCTGCCGAATACGAGGCACTACTACATGGTCTCCGCATGGCTGTGTCCATGGGAATACAACGCCTAGAGGTGTGCGGAGACTCAAACCTCGCAATATCTCAGGTAAACAGAGAGTTTGATGTGAAAGATCCAAAAATGGAGGCTTATCGAAATGCCATATTAAAAATATCGGCTCGGTTTGAGGGGCTCGAATTTCATCACATCGCTCGCGACAGTAATCAGGTGGCGGACATACTCGCTCGCATGGGCGCCAAGCGTGACCCAGTCCCGCATAACACCTTTGTGGAAAGGTTGTTCAAGCCATCTGTAGTATGGCAGGACGAGAGCAAAGACGCTAGTTCAGACCTGATCACACCCCTAGCATCTGAACACAATACAGATATCATCGGGGATCCAGATACGGAAATAACACCTTCGGCTCATGATATCATGGTCGTCATCACTCCTTGGACTGAACCATTCCCGGCCTACCTTAATAGCCAAGAGCTCCCCGATGATAAAAATGAGGCCCGTCGTATAGTTTGGCATTTTAAAGCCTACAAAGTTCGCGAAGGTGAACTGTACAAGAAAAGCACTACTGTTGTTCTCGAAAGGTGCATCTCCGAAGAGGAGGGACGACAATTTTTGGACGAAATACATGCTGGTCTGGATGGCCATCACACTGTAGCTCGGGCTCTCGTAAGCGAAGCTTTCCGAACATGCTTTTTCTGGCCAACGGCCCGAGCAGATGCACAAGCCCTCGTCCAACACTATGTGGGATGTCAGCTTTTCGCCAATCAAAGTCACATGCCTATGACCACCTTAAGAACAATCCCCTTTACTTAGCCTTTTGCAGTCTGGAGGTTGGATATGGTCGGACCCCTTAAAGGGGGAAGCCATAAAAAGAAATATTTACTGGTTATGGTTGATAAATTCACTAAATGGATAGAAGCCAAACCAGTAAAAACGGCCGAAGCAGGGCCAGTGATTGATTTTATATCTGGCGTGTCCCACACAACATTATCACAGATAATGGCTCCACCTTTATGGCTGATGAGGTGAAAAACTGGTGCGCCAAGTTAGGCATTAAACTTGATTATGCATCCGTCTACCACCCTCAAACAAATGGTTAGGTCGAACGGGCCAATGTCCTAATATTGAGCGGCATTAAACACCGACTGGTGCGCTCCCTACGGGATACAGATAAACACTGGGTTAAGGAGCTTGACTCCATACTCTGGGGGCTACGGACCACACCTAACCGGACAACCGGATACACACCTTTCTTCATGGTGTACGGCGTAGAGCTTGTTCTGTCATGTGACATTATTCACGACTCAACTCGAGTGCGTATGTACGAAGGGCGAGCGGTCGAGCTCGATTGGCGGGATGACCTAGACGGCCTTGAAGAGGAGCACAATATCGCGCAAGCTCGTTCCGCATTCTATCAACAATAGGCTAGGCGATACCAGAGCAGAGAAGTGTGGGCCAAAACAAACAATGTTGGCGAACTCGTTTTGCGCCTCCCAGGGAAGAAAAAGGATAAGCTCAAACCAATATGGGAGGGGCCCTTCATCATAGATAAAGTTCTCACCGGAGGAGCCTATCGCCTTCGAAATGCATCAGACAATCGCCTTGAGCCGAACCCATGGAATGCTGCTAGGCTCCAACAATTCTACGGATAGTCCGGTTGCACCTTTTATTTTTATTTTTCACTAGGTTTCCTTTTTTCTCCTCTCCCTTTTTTCTTTTTATTTTAAAATTCCCAGGATGTGTTCGGATATACCGAACTGTTACGGGTACACATCTTTAAATGTATATACCCCAAGATAACTGGGGGCTTCTCTAACGAAGCTTACTATTAAGGCTCGTCGCTTATATTACTTATGTCGTTTGTTTTATACGTTCTTTTCGCCAATACATGCACCTCTATGACTTAAGTTTTGGCCAAGCTGGGTTGCCTTGCTCCTGTGTTTATACCCTATGTCCCTGATTTTTGGGCTAGGGTGTAAAGGGAGCACCCCTGCTATTGTTACAACCGGGTAATCCAGACTTGTACCTTAGACGGGTGAAGCCGTAAGCTAGCGTTCTTAAGGGAATCATTGGTCGGCAAACAACAACAAATTTATTATGTGTAAATACTTTTTTTCTAAAAATTAATAGATAGGCTCCCCATAACCCTATCTTTAGGATCAAAGCCTAGGCGTGCATAATGAGGCATGCTGACCCAGGGAAAGGAACCCTTAACGGAACTATTCTCCCTGGAAGATGTTTCTTACGTTAAATAGTAATATAACATAACTCCCTGAAAAAATTGTCTGTTCGAGCTATGTGACCGGATAGCCTGGTTTCCGAAAATACTGAGTGTTACTACATTCAAACATAGTATCCGAAAAACACTCCAACCCTTGGGTTCAGTAGGTTGAAGCCGAAGGCCTGCCATGACAATTTTTTTACAAGTTCGGTCGGAGATAATTTTGATGATAAAGTACATTGATACATTAAATCAAATGCCTATTCTTTATCTATACCGTCTATGAGACTGTTTAAACTACGGTCTTCCTGCGAATATTTTGCGGCTATCATTACTTGGTCATATACCAAGCTCGCGGGAATATCTTTCCCGTCTGGTCCCCGAGGTCCAACTCGGGCCATATGATTCGGCTCAAGCCCGGTGTAGCATGTTTTCACCATGGCTCATGCCTCTCGTGCACCTTCCTGGCTGCTGACGCCTTCCATAGCTCAAAGTGACGCCGAGCTCCTTTGAACAGGTTTGCCAAATCCTCTATGATTTATGGAGGAGAATCGGATGTCCATAAGGCTTTAGCCATATTATTCATGGTTTTTCCAAGCCCGCTCATGCACTATGGAAAGCTCTTTTAGCACGTCGCCTCGGAATTCGGATACTTCTTCTTCAGGATGCCTGATTAACAGACCTACAGGAACATCATTATAATACTTCGAATTGCCGGATGATATGAATTCCGGAGCTGGTTTAAAGGTCGTACCAAATATGCCACCTTTCAAATTTTTATTTTCTTTCAATGCATCTGATAACTAGGCCCTTAAGTCATTTATATCTTCGGTTTGCTTCAACTTTTCATCCTGCAGCTTGTTCTTTTGCTCAATGGTCTGTGATAATACACGACGACCGGCTGCTTCTTGCCCCTGGGCATATTTTCGGTCCTCCTGGGCAGCCATTAACTTCTATTCTAGTTGACTTGTCGATTCCGCTGCTAAAATGCAACAATGTATGCTTAAACATCATTGAAGACGAATCGTATTTTTAGACACTATTCATCCTTACCATGAGATCCCCTCGTGGATTTCTTCATTTGCTCTAGCTCAGTGGTGGAAGCATTTAGCTTTGTCCGGCTTGTTTCAAGCTCTTGGGACAACATGTTGTTCTTCTCCTTGAGAACTCGCGGACATAACAGTCCTTAAATCGGTTAGATTAACCGCTTCAAGTCTCGGGGGCTACTGGCATCTACTTATTAAATTTACACAAAATTTTACCTGCATATCCTTTGAGAACATGTAGGTGACCCCCACAAGTCCATCCCAGCAGCTCAGATATACGCATCCACGGAGCTGAGGGCATTGAACTCCTGCTCAGTAAAAATGGAGCAAGCATGGCTTCTTTTCGCCGCCGATGATTCATCATGCTCTCCGCTTTGGAATTTGTGACAGATACGTCACACGAATCCTCCTGTGGTGGATAATTTGGCGCCACATCTGTATTGATTCTTGTCCTTATTGCTGAGTCAGGGGGACAGATTGGATGGTGATTGGCCAACTGGGTCCTCGGATGCAGTTCGACGTACGCTCCTTCTGAAATAAGACAGGAGGGGAAGTGTAACATTCCAGTCTTGTACCGGAGCACATATTAAAGATTATACCTCTTCGATGAAGGAGGGGGCTCAATGGCACTCCCCGTTTCTTTTCACTTTGAAGGCTCGCCTTGCGTAGGCACTATCTTCTTAGAAGTTGCCCCCGATGTAGTGCGGTTTGCCGAGCGCCGACCCTTTTGAGCATGAGTCAGTGCAGTGGGTGAGGCGCGAGGGGAAGGCTCCCTTTGTGAGGATGTCTTTTGGGTACATACATTGGAGGAGGGAGAAGACCTGTATAATCGGCCATAATCGCCACTTCCAGGCTATCGGGGCTCGCCTGATAGAAAACTCCATCAATAAGCTCTATAAATATATCCAGATCCTCTTTGAATCCGGGATCTTTGCCGCGAGCATGGTCCTCTAGCTGTGGGGCGCGGCAATGAATCCCTTCGACCACCTTCCTCCATGTCCGTTTTCGAACAACCGAAATAGTTCGATTCACACATCTCGGTAAAGGGGTTGGATAATGCTAATAATCAAAAAATTACCCACTCGATAGGGTTATACATGGAAAAACCTTCCCGACAATTTAAATAAGAAACGTCTTCTTTCTCCCCCTTATAAAGATCCACCAAAATGGCGGCCAGGGTGGTTGGGGTATCCGGACCCTCGCGCTTGTAACGAGACACGTCGTCCGTCCCATTGTAATGCCACATAGGAAACCCCCTGGATTGAAGTGGCTGAACACATCGCTTTATCGCAATGGCCATGACTTTGATTATCGAGAGTTCAGAATGGGCAAGTACCCTGACCTTGCTGACAAGCCACTTAACTTCATCACTATCCCCTTGATGGGGGCTCCGTGCGCGCCAATTGAAGTGTTTCTTCAAAGGGGCGGTGGAGAATTCGGGAAGACCACGCCGAACTGGTCCAGAAGGGCAACGTCTTCGATATAAAACCACTCCAAAGTCCATTCTTAGGGTTCCTTTTTGGGAGTGCCGGACAGGTAACCTGTTCCGGCTATGCGCCATACTTCGGCGCTGCCCACTTCAAATATGGACCCCTTTTGGGAACGGGGGACGAGGCAAAAGAAATTTCTCCATAGTTTGAAATGAGCCTCACAGCCTAAAACTATCTCACAGAGAGCAATAAAACCCGTGATATGCAAGATAAAACCTGGCGTGAGGTTGTGCAGTTGGAGCCCATAAAATTCCAATCGGCCTCCGAAGAAGGGATGGATTGGAAAGCCTAAGCCCCTCAGAAGAAACGAAATGAAGCACACCCGCTCCTCCTTCTGGGGTTGGGGAAATTTTCTGCCAACGCCTCGCTGTCGATTGAAGCCAATCCAGCCCGAACGGAGACTAGATCCACGGGACGGAGATATCCCTCCGTCTGAAGTCTATTCATCTGGAGGTGGAATACCGAACAGCTTCCCCAATCACCCGCTTGAGGGCTGTGGGGGTGCGAGGAAGAGCTAGGAGCGTTCGTCATGTTTTAAGGATTTTCGTGGCTTCCTCTAAGGATCTCTACGCGATGTGGAAGGGCATCTAAGATCTGATCCCCTTAAATAGACGCCATCCTTGCATGGCCAGGAGTTTATTTGTGAAAAGTACATGGACTGTCCGCACTCGCCTAGCGCGTGGAAGTCAAGGAGACGATGGGAAGGAATTATCAAGGCGGGGTATAAAAGTCAGAACTAAACTATCATTGTTCCGAAGTATAACAAAGAACCTGGCTTGCAAAGCCGAAGACATAAAACCTGATACTACATCATCATTGAAGGCAAGTTCGGGGGCTACTGAGGGAGTCCTGGATTTGGGGGTCCTCGAGTGTTCGGACTACTTGTTGTGGGCCGGACTGATGGGCCGTGAAGTTAAAGGAGAAGACCATCCCCCGTGTCCGGGTAGGACTCCTACGTATGTAGAAAGGAAAAATTCAATGTACGGGCGTAATGTTTCCTTCCTCCACAAGTCAACTCTTTATAACCCTAGGCCTCCTCCGATGCGTTAATAAACCGGAGGGTTTAATCCGTGGAGGCTGACAAAACAATCATAGGCTAGATAGCTAGGGTTTAGCCATTACGATCTCGAGGTAGATCAGCTCTTCTAATCCCTATATGCATCAAGATCAATCAAGCAGGAAGTAGGGTATTACCTCCATTAAGAGAGCCCGAACCTGCGTAAACATCGTGTCCCAGTGTCTCTTGTTACCATCGATCCTTAGACTCACAGCTTGGACCCCCCTACCTGAGATCTCCCGGTTTTGACACCGACACCCACCTGATGGTGCGATACACTGAGGGTACCTGGCCTATAGGGAACAAGGTCACCACGAAGGCCTTGGGGCCCCTCCGTGGTCTAGGCCTCTCTCCCTAGCAACATGCCTGCTCTAGAAGGATATCTCATTATTTGTACTGTAAGACTTGTACTCTAGTTGATAACTTAGGCATCAAGCCATGTAAACCGACTTGGACCATGTAACCCTAGTTGTCACCCATATATATAAGGAAAGGTATGGGTCTCCCAAGTCGACGACCAATAGAGATCTAATCTCTCCAACCTCTCTCAAAGAAACCCACCATACGTATACCTCATATGAGTCCACATCAATACAATACAAGCATGATCTAGGGTATTACCACGAGCCTGAACCTGGGTAAACCCTTGTATCGCTTGCAGCCCAATCTGATCCTCTCTATGTACTCTGCCCCTTGAGGAACCCTATGCTGGGATCTAACGGATTTTCGTACCATCAGTTGGTGCGCCAGGTAGGGGATGGTGTGCACAGCTAATATGTTCATATGGGATGCTTCACCAACATCAACTTCAATATCAATCGGTGTCACGGAGAATCTTGCATGGAGGTCGAAGGCACAGCAAGAACAAAGCCTCTACGCGACCTGCAGAATTTTCTGGACAACAAACTCGTTCTCATAGTCTCCGCCTCCTCAAGCATCATTTTTACAATTCCTACGAAGCGATCGTGCAAAATTGAGTCTACAACAACCTGGCATATTTACGGTGCTATCCAACGGAGGAATTGCTGGCAATCTCTGGAATATTGAGGCCCCAACAAATTTGGATGTGAACCCATGAAAGCTCAGAATAATGACTCCAACGGCTAACTTCGACACTCTTTGTAAGATCCAACTATTGATACCATGAGAATTTCTCTTGTCAACAATCCCTCTAAATATATGGCCCATCCGACCATTCAAACTCCAGGACGAGCCCAAGAATGCACCAAGGTACGTGTCTATTTTCTGCACAATAAATCCGACCCGAGTTCATTTTTCTTCATGAATGGGCTATCAAACTTCATCGCATGGAGATATTAATCACCATGCGGACCTCCATGGCGCGGATATTTGTCACCGTGGACCTCCATGGCATTGACCTCCACCATGTGGACCTCCATCGCAAGGACCTCCTCTGTCGCAGGCCTTCGTCACCACGGACATCCATGGCGTGGGCCTTCGCCGGCGTGGACCTCCTCCGCTGTGGGCCTCCATGGCGCGGACCTCCATGGAGTGGACCTTCCCGCCGTGCACCTCCATGGCGTGGAAGTCCATCGTGTCAACCTCCCTCGCATGGACCTCCATGGCATGGGCCTTCATCGTCGCGTACGTCCATGGCGTGGACCTCCACCGCGTGAACCTCCTCCACGGACCTCCTACACAAAAGGCCTCCATGGCACAGACCTTTGTCTCCACGGACCTCAATGGCCTGGACCTCCACCGCACAAACCTCCTCATCATCGGCCTCCTCGCACTGGCCTCATCGCTAGATGGACCTCCTTCGCACGAGGTCTCACCATCAGCCTCATCATGCCGGCCCCAACGCCCGGTGGACCTTCATCGTCGCAGGCCCATCATCGGCCTCCTTATGCCAACCTTGTCACCCAACAGACCTCCTCCGTCGGAGGTCTCATCGTCTGCCTCCTCGTGCTGACCTTATCGTCCAACATACCTCCTCCATCAGAGGTCCCACCCATCTGCCTCCTCATGCCAGCCTCATCGCCCAACGAAGGACCTCCTCCGCCGGAGGTCTCACCGTCGGCATCATCGCCCGACGGAGTCGGCCCTCACAACCTCAGCTTCATCGTGTTGCCTTCAATCTGCAAACCTCACCGCAACCGACTCGAGGGCATTACCTCACCTCTTATGGTCACATATGCTATCTATTTATTCATTTATTTTTTTCATCCGCATCAATTTTATGTGAATTATTTTCTACCAATATACTCTATGTATGCATATTACAATTAGGGCATACGTCATGAGACTGAGTTAGCCTTGTCGCTTTCTGGGCGTGGAGCTCGCCACCCTCACACCAACTCCGCACGTCCAGGCCTACCTCCCTACGTCGGGCTCGAGGGCTCCTGTTTCATCATTCCTAGCTCCGCAGGGCTCCCATCTCAGGGGTTCCAGCTTGCCACCAACAGCTCGTGGTGCACTATATAATTATTTTGTTCTCACATGTTAATTCCTAAGAGACTTTCTTGTTCTGCTTGTACTCCTTCATGTATGCAGATCAATCAGTGATTGCTCCATGTTGTAACCTCGACGAGCCAACATAAATCGCTCCGCCAACACGAACGTCGAGTCGGTTCATGGAGTGAACATAGAAAATTAGGTCGTACCAAAAACCAGCTCAAACAAAAAATTTGTAAATAAGGAGGCCTTCAAGGTCCCCCAATTTTCTTTTCGTTTGCTAAAACATATTACATAGCTACCAAGCACCAAATTTTCATGAACCCCTTGGGATAGTCAAATTGCATATGAAAAAATGTATCTCCTTGTTGTCGCACAAAGGTTGCATCGTATGTTCCTTATTTTTTTCTCCAGACCCTTGTGGATGATTATTCTGCCAACCTACCACAGTCGTGTGCTCAGGGGCTGCCTCGACGCAATTATGGGTAGCCCACCACCAGGAGCGCAACCCTAAGGGATGCTTGGGACTGAATAATACATTCTGGTCATACCGAGCCCCACAAAATATGCTTACGGTATCAACCACAAACAACGCAAACCTCACTTCCAAAAGGGACAGAGGCATACAATTACATGCATGAATATATAGAAGTAATTATTACATACTTCTAGGGCACAACTTGCGCAACCATAAGATAATAATGATAAATTTCACCAAGAAAGCCGTGTGGTTTTTTCTGTATCCAGGATACAGGTCTATGCCTAAAGGCGGCTCTCCGTAGCGGCAAAGGAGGCCACAGCCTCTACATCACACTTTGTCACCTGAATGGCTTGAACAACATCAACAATGCAAAGAGCATACAAAGCTAAGTCACCTCCATGCTTAAAGCTCCCCATTTTACTCTATTGCGGGTTTTTTTGAGTCATCTGAGCACCACTCGACACTCATACCCACAATCGCCAGGTGAGCTTTTTTTTTGGAAAAGGAGGCTTACCTATGGCCTCTACATCAATATTATTCAGAGCCATATTACTCACACCTCAACGCGTTATAAAACAAAATTAAATGAACAAACACTGCTCTCCACGAGGACGACCCTCGAGGTGATATTGTATGATGGCCCAAAGTTGAGATACGGAATGGATAGATGGTACCCCCACCCACGCTCCTGTGGCGTGTTACTCTGGCGGCCGCAGCCACCAACGCTGTAGCGGCTGACCTGCTTCCTCTCCGGTCAAGCCCCCCTCCTCTTCGCCCCAGTTCCCACCGGGCTTCCCCACCCCGGGCCTGGCGCGCGAGCGCCTCCTGCGAGTGTTGTTCCCGAAGCTAGTTGTTTCTAGCCCAGATCTGGCCTCCACGTCGCGGCGGCCTGCCTCCTCGAGCTCCTCCACCCCGGAGGACCTGTCCGCAATTACTGCCACAGCAGCGTCAGGTCCCATCCGCAAGGTTCGGTTTGCTGACGCTGAAGATCTCCTGCTCCATCCTCCTTTGCTGAGCATTCAGGGCGCTCCTAAGCCTTGCCTCAAGCCGAGGTTGTCCCTGGCCTTCAATGCTGCGCAGATGGAGTCGCAGGCTGCTGCTTCCTCGAGCCCCGAGCTGCCGCAGGCGCCTTCACTCGAGCCGCTGGTCGTGGATTCCAGCTTGGGGGCGGAGTGGCACCTAGTTAAGGCGCCTTACTGGTGGAGAGCTCTGTCGCCCACCCACCGCAATTCAAGACGACGGTCCTCGCCTTCTTATTCCCCTCCAGCCATAGGGGCCTTTGTCAAGCACAAACACAGAACTTGCCACGGATACCTGGAGAAAGGCCACATCAAGATTGACCATCGAGACCCATAAAAAGGCCTGCTCTGTAGAAGAAGCGGCCACCGAGTGCGGCAGTGCTCTAGCGCCTCGCCTACATCATCTTCGCAGGGTTGCAACCCGCCTCCCTCAAATGTGTCGGTCACCCCACCCGCTTGCTCAACTTCCTGTGGCTCTGCTGCCCTGGGCCAACCGGTCTCCGCGCCGCTGCTGCTGCTCGGGGACGAGATGCCACGGGTCGGGGATCCCTCGCTGCGCCCTTCGGTGGGCCATGTGGTCATCACCTCCACACCGGCCATGGATGCACAGGCAGCCAGCCTCGCCAATCTTGCGGTTGTTGCCTGGCTCGGCGGAAGCCACCCTTTTATCAGCGCCTCCATCATCAGGGATGCGGTTGCCACTTCCGCCGGCATCGATCGCGCCTATGTCAAGGTGGTGCCTTTCTACCCGAAAGATTTCCTCGTCACATTCGACCTCCAGCATCACCGAGACTTGGCGACAGCCGCCCCAGGACGCTTCTCCCACTATAGCTCCGACTTCCGCAACCTAGACATCCACATCGCCAAGTGGAGGCTCAACGCCCACGCCGATGTGGTTCAAGCTGACTTCCACGTCCACCTCTGCCTCGAAAATGTCCCGCTCAACACCTGGAATGACACCGTCGCTGCTCAGGTGCTGGGGATGAATACTTTCCTCCGCTACTTCGACATCGCCTCCATGCATTTTGAGGATGCCGCCACACTCAACCTGTGGGCTTGGTCAGCAGATCCTAGCAAAATACCCAATGTGCACCAGGTTACCTTCACCAACAACCAGCCGCCAGGAAGCAGTGCTCCAAACCCCGCTGTTGGGCGCCAGGGGCTCAGGCAGCGTGTCCTGGTCCATCTTGACCTGATCGAGGACTACACCCCTGGCGTAGACGGCTGAGTTCCCCATCACCCACGCACGCACCCTCCATTTAGTTGGAGACTTGGAGACGTGGACGGCGAGTCTCGTGCGCGTGACCGCCAGGATGAGGGCGGTCGTCGAGAGCGATGCAACAACGACCGCGACGGAGATGACGAGCATGATGGGCGTGGAAGGCGCAGTTATCATCAGGAGTCCTCCTGGCGTGGCTTGTTTCAGAGCCGCTCCAGGGCTCCTTGATGTGATGATGATCGCAGCAAGGGGCCACATGAAGACTGGCACCGCGATGACCATGACTCCTCGGACCGTTTTGACGGCGGCAGGAGGCGTGGCTTGTTGCCACTGTCGTCGGACGCCCAGAAGGTTGACAGTGCACGTGTTCAGCGCCTACCTGATGGGGCGGTGATCGCGGCCTCGGGCAGGCAGGCCCGACACCGGGCAGCCTGTCCGGAGCGGCGCTCGCGATCCTACGAGGTGGCCAGCGTCCAGCCTATCGAGGACAATCGAGGAAGATTGACACCACCCTCACCGCGGACCACCTCGAGTGACATCATCGAGCTGAGGTCGTCGTCGCTGATCCCTGACTGGCTCCAGCGAGCAGCTCCATGCTTGGGCTCCCCTGTGACTCCAGAAGCACCTCCAGGCTGGTCTTCTCCAGTGCGGCAGCGGTAGCGTGTTGGCTCCCTGGCTCCGAGCCCCTGCACACCGGTCCATGTTCCTGCCCCGAATATCTGCACGGTGGAAAACCAGATAGAGATGAGCCCTGAGCCTGCGGTCTCCCTAGAGCAGGGAAAGGTTGATGGCACTCCCCTCTTTATGCAACTGCCTCCCGCCATTCTCCCGACGCCGAACTCCACCCCACCAAGACCGCCAACTACCAGAAGGAAGACTCTAGCGGGTGTGATAGGTCTGAACCTGATTGATAGTAGCCCAAGACTGCAGGCAAAGAACAGATATATGCCCATCGCCCAACTGGCTAAGAGGTTGCTTTGCGAGCACATGGGAGTGGTGGAAGAGGGCAAGATGATCACTGAGGTTGCTATCAACAAGTATGTGGCCCTCTTTCGAGGGCAGCTACCGGACATCGCCATTGCTGCTCTACGAGCCCTCTTTAGGCTTGACTGTGATATTGCCGCTGCAGTCGAAGACGCTCTCTTGGACCATGGTGGGGATGCTGGCCTGGAGCCCCAAGGCCAAGCCCCTGCCGAGGCAGCTGCTTCTGCTTCTGCCTGAAGCTGCTGCTCTGCTCCTTGAAGTTGTAGCCGAGTTTAGATGATTAGTTATCTAAGTTATGAAGACATGTCCGTACTGTTAGTGGTGCTTGTTTGTAGCAATGATCCACTGCTACCTGATGTTGTTGCCTTGGCAAGGCTGATATGTATGCCACCTACTTGCAATGATGTAGCTTATGTTTGCAATGAATGAAAGCCTTTCAGTTCTAAACTGGAATGCTCGCGTTCTTAACTGCCCAAATCATCGCGCTACCATCCACGAGACCATAGCTGCTACCCCTTGCAACCTTGTGTGCCTCCAGGAAACAAAATTGTCAGTGGTCGACCCATTCCTTGCATCTTTCCATGGTGGCCAAAGACTGAAGAACTTTGCTGAGAAGCCGGCAGCTGGAACAAAAGGGGGGACTCTTCTTCTATGGAATGAAGATTACATCAAATTGGACAATATTTCTGTTCGAAACTTTTGTATCTCTGCAAAAATCACCCTTGTTAGCACCAACACCTCCTTCAAATTCACTTCAGTCTATGAACCCACAAGAAGCAACCTTAAAGATGCATTCTTCCATGAGCTATTAAGCCTGAAGCCACAACAGGGTACAAGATGGCTCGTCATGTGTGATTTTAATCAGATTTACCATGCCTGCGACAAAACCGCTCTAATGTTGACCGTAGTCGCCTTGTTCGCTTTTGAAGCGCCCTCAACTCATGTGAGCTAAAAGGGATACATCTACAAAATAGGAAATATACATGGAGCAATGAGCAGGCCAACCCGACACTAAGCAAGTTAGACATTTTTTTCTATAATGATGATTGGGATGTTCGCTTTGGCTCTCACATCATGCATGCACTATCGTCCTCGCTCTCCGATCATTGCTCGCTGCTACTAACTTGCGACAAGGACCCGAAGCGACCAAAAACCTTTCTCTTTGAAAATTTCTGGATCAGGATGCCTAATTTCAAAAAAACGGTCACTAATGCTTGGAATGAAGAGATGTAGGATCGAAAGTATGTCTAGAGGGGGGTATTAGACTACTTGACCAAATAAAAGCTTAGCCTTTTCCCAATTTTATGTTTTGATAGTTTTTAGCAATTTAGCACAAGTCAAGCAATCTTCCTACACATGCAATTCTAGAGTTGTAGCAGCAGGAAGTAAATCATTGCATATGAAGGTAAAGGGAGGGGTTTGGAGAGTGCAAACGCAAGTGGAGACACGGATGTTTTTGGCGTGGTTCCGATAGGTGGTGCTATCGTACATCCACGTTGATGGAGACTTCAACCCTTGAAGGGTAACGGCTGCGCGAGTCCATGGAGGGCTCCACCCACAAAGGGTCCATCAAGAAGCAGCCTTGTCTATCCCACCGTGGCCATCGCCCACGAAGGACTTGCCTCACTAGGATAGATCTTCACGAAGTAGGCGATCTCCTTGCCGTTACCAACTCCTTGGTTCAACTCCACAATCTTGTTGGAGGCTCCAAGTGACACCTAACCAATCTAGGAGACACCACTCTCCAAAAGGTAATAGATGTTGCATTGATGATGAACTCATTCCTCCTGTGCTTGAAATGATAGTCTCCCCAACACAGAACTCTCTCTCAGAGATTTGGATATGGTGGAAAGAATATTTGAGTGGAAAGCAACTTGGGGAAGGCTAGAGATCAAGATTCATATGGTAGGATTGCAATATCTTGGTCTCAACACATGAGTAGGTGGTTCTCTCTCAGAAAATGTATGCTGGAAGTGTAGGTATGTTCTGATGGGTCTCTCCATGAATGAAGAGTGGGTGGAGGGGTATATATAGCCTCCACACAAAATCTAACCATTACACACAATTTGCCAAACTCTATGGGACCGAATCATGAAACTCGATCGGACCGATTTAGTTCAGAATGTGAATGTTAGGCTTTTCGGTGGGACCAATATGATCTAAAAGGTGGGATCGATTTCATTAGGGTTAGGGCATAACGTAATCTTGGTGAGACCGATCACATCAACTCGGTGGGACCGATTCTCTCATTTCGGTGATATAGAAACGTTATGAAAAGGAAATAGAGAGTTTGCATTGCGAACTCGGTGGGACTGATTGCTCACTTCGGTTAGACCGAAACGTTGCAAAGGGAAGCAGAGAGTTTGCAATCCCATCTTGGTGAGATCGAGATCCCTATCGGTGAGACCGAACTGATTAGGGTTTCTGGCTATGGTTGTGTCAAACGAACTCGGTGGCGCCGGATAGATCAAATCGGTGGGGCCGAGTTTGATATTAGGTTTGCGACATATGTGAATATGAGAAAGTTCTTGAGGGCTTTTGGAGCATATCACTAAGCATTTTGAGCAAGCAAGTCATTAAGCAACACCTCATCCCCTTTGAATAGTATTGGCTTTTCCTATGGACTCAATGTGATCTTGGATCACTAAAACAAAAATGTAGAGTCTTGAGCTTGAGCCAATATGTGTCCTTAGCATTTTGAGGGGTTCACATTCCTAGTCCATGCCATGCCAATCATTGAACTTTCTGAAATGATCATCTTGCAACAGCATTAGTTCAATGAGCTATATGTTGTTAGGAATTACCAAAACCACCCAGGGATAGTTGCACTTTCAATCTCCCCCTTTTTGGTAATTGATGACAACATATAGATCAAAGCTTCGACAAATGATAATAAGATTGAAATTGTAACATCCCAAAATTCTAAATTTTGGAATGTTATAATAAATAGATAGATTTGATTGTTGTTTGATGTGCTGAGTGAAATTTAGTGAAATTTGAAACTTTTGAAAGGTAAATGAGAGGGAATAAAATGACTTTCCCAAAACTTTCACTTTGCTTTTCGATCTCCGAGAGAATTCAAATTCTTTTCAACACAAAACCCTAGAGTGAAGATATTATGACTTCTTCCATTTAATTAAATGAAAGGGTATTTGAAAATATTTGAATTTCAATTGGAACTATTTCTAATTCAGAAACTTTAAGCAACTCAATGATTTTCCCGAGAGAAGATAAAATGACTTCTTCAAAATATAGGAAATATGAGTTGGAAGTTCTTCTGAAATTTTTCTGCAACTCAATTTCAATATTGAGTTATTTGCATTTTATTCAAATTATTTTTCTGCAAAAACAAATTACATGGAAAATAGGGTAACATGATTCCCTACAACAGAAAATTGGAGATAAATGAATTTGAAGTCTTTTTGGTATTTTAAAGTGATTTTTATTGGTTTTTAATTGCAACAGTAGGACCTTTTGATTTATTAGATTTTGTGGACATTTTATTTGACAGTAGTAAAATGTTCATGTTGTAGGGCTTATTTTTTTGCAAATTTTGATATATTATATGCATATAGTTTATTTATTTTTTATTTTGCTTTTATTCGTTTTCTTGTCTGTTAAAAAAATGTTAAAAAAACATCTCCTCCGAAACTGGACCGGCCCGGCCAAAGCCAGGCCGCGGCCCAACTCGCGTGCCGCCTCCTTCCTCCCGCAGGACTCCTCCTCCCGCACGCTGCCGCACCACCATGGACGCTGTGCTCGACCCGGCCACCTCCCCTTCGCCCCTTCCCCACGCCTCGCCTCGCCCCTCCCTCCTATAAAGGGCGTCGCCCGAGCCCCCCCTCTTCGCATCACGCCGCCGCCGCTGCACTTGCCAGCCGCCACCGCCGCCGTTGCTGCCTGCTTCTGCCGCGCCGCCGCGCTGCTCTGTCGCCGCAGCCCCACCACCGCGCCTCGCCGCAGCCCCACCATCGCGCCTCGCCGCACGCCCCGCGCCGCCCGCCGCAGGCCTCGCCGGAGCTCACCGCCGGCGAGATCCGATTCGACCGCGCTGGTTTTTCTCAGCCAAACCGTCGATTTATCGTCGGAAAACCTTATAGGTATAAACCCGCACGGTTTTTTTTGTTTCCTTTTAGTTAGGTTTTCTTCTAAAAACCAGATCGGTTTATTTCCAAAACCCTAGATCTAGATCCTTTTTTTTTAAGTTTAGTTATACAGTGAACGTTCGCCAGTTAAGACTAGGAAACGAACGTTCGCTCGATAGTTTTTCTTTTTCTTTTAGTTTTCAGCCAGGGACCTCTCTGTAAATATTTCTTTTACAGATTAGCCCCTAAACTTCTTTCAGCCATAACTTTTTACCAGTTGGTCCAAATCCGACGAAACCAACGCCCACGTCTTCGTTACGAGGCCCTCTTTCCAGTAGTACAACTTAAACAAGTTTTTCAAAATTTTAAAATTTGAATTCAACTAGTTTTAGATTCAAACTTGTATTGATCATAACTTGAGTTTTGTAACTCCGTTTCAGTTGATTCTTTTTGCAAATCGAAGCTCTTGGCCTAAACTTTCTGATAAGGCCAAATTCACATAATTTTGGTACTGTTGGAAATTTTTTTATGTTTCAAGAGTCATTCGTTTGTTTTCGAAGTTTTCTGAAGGGTTTATTCGTTATGTCCGATCTTTCTGAGTGATTGCTTATGTGTTGTTACTATTGCTTGCTTACGATAGATTGACCGGAGTGTGACGAGTAGAGATATCAAGAGTTTTGAGTGCGAATCATCTTCATCAACATTGCAGGCAAGTTCACACTTTGATCATATTTTCCAATACCCAGTTTTCATTGCATTAGCTATATCCTCAAACACATTGCAGGAGTAGGATCAATTAACTTGTGGGATGGGGAAGTAGATTGAGGTAGTACCTATTACCTGCATTACATTCAAACCTTTGGGGGTTACTTCTACGTTTGTTGTTAGGACATGCTATGCTCGTAGACGTGGATTGGGTGAGTGAAATCCATGACAGATGTGAGTTTGTTAATTAATGGTTCAACTTAAGGTGGCAACATTAATACACATCTGGGTGGATTGAGGCATCTGGGTATTCCAGTGATTGCCTGTTTTTCTTTTGGACCGCCACCCAGGCTCAAAGGGATCATGAGATTATTCATACTAGAAACTTACGTGTGCAGCCACAATGCTATTATGGGCTCTAGCATAGTATGAGTAAGTCGTGCGAACTCTTACAGTGGTGGACTAGCAGATATAGGGGATGTAGGTTGGTACGGTCCGCCCGATCGTAAGGTGCTAGCGCTTCTGAAAGACTATGTATCGGTCATCCGTTTCTCAAACACCATGGAGTGCGAGAAACCAAACGGAGGCGATCGAGTCTTGTGGGAAAAGGGCACAAACCTCTGCAGAGTGTACAAACTGATCATGATTAGCCGTGTCCCTGGTTATGGACGTCTTGAGTATCTAGTACTTGGATATTCATGTGCATCTAATCATGTTACTTTAATTTAATACTGTTGGGTTTAATGATGAACTTTAATTGGGGTTGAGAGGATGTCTATCTTCTCAACGATGTTTCAACTACCATGATAGTTAATTAAAATTTATTCCTTTGAAGTAGGGAAAAATTGGCTTTACGCAAAAACTTTAAACCTTACAGCCTCCACCAGCCAAATATGCATGTAGTTGTAGGCTTTATTCATCATTATCATTACAATGTGAATTCGCCAGTACATTCAATGTACTGACCCTCTGTGGCTGCAACGTCTCATGTTGCAGGATTATCTTACGACGAGTAAGTGATACGTTAGGGTTACGATTTCTACACTCAACTTTGCCGTTGGTGTTGATGGGAATCCACAACCTTTGTTACTTCCGCTATGATCGATTTGAGGTAATAGTATTTACGTTACTTCATACATGTGATTTACCTCTGTTATAAATCCTCGAGTATTGTGTGTGTCAGCATACCGATCCAGGGATGACACAGAACACAGAGACTTGATCCATTCGGGTCGGGTCGCTACAAGATGGTATCAGAGCACGTGTTGACTGTAGGACGTGACCCTAGAAACTAGCAAGACCATAGGAAAAGATTTCTCTAAAACTATCTGTTTCAAAAGATTCTTATCTCTCTTCCTTTCTGAGCTTTGTCTAATCTTCCCTTGACCTTAAATAGTTAGATAATACCCTTTACCATTTGGACCACTTCGGAGTAAAGAGGATTTTACCATACATTGGAAGTGTTGAAGCTACAACAATGGATACTCCGAAGGTTTGAAGAGTTGACAACTTTGAAGAGATGATGACCTTTAGAAGACCAAACCCCTATTTTGTACTTACGTTAGATGCGACGATTGTGAGCCGTCATTTGTTTGATGTTTTTCGACGGCCACAAACTAAAACCCGTCTTTTCAAAACTTTTGTTTGTATTGAGTGTATCTCTCTCCATCTCTCTTATCTCATCCCAAAACCTTTGGACCCAATAGAGGATGACTGAAGATAGGCTTGAAGTCTTTGGACCGATGACCCCACCGGAGGCAGAACTATGGATACAAAGCATGGAGGACCACTTCAGGAAAAATTTAATTGAAAGGAAGTATGAGGTTCAATACGCTCTTCAGTACTTCACGAAAAGTGCTGCAATATGGTGGAAGATGCATCAAGACATACAAGGATGTGATAGAGCAGAAAATTGGAAGGAATTCAAGAAGACTCTGTTAGGATCCCATCTCATCCGAGAGCGTGGAAACAACCCGAAGAAGAAGCCTTGTGCCTGTTGGATTTGTGGAGAAATAGGACACACCCAGGAGGAGCACAAGGATGAATGCCCCAATTGTGAAGGAAGTCACCCAGCTGAAGAATGCCCAACTAGGCAGATTACTTGTTTCTTGTGTGAAGGGACTACCCATTATCCTGCTCAGTGTCACATTTACCCCCATGGTGCAACAAGCTGTCCAGCAGAAGAAAGAAGCAATGAAAGAAGTCCTCGAGGAAACCTTAAGGGGATCCACAATGGAGGAAGATATTGCCGACCCTGATGGAGAAGGACTAGATAGATATTACTCTCGTGCATGCTACTCACGTGGAGAAAAAGGACATCTTTCACAGTATTGCACGAGGGAAAGTCAAGAGTATCTAGGAGACTTCCCGACAGAAGAAGTGGAGTTTGATCCACAAAAGATAGAAGAATTGATAGGAATGAAGAAGTCGAGGAAGAGAAAGATCATGTGTCCCCAGAACAACCCAATTTTTGCGGAAAAGGACCTGAGTGACATCACATGTTATCGGTGCAAGGATTTAGGTCATTATGCTATCAACTGCCCAACCAGGAAGCGGAGAATCCAGTGAACCGGGATAGTCACCATGAAGTCCTTAGATCTATCTTGTGACATTAGTTTACACTACAAGGAAGAAGAGCATTTCGCCAAGAGAATGTTCAGAGCAGAGGAAAATGGAGTATAGTAGTTGAGGTCGTAATATTAGGATGAGCATGTAGCTATATGGAATACACTTTATTACAATGTTGAGTTGAGTTATGGAAAGAACATTGTAATATTTCGTGAAGCAATAGAAATTGATATTTTGGAATCTAAGAAGGAAATGTTATGAGTTGTTGGATGTTTGTGAGTGCCCCTCACCCAGACCAAAACCTAGAACCCATGGAGAACCTGACCCAAACCTTTCTCGGACAAACGACCTCGTTTTACCCAAGGATGTCCGTATGTTATCCTAAGAACCCCTTCTACCTTATGCCTACAGATGACAACCCTTTTCGAGTCTTTTCTCAAAGGCCCGGAAACCATCATGACCCTGACTAGCAACCAGGATTATCCAAAGATCCTGAAGGACATGATGAAGCATATTCACCTAGAAGGAGATGCAGTTTACAAGGGTTATCCTTTCATGGAGAATGGAGTTGAACTTTGGTACGTGGAGGTACACCTCCACCGTGTGAAAGGACTTTTCCCAAAAACTATGGGTCAATACTTTTTCATCTCCCGAGTACCACGAACAACGTTCTTCGATACTGTTCGTGAAGCTGCTATGGAGGCCATACGTCAAATTGGAGAAATACTCAAAGCAAGACTTTGTTATACACAGGGATGCCTGAGTATGATGCATGCGGAGATGGTGGAGATGAAGCACACAGCCAGTAGTATGAAGCAAAAGATTGAGGATTTCAAGAATCACATTGCACAATTCCAGTGGGATTGAAGCACCCTTAGCCAGGACAAAGGAACAAAGATGAGAGAAATGTTTGACCATACCCCACTATGTGGATGGCAACATTTGTAGTGAAGCACCTTTGTAACTGGAGTGTTGAATACTGGTTCAAGTAGTAATACAAGATTTGATATAAGGAGAATATGGATTTTGGATGAACCAGTGCATTTTGTTTAGTTGAACCTTACTGAGTGAACCCTGGAACCAATAGAAAGGAAAGTGTTGCTCCAAGGAGTAGAGTTTGCACAAATAAGTTGGAGTTTATTTTGATATGAGGCTTACCCCAAGAGTATGAATGAAAGTAGTACAATTGGATTTTTAAGAGGGTGTAAGGCTGTAGTATGGAACTATAGTGACCCCAATGATTGAGTTATGGATATACAAGTTCTGACGTGGATCCCTTAGCCGAGGACCTAAGGAGGCTACATAATCACACGGGAACCACGAGACTTGTCTATAGTTATGTTTCTGCTGTAGTGAAGCAGGACACTTTGCTAGAGATTGTCCCAAGGAGAAGGAGACTGGTGCTAAGTAGTTGAGTTGAAGCCTGCAATGGAAATGCAGTAGACTGTAGTAAGTTGAGAATCGGTGAAGTTAACAACCAGGTATTGATTGTGGATTTTATGAGTTGTTACTCTATAGTGATGAGTGTAGACATGATACATGGAAGGAGATTTTGAGGAAACTAGTGTTATTCATTTTAAGTGCGGTAGAACCCAACACCGTTACCCGAATACACTAGCTAGTGGTTGGTTACACCCGACTTGGAAAGGACTACCTAATGATGAGTGTGAGTAATTACACTCAGTTTTGACCCAAGAGAAGTAAGGGATAATTGGATGGATTTAAGAGAGCCAATGAAGTGGGATGTTGGAAGTATGAGCATTTGCAACCCGAGGATGAGACCAAGTGTTGCTAGTGATGAGATGAGCCATAATCCACAGGCCCCAGGACATGTCAGGAAAGCAAGCACACTCTTGCTGAAGGAAAACCCCTGGTACAAGTTACGACCTTGCCAACAGACGATCTTATAGGTGGTTACGCAAAACTCGAGGGTTGTGAAGAAACGATAGATGTTTTGTTTGGCTTGCAGAATAAATGGATATGTTCGAACTCAGTTCGTCAACAAGATGAAATTCTGCAATGCTTGTGAGGATGACCGAGTGTTAGAATGCGAGATTCACTAAACCATATACAAGGTAATGATTTGGGTGCGGGATGGATTGATCACCATACCGACTTACTCTTGTTATTCGCCTCTGTTATACGGGATGGTAAATCTGAGTGACTTACCTATAGTAGAGAGACGACGATGTCAAAACTTTGTTTAAACCTTAGAATGGTATAGAATTTTTTCCTTGTACACGGCATGTTGTTGCCAACCGTAGGATATACGGTGAGGATGAAGCCCAGACCCATTTCCTGCAGGGACCCTGTTAATTTGGTTGATGACCACCATGAGATATCGATATTTGTATAGAATTGGCGCCAGACCTGTCAGCTAAAAAGGACCAGTCTCTAAAGAACCTTACCAAGATGAAAGGACACAAGAATTGAGGACAAAGGTTAGGCCACTACCGAAAGAGCCCCGGAGAAGGAGTTACCCAGAAGATCAGAGAAGACCGCCGCCGTCAACCAAAAGGATGGAGAACCCGAGTTTTGATAGAACCGTGATCATTTTTAAGTGTGGTAGCACACTAGACAATACCCGTCAGTGGATTTCTTAGAAGACCCCCAAACCCTAACCTATTTCTTGCTAGCCTCTCCGAATCTCGAGGACGAGATTCATTTTTAAGTGTGGTAGGTTTGTAACATCCCAAAATTCTAAATTTTGGAATGTTATAATAAATAGATAGATTTGATTGTTGTTTGATGTGCTGAGTGAAATTTAGTGAAATTTGAAACTTTTGAAAGGTAAATGAGAGGGAATAAAATGACTTCCCCAAAACTTTCACTTTGCTTTTCGATCTCCGAGAGAATTCAAATTCTTTTCAACACAAAACCCTAGAGTGAAGATAATATGACTTCTTCCATTTAATTAAATGAAAGGGTATTTTGAAAATATTTGAATTTCAATTGGAACTATTTCCAATTCAGAAACTTTAAGCAACTCAATGATTTTCCCGAGAGAAGATAACATGACTTCTTCAAAATATAGGAAATATGAGTTGGAAGTTCTTCTGAAATATTTCTGCAACTCAATTTCAATATTGAGTTATTTGGATTTTATTCAAATTATTTTTCTCCAAAAACAAATTACATGGAAAATAGGTAACATGATTCCCTACAGCAGAAAATTGGAGATAAATGAATTTGAAGTCTTTTTGGTATTTTAAAGTGATTTTTATTGGTTTTTAATTGCAGCAGTAGGACCTTTTGATTTATTAGATTTTGTGGACATTTTATTTGACAGTAGTAAAATGTTCATGTTGCAGGGCTTATTTTTCTGCAAATTTTGATATATTATATGCCTATAGTTTGTTTTTATTTATTTTGCTTTTATTTGTTTTCTTGTCTGTTAAAAAAATATTTAAAAAAACATCTCCTCTGAAACTGGGCCGGCCCAGCCAAAGCCAGGCCACGGCCCAACTCGCCTGCCGCCTCCTTCCTCCCGCAGGACTCCTCCTCCCGCACGCTGCCGCACCGCCATGGACGCCGTGCTCGACCCGGCCACCTCCCCTTCGCCCCTTCCCCACGCCTCGCCTCGCCCCTCCCTCCTATAAAGGGCGCCGCCCGAGCCCCCCCTCTTCGCATCACGCCGCCGCCGCCGCACTTGCCAGCCGCCACCGCCGCCGCTGCTGCCTGCTTCTGCCGCGCCGCCGCGCTGCTCTGCCGCCGCAGCCCCACCACCGCGCCTCGCCGCAGCCCCACCACCGCGCCTCGCCGCACGCCCCGCGCCGCCCGCCGCAGGCCTCGCCGGAGCTCACCGCCGGCGAGATCCGATTCGTCCGCGCCGGTTTTTCTCAGCCAAACCGCCGGTTTATCGTCGGAAAACCTTATAGGTATAAACCCGCACGGTTTTTTTTCGTTTCCTTTTAGTTAGGTTTTCTTCTAAAAACCAGATCGGTTTATTTGCAAAACCCTAGATCTAGATCCGTTTTTTTTAAGTTTAGTTATACAGTGAACGTTAGCCAGTTAAGACTAGGAAACGAACGTTCGCTCGATAGTTTTTCTTTTTTCTTTTAGTTTTCAGCCAGGGACCTCTCTATAAATATTTCTTTTACAGATTAGCCCCTAAACTTCTTTCGGCCATAACTTTTTACCAGTTGGTCCAAATCCGACGAAACCAACGCCCATGTCTTCGTTACGAAGCCCTCTTTCCAGTAATACAACTTAAACAAGTTTTTCAAAATTTTAAAATTTGAATTCAACTAGTTTTAGATTCAAACTTGTTTTGATCATAACTTGAGTTTCGTAACTCCGTTTCAGTTGATTCTTTTTGCAAATCGAAGCTCTTGACCTAAACTTTCTGATAAGGCCAAATTCACATTATTTTGGTACTGTTGGAATTTGTTTTATGTTTCAAGAGTCATTCGTTTGTTTTCGAAGTTTTCCGAAGGGTTTATTCGTTATGTCCGATCTTTCTGAGTGATTGCTTATGTGTGGTTACTATTGCTTGCTTACGATAGATTGACCGGAGTGTGAAGAGTAGAGATATCAAGAGTTTTGTGTGCGAATCATCTTCATCAACATTGCAGGCAAGTTCACACTTTGATCATATTTTCCAATACCCAGTTTTCATTGCATTAGCTATATCCTCAAACACATTGCATGAGTAGGATCAATTAACTTGTGGGATTGGGAAGTAGATTGAGGTAGTACCTATTACCTGCATTACATTGAAACCTTTGGGAGTTACTTCTACGTTTGCTGTTAGGACATGCTATGCTCGTAGACGTGGATTGGGTGAGTGAAATCCATGACAGATGTGAGTTTGTTAATTAATGGTTCAACTTAAGGTGGCAACATTAATACACATATGGGTGGATTGAGGCATCTGGGTATTCCAATGATTGCCTGTTTTTCTTTTGGACTGCCACCCAGGCTCAAAGGGATCATGAGATTATTCATACTAGAAACTTACGTGTGCAGCCACAATGCTATTATGGGCTCTAGCATAGTATGAGTAAGTCGTGCGAACTCTTACGGTGGTGGACTAGCAGATGTAGGGGATGTAGGTTGGTACGGTCCGCCCGATCGTAAGGTGCTAGCGCTTCTGAAAGACTATGTCTCGGTCATCCGTTTCTCAAACACCATGCAGTGCTAGAAACCAAACGGAGGCGATCGAGTCTTGTGGGAAAATTGCACAAACCTCTGCAGAGTGTACAAGTTGATCATGATTAGCCGTGTTCCCGGTTATGGACGTCTTGAGTATCTAGTACTTGGATTTTCATGTGCATCTCATCATGTTACTTTAATTTAATATTGTTGGGTTTAATGATGAACTTTAATTGGGGTTGAGAGGATGTCTATCTTCTCAACGATGTTTCAACTACCATGATAGTTAATTAAAATTTATTCCTTTGAAGTAGGGAAAATTTGGCTTTACGCAAAAACTTTAAACCTTACAGCCTCCACCAGCCAAATATGCATGTAGTTGTAGGCTTTATTCATCATTATCATTACAGTGTAAATTTGCCAGTACATTCAATGTACTGACCCTCTGTGGCTGCAACGTCTCATGTTGCAGGATTATCTTACGACGAGTAAGTGATACGTTAGGGTTACGATTTCTACACTCAACTTTGCCGTTGGTGTTGATGGGAATCCACAACCTTTGTTGCTTCCGCTATGATCGATTTGTGGTAATAGTATTTACGTTACTTCATACATGTGATTTGCCTCTGTTCTAAATCCTCGAGTACTGTGTGTGTCAGCATACCGATCCAGGGATGACACAGAACACAGAGACTTGATCCTTTCGGGTCGGGTCGGTACAGAATTACATCGTCGCTTTGAGAAGTATGTGATAAGCAAGAGCTCCCCCTAAATTGGTGCATTATTTAAAATTTGCTTTTGAATGCAAATGCATAATTGATTAGGATCATGGGTTACTCTTCCATGTCACATACATCTTGGTGGAGCGCTCCAAATGATAGAAAGCAAAATATGCACTCATCACCAAGGCAAAGTGAATGATCATATATGAGAGGTAAATAATAGCATCATTCAAGCAAACATTAAAGTATGATATGATCAAACACATGATCATACAAGTATTTCACACACGTAACCATAGAGTATTAAGCAAGCACACAAATAAGTTTCAACCAAAAACCAAGAAGGAAAAAGAAGCAAAGCTCTCTCTCTCTCTCTCTCTCGAAGCCTATGATCTATACACTTTCTCCCCCTTTGGCAACAAGTTACCAAAAAGCTTGAAAATGCATAGTGATATGCGTATCTCTAGGCTTGATCTTTGGGAGGAGGCGTTGAGAGGACTCCAAGGATGAATGCATCTGCGGAAGTTGATGGAGCTGGTGGAGTGGCAACTGGAGGTGGCACTGATGTTGTGGCTGCAGGTGCTGATGTAGTACCTCTAGTGTCAGCTATGGGCACTGCAGCAGATCTCTGCCCTCTTGGCACTCTCTCAAAGACATCTGTTGTTTTTATATCCTCAGCCTCTTCCTTGAGCTTCTCCACTGTAGCTTGGATCTCCATGACCGTCACATCTAGATCATAGAATTTTGTCTCAATGATCCTTTCCAGGCTCGCTTGATTCTGAGTCAAGTTGCACAAAATCTTCTCAATCCTTAGAGTGGCCTCAAGCAGATGATTGAGCAGATCTTGATTGGTCTTAGGAGCTCCAGAAGCACTTGCTTGCTTGGATGCCTTTGCTTGAGCAATCTTCTCTTGGCCCTCAACTAAAGTAGGATGGGATACATCCATGACAACTTCATTGTCCTCGAAATCTGGCCTAAGACGAAGATGCCTCTTGTCAAGCAGATATGTCCCTTTATCCACCTTGGAGTTGATAAGCATCTAAATGTCAGGGGCATATCCACAAGACCTTTTCTGGTCAGATGTTGTCCTCTTGATAGTATCTACAATCAGACTCATGACCTTGAACTTCTCGGAGCATCAAACATGTGGAGCAAGTTGATGTAGTGACCTCGGATCATTATGTGATCTCCTGACTTAGGAAACAAAGTGTGCCTAAGTATAGTGTTGATTGTGGTCAATCCATACAACAGATGATATATGGAGCCAAACTTGTGAGTTTTCACTTCTTTGTCAGGAATTGGCTTGTACATATTTGCCATAGAGTTTGGATCCATCCTGAACTTGGCATACACATCAGTGTCATTTTCATCCTCCTTGGGGGCATTGATCAAACTTGCCCACTCGGCCACAGTTGATTGGTACCTTGTACCTTCAGTCATTGTCACAGCCTGATTTTTGGCCCTTTTCTGAGGTTTTTGCTTGAGTTTTCTTTTTTCGTGGCTTTGTGGTTTGGAAACTGAAGAAGATGACCTCTTCTTTCTTTCCAAAGTTGCCTGCTATCCTCAGATCCTTCCAAAGACCTGGCCATTTTCATCCTAGACCAATCCCAATATTCTTTTTAATGGGAATATTCCTTTTTCTATTAAAGGAATAACCCTGTCTGCCCTAGGTTGTGAAGCAACCTATATTTCCATCACTCCTAAAATTCCCAAATAATTCTCATAAATTGTTTGGGTCATATCTTCATCAAATGTGGCAAAACTTTTCCTTGCCATGTTCAAAAATAATCCTCCAATATTCATTTTCCTATTCTACCCTAAATGGCACTTTGTGAAGCAAGTGCTATTTTCCTTATCCCAATGTCCCTCGAAATTCTTGGACATCTTTTACTGTCCATATCTTTGCCACATGCCAAAATTCAACCTCATTTGCCTAGTAGTTATTTAATTATGATTTTCCAAAGTTTCTGCCCAAAAAGAAACTTTGTGAAGGTGGTACAAGCTAGGCATATCCAAATGAGTTGCAATTTTGCATGGTCCTCAATATCATCATATCTTAGCCCTTCACCAAAATTGAGCTCATGTAATGCCTCCATGTGAGCTCATCTTCAATTCTTTGATTCTGTCCAAAATTTCAATTTGTGAAGCAAGTATATTTTCTCTTGCTCCATTAATGCTGAAAATATTTCTAGACCTTATCCTATCCATATAACCTAACTCCACCAAATTTGGGCTCATTTCATCTATCCATTTTCCCTTAGGAAATTTTCTAAGATTCTGTCCAGAGAGGTGTTGTATGAAGAAAGTACCATTTTGGTTTGGCCAAATGGCATGAAAGTTTTACAGCACTCTCATATGCCCAAATCACCCTGCCATGTCCATTTTCAACTCAATTCATCACTCCATGTGAGTGCTTCTTCCTGTTCTTTAATCTGGACCAGTTTATGCATTTGCAAAGCAAGTGTATTAAATATTGGTCAATTTCCTCCCAAACTCCCCAGGATCGTAGTCCTTCCATAGTTAAACATTCCAGAAAACTCCATTTAACCCAGTCAAGTTCCTGGGATCAGCAGTTCACGTCCAAGTTTGATACAACAAAGTTTCGGCGATGCCACACCTCTCACCTTGGCTCCTTCTCTCGATCCATCAACTCCCCCAGCCCCTCTGATGGAAGGAAAAATCACTAGACAACGTTTCCCTGCCTCTTGCATACCCTCCTTGCCGGTCATAGTGGTGACCACCGCCTTGGCATGTCATCCGCGCGCTCCGGCGCCTCTGTCCTCTTCTCCCTCTCTGTACGCTGGTTCCCTTGGCGCCTAGCCATGTCCAGAGTCCTCCCCGAGCCGTTGCTGTCCCTCTGGAGCCCTTGCCCCCTCCATCCATTTCCTCACCAATGCAAGCCGCCGCACGCCCACGGACGAGCAGTGGTGACTTTGGCTCGGAGCTCGCTCGTCTCTTCTTCCTCGTGCTCCCTTGGCCGCCTCTGCCCCCGTGAGCTCTTCCCAGTGTTCCCTCTCGTCGTCAACCTCCGAGTCCATGCGCATGCACACGCGTCTGCGGCAACGCCAGCGTGACACCATCCTGCTCCGGCTATTTAAAACCACCCCAGTGCTGTTTCCCTTCGCCATCGACCTCGTCTCGCTCCTCTAGTCCTCCCCAATGCCTTGCCCGAGCCCCGGAGCCTCTCCTCGTTGTGATTGACCATCATGGCCGCCCCTGGCCTCCTCCTAAATTCGCGGCAACCATAGCCCTACTCCTCCCCAAGCCACAACCAGAGATCCCCCTCGACCTCCTAGAGCATCCCTAGTGCCTCCTAGCAGTCGCAGCGTCCCCGAGCCATACTACCCATCGCCGCCCGAAGTTGACTTCCGCGACGATCGCGGCCCCGCTTGTCTCAGTGCTCACCGGCATGTGTGCAGCCACTGGACGGGTGTGAATCGTTGCACTGAATCCATAGGTAGCCAGAGCTCCGCCGAAGACGGAATGTGGCGCTGGGAATCGCCGGAGGACGGCGCCTCTGCTCCCTGCCGTGGGCGAGCGCGCGAGGTTGAAGACGCGCCCAGGCCAGGCGGGCCAACCTACGCAGACCCCACCAGTCAATGACATGGGGGTTGACCCTGGGCCGATGACGTGGTAAGTGGAAACGTACTGCCTCAAATGTGTTTTCGCTTTTAAGAGGCGAACTTTCCCTCTCCTCCAGTCGGAGTACGTTTTCTTTTACTGAAAGCGTATTCCTCTCTATTTCAGCCCATAATACGTTTCCCCGAGGCAAAAGCATATTTCCATGAGTGCGCATTCTGTTTTTCCAGCCGACGGCCTGTTTGTGATGATTTTATTTACAAATGGGTCCCTGGCACAAAAGCTATCATATCATTTTGCTCGCAACTCTGTTTTAGGTGAAACCAACGCCCACATCTTCGTCTCGTCGAGCCCGTTCTGTTCCTATCATTTTCAATATGGTTTGACATACCGGAAATGACCATTTTTCCCTTGCCCCTAATGAGCCGTCTCCGAGAGAGTACCCTTTTTGGCGAATCTTTCCGCGGCATCACCGCACCTCTTCCCGGAGCCTTCTTCATCCCCGGGCAAGCCACAACCACCATTTGCATGATAGCCATGCAGAAGCGTTGGTTTTCAACTTGAATCTTTGATAATTGTCTGTTTGATTTACTGCTGCTATCGTTATTTCGGTTATGCTTATGGATCGGTGTTTACCATTTTGTTATGTTTTCTTGCACTCTGTTATTGTGTTCTTCATGTGTGACGCCCGAGACCGACGTCCCAGAAGATTCCAGAAGCTTCCCGAAGATTCCAGATGTTCCGGGTTGCCCGTGTGTTTCTTTTGCTTGTGTTATTTATTTTTGCATCGCATCATGTCATCATGCCATCATGTCATTTTATTTTTTTGCATCTCAACCTAAATAAATCGTGTGGACCTTCGGTCCATTTAAATCGAGGGAAGATGTCTTCTCTTTATAACATATAAAAGCCTCCTAATAATTATGGAGCTATATTTAAAATATTCCATTTGTTGGAAATCACCGTAACACACTTGCAATATTTCTCCATGCATTTCTATCTCAATTCTTGCCTCAAACCTTGCTATAATTCTTTCCGTTGTTTCGAGGTTCTTCCAAAAACCCTCCTCCTATTTTATTTAAATCCCTGACATTTTTGTGAGTCCAGGGATTATTACTTCTTGCCCTAAGCCTTTTTCTGGCACCCCCTTCTTTCTTTCTTGTTGTGGTTTTTCTGTTTTATTTTGGAAAAAAAACAGCAAAGAAAGAGCTTCGCCAGGCCTTTCCCTCCTCCTTTCTTTTCTCTCAGGCCCGCAGCCAGCCACCGCGGCCCATCTGCATCTGGCCTCAGTCGGCCCAACCTGGCCCGCTCACTCCTCCATGCCCGACCGCACTTCCAACCCTAGCGACTCTCCTTTCCTCCCTCAGCCGCCGCACTCACCCCTCGAACCCATCGCTCACCCCCAGCCTCGATCCCCCTCTGACCGAGTCCCGCAGCATCTCCCCGTTCCCTCGTCCATCTCCAAGGCCGCGCCTCCCCTATCCCTTCCCCGCGACGAGCAGGCCGCGGCCTCACCTCTCCCCTCCGCTCTCTTCCTTCGCGAGCAGCGCCGCCTCGCCGCTCCCTTCGTCCGGCCAGGATCCGCGCCCGAGCGCCCTTTTTCCCTCGTCCAGGAGCACGGCGCCCCCTCGCCTCCTTCCCGTCGCCCTTGCGGGACCCCCGTCGACCCGAGCGCCCTTCCCCTCCAGCAGCTCGAGCCCGGCCTCCCCTCCAGCCTCTCCCGCGCAGCGCCCCAGGCCCGTCCAGGCCTCGTCCGCGTCCCCGAGCGACGCCGCGGCCAGGACCGCCTCGCCTCCTGCTGCCGTCCGTCCCCGAGCTTCCTCCGTTTGGCGCCCTTCTGCCCCGAGCCGAGCAGTGCGCCGCGACGACCAGCCTCGCGCCCTCCAACTCCAGCAAGGCCAGGAGCTGCGCCTCGCCCTCCTCCCTCGCGAGGACGCGTTCGCCTCCAGCAGCTCGTCGTCCCCTCGCCTTCTGCGTCCAGTCGCCAAGGCAGCGCTGCTGCATCTCCCGTGGCCCTCCTCGCCGTGTCCGTGCCGTGCTGTTTTTGCTGCTGCCTCCTCTGCTACCTCGCCGGCCACTTCGCCCCTGCCGCCGCCGCCACCTCTGCGACGCCCCAGTCAGCGCCCTGCTTCGCGCCAAGTTTGCTGCTGCTGTATTCTTTTCGCAGTGCTGCTGCCTGACCTTCGTCGCCCTTGTTGTTTTGTGTCCTACTGCTGTTGTGCTTTTATTTTTTCCCCGAACCCTGCTTGTGTTGTGTTGCACAGAGATGACAGACTCAAGTACCTCTTCGGAGGCAAGAACATCTACGAACGAAAACGCCTCCGAGAACAAGTACCGAGACGATGACAAGTACCTCTACGGATCGTATACAACTACCGTCGCTCGATGACCGACAAGTACCACGACGACCCGAACGACTACCGTTGCGTGTACCACTACCGTCGCCCGGAAAAGACGGATGCGCCAAGTACATCTACGAACGAGTTCGTCTACCGTCGCCGTGTACCCCTACCGTCGCCGAAGACCCGGGAACGACTTCTTCCTCTACGGCCGTGTACAACTACTACCACTACGTCCCTCGACGTCTCGAACCGCCCCGAAACGCACGCTTCAAAGGTATAACGAGACGACCCCGTGGATGACCCGTGTGATGCATGCTTGCTTGTGTTGTATGAAATGTCTCCCGTGTGTGCTTCGTGCCCGTTCCACCTTTTGTCATGTTCCTCGGTTGCCTCGTCACCGACTCGTGGGAACCCGGTAACGGGATCAACCCACTTCCATCTCGTTTGACTCACTCCGCCATCTTTCTTTTGCCCGGACTCTCAACGAGTTACCGGTACCGAATTGTTGCGTTGCATCATTTTCGGAATCGTTGCCGTGGCACTCTTTTCTTTCCACCACGGTGACAAATGCTTCTTATCATCTTCTTGTCAACCTTTTAATAAAACTTGCTTAAAACTTGTTCATGTCATCCGCATCATATTACAACATTATAAATGTGTGAAGTGTTGTTTGCTTATAATTATTAAACATGCTTATGGGGATTTTCCGGACTTGTTGTTGTTATTTCCGGCCTCATTTAAAATGTCTAGTTGTGTAGTTTTATTATGTTTCACCTCTTGCCATGCTAAAAACATTTAATCTTGTCTTGTAAATAATGAGAGTCAACTAAATAATTAAATGTGGTGTTTCGTCAATATGCAAATCGTTGCATATTGATCTCCACTTAACTTGTAGTATTTGTTTGTGCACTTTGCCATGCCTTGCATATTTAAACCGGACATGCATCATACTTGTTTGTGCATCGTATGCCATGTTGATGCTTGTGTATTTACCGTGTTGTTTTCTTCTTTCCGGTTGCTTCTCTTGTTAGCTTGGTTTCGTTCCGGAGTTGTGAGGATCCGCTCGTCTGTTGCTCCGTCTTCTTCTTGGACCCGTTCTTCTCCCTTGTGGAATCCCAGGCAAGATGACCGAACCCAGATACCATTACTATTTTTGCCTCTTGCTAGAGTATCGCTCTATAGTTTTGCCTCGATGCCCATGTCTTCTTGTCAGCCTCCTACTTGTAACCAATTGCCATGTTTAACCACCCTACCTACGCAAACCGTTGCTTGGCTATACGTAGGCTTGCTCAGCCCCTCTTATAGCATTGTTAGTTGCAGGTGAAGATTGAAGATGCTTGCTTCATGTTGAAGTTTGGTTGGGTTTTATCACACTATATAAATGCTTAAAAAGGAAATCATCTATATACTGGCAGGGTGGAAGGCTAAGCCTTTTGCTTGGTGTTTTGTTCCACTCATGCCGTTAGGAACCGTATAAGCCGGTGTTATGTTCCTTGATTATGCGTTCCTAACACGGTTGGGGTGTATGGGACCCCCTTGATAAACCTCTAAGTGCTAAGTCTTTTCCAGCAAGTCCCAACATTGGTACTATTTGCCTCATAATAACAACTTAATTAATTAAATTAAATTTGCATAGAGGGTCGCTCCCTCGAGGATCCTTTATTTTTCTACATAGCAGGGGGGGCCAGCGCTGATGGTGTTGGTCCCAAACGGGGGTTCTGCGGGGCCGCCTTGGGGCAACCCGAGGTATTTGGTATCCACCCGTAGAATCGCCCATCCGGTCGTGTCCTGAGACCTAGATACGCGCGGCTACTATCAGGGTGTCGACACGCCGGGAGGATTTGCTGGATTAGCCTTACCTTAGTTCGGTTTAACTTGAGCACGGGATTCCGAGAATACTCGGGTCTTCCCACCTATGGAGTTGCGACTTCGCGGATCGTGGGCTTGTGATGGGCCAAGTTGGAACACCCCTGCAGGGTTTGAACTTTCGAAAGCCGTGCCCGCGGTTATGTGGCAGATGGGAGCTTGTTAATTCCGGTTGTAGAAAACTTGACACAATGATTCAATACACTACCAGCGTGTGTACCGTGACTGTCAATTTCCGAATAGGGATTCGGGAGTTGAACACGGTGGGGTTATGTTTGACCGGCTTTAGTTAGGATCACTTCGTGATCATCTTTCGACCGATGCTCTTCTCTTCTCGCTCTCTTTTACGTAAGTTAGTGCTAGTTGCTGCTGCAGACTCTTGTTTGTTCCTTCACCTCATATTCTTTCTTCAGCCTTGTCCTCACCCAAGGCTTAAATAGTCTTGTTACCCGGGAACGGGATTGCTGAGTCCTCTGTGGCTCACAGTTACTTCACCACACCAGTTGCAGGTCCAGCCGAGTTAGATGCAGGAGTTGGATCAGTTCTTCACCAGGAGTTCGTTGAAGAGTGGCCGTTTGCTTGTGACGTTTCGATGTTCAGTAGTGGTTTCTACTAGGATTCGATCCTGACCTGTGGCTTTATGTTGTTTTGGTATCTTTCTTTTGGATCTTCACCCGTAGTCGGGTTGTGATGTTCTGTATGATGTATTGCTTATGTAATGTTTTGTGTGAAGTGGCGAGTGTAAGCCAACTATCCCCTTTTGCATTTTAATCCCTCTTTTACATGAGTTGTGCAAAGATACCAAACTTGAGATCATTCTAGGATGGATTTATGCCTTTAAGTCGTGCCTCGACACGTAGGAGGTATAACTCCATCCTGGGCATTACAAGTTGGTATCAGAGCCTTCTCCGACCTAGAAGCCCCCACTGATTGATCGAATCGTTGACGGTTGAGTCTAGGCACACACTGAAAACTTTTTGAGTCCTATATTATATCGGAGAGTAGGATTTCTTTGCTTCTCATCCCTTTTCTCTCTGGTGAGGACTCCTGACGATTACTCTTTTCTCTTCTACTTTCAAAAATTGCACCAAATTTTTTTTTAGGATCCCGCGAGTATTCTGGGATTGTTTCGATGTTCTTGTGACAAGGATATTGTTCTCGATGCCTCCTGTTACCGAGGAGTTGAGCTTCGGGGTATCATTGACACAAGCATATCGCGGCAGTACTAAATACTTAAGACGGCCGACATCGAAAATCTCTCCTATACAGCCAGTGGCAAGATAACCCCGACATCACCCAGTACTGGGGAGGTAGTTCGAGAGTATTGCCATAGCTTGTTATAGTGGATGCTTTTCGAAGGTCCGAGGTACACAGTTTCCGAGAAAGACTGGTTATGTGTTGAAGGATGGATACACCTGGATGTAGGTTTAGAGTTGATTGCGCGGTGCTTCCCGTGTATCCCCAACACCTGATTGCATAACTGGAAACTTTCGGAAATCTATAGGTGGGTTCATCTAGTAGTTCTAGGCATTCTTCCAACGGATGCTCGATATGAAGTTCGGGGTTCTACATTGAGTGAAGTGGTTTTATGGACTTGTTCTGATCGGGAGTTGCATCTTAAAGGGTCCTTGGCTATGCTGATCCGGGGATTGCAAAACCCTTTTGTAACATGTTCCATGAGCTTTCAGCACGAAGATGTCGAACGAAGCTTCTATCTTGTATTTGTTCCATCTGATCTTTGTTCCTTTTTATTTACCTTTTGTTCTCCAAGTGGCTTCTCGTCGAGTTGATGTACCTGCAGAATTCATTCGTTCAATCCTTTGTTCGGATGATATTGTGAAGATTAGGCTGCTACATATCTATTCTTTGTTCTTGTTTGATTCTGGTATTCGAGTTGCTTCGATGATAAATGTTGATTCCATACCTTTCTTAATCGGTGTTCTCATATTTCTATGGGAGTGCTACTCCTTCTTGATCATCAAGATTTTCATGTTAATTCTTTTTCAACCGGTGTCCTTTTTGCTCATCCCAATTTGTCTTTGTTTTCCCCACCCTCCCACCCTTCTTCTTCTCAGAGCAAGAATTCTCAAATGAAGTATCCATTTTATTCATGTGATATTTCTTCATTCTTTTCCTTCAATGTTCTTATCCGGTGCTTTATCATGAAGATGCTCAAGAGCTTCAAGTTCATCATTCTTTTGTTCTCAGATTCTTCCGGTGGTTTTAATTCAAGATTTCGGTGTTGATCTTATCCTTTTTCCTCTTTTCACAATTCTTTCTTATTCCGGTGAACCAATTAATCATTCTCCTCTTGCTGTTCATATCCGGAGTGTTCAAGATATCTCGGAAGATTCATAATTCCATTCTTAATCCGTTCAAGCTATTTTTTTTGAGGATTATCATCGTATTCAAGCCTTTTAATTCAACCGGTGCAATATCTCTTAAACAATCTCTTTCAACGGTGATTTCTTTGAGTGGGCCCTAACCCACAGGTTTTTCCCAGGATCTTACCTGACTCTTCTATTTTCCGGAGTTATAATCAAATTTCTTTTCAAAGGTGACGTAAGAATGATTTCCATCAATCACATGCCTTCTCCAAGATCGCCTTCAAATTCTTTTCATCTTTGGTTCAACCTTTTAATTTTTTCATTCCGGAGTGCTCAATAATTCTTCATGTCATTTCTCGTCTTCATTCTCAACATTTGGAGACCGGAGAAGTTTTTCTCTTAATCTTGGCCCGTTCTCTTGATGAGATTCGTGGTTCTACCTTCATGTCATCCTCATTATTGTTCCGATTGTGAGGAATTCTTTTTACCCATCCGAAGCATTTCATGAATTCTTTTCCTTGTGATCCTCCGAAGGCCATCATTTCAGAATATTTCTTCGTTCTCAGTTTTCAACTTCGTCCTCCAACTATTCTGCATTGATGTCTCTTCGTTCGTCTCCATATTCTTACGGTGGTTCTTTCAAGTTTACCCTTCCGTTGTTATCATTTTAATTCATTTGTTCTTTTCATAATCCTACCGGTGGTTCGTTGAAGATTACCCAAGTTTGTGCTAGATCTCTCTTTAATTCTTTGCAACGAGAATAAGTAGTATGCCAAATCCTTTGGTTGTCATGAATTTAAATTGGTGAAGGAGATGCATGACATAATTCTTATTCTTATTCCTTCAAGGTGATTTAATTCTTTTGTCTGGAGCTTGTTCATCATATCATATTCTCGGTTCTAAGTTGTTCATCTTGTTTTCCGGAGCTCCAAGTTATTTCAATTATATCATTTCAAGCTCAATCTATTCATCGCAGGCCTTGATTCATATTCTTTTCATCTTTCACTTCTCATGCTTTCATTACCGGAGTTCTTCATGGTGGTTCATCATGTTTTAATTCATCCTCGAAGTCTTCATCAAGATTTTGTTGGAGCTCAAGCATTCTTCTTCATGCTTTCCAAGTGCAATTCTTCTCCCTTATCTTTGAGGTGGTGTTATGTCATTCTTGTCAATTCCTTCATGTTTCATGATTCACGAGTTATCAAGAATGAGATATTTAAACCCATCATTTCCTTTGTTCAGGAGATCTTTCCAACCATTCATTTTATTTGTTGGAGTTATCTTGGGTTGTATTTCACCAAAAGCTTTCCCTAAGGATTTTGCTATTGTGGTGTTTATAAATGACCCAAGTTCTTCATTTTTCATTCCGGTGAATTAAGTCTATCATCTCCTTGTTGATCTCAATCCAATCTATTGTTTTCCGTCAGTGGCCGGTTGTCACCTCATAATTTTGAGATGTTTTCCATAAGCCCACTTCAAGCTTATTCTTTCGTTGTTGATTCTTCCAACGAATCCCTTCAACCCTTCTTTGTAAGGAGGTTTTCCTAATTCAATTTTGAGAGAAGTTGTCATCTTCTTCTCCATTCTTTTCTTTCGTTGATTTATATGTTATTCTTTCATTCCGGAGGCTTTGTGATGATCTCTCTTTAACCATCATCTTGTTTTCTTTTCAAGATCATGTTCTTTCCCTTGCTTATCATTTAACCGGAGTGTTGTATTCTTCATTCTAGTTCTCTCATCCTATCAAGTTTTAACTCTCTTTTAACCGGAGTGCTGTCTGAATCTTTCTTACCTCTTGTGCCATTCTTTCAATTGTTTCGGAGGCAATATGTTGTTTTCATCAAGTATCACTTCATCTTCTCTAATTCTTGTTAATTCCTTCCATTTTCAGACGGAATGCTGTCCAAATTCTGTCATTCTTTTCCTTGGCCATACCATGGCAGTTTCATATTCTTTTTGGTTCGTAGGCTCTTGTTCTTGTCTTCAACCTACAAGGTTCTTCTTATGTTCCTTGTTCCTCGTTTCTAACGGAGTTTTCATATTCGTTCATCTCCGTTGCGTTCTTTCTTTCAAGATTGTTCAACCTCTTAAGGTTCTTTGGTTTCACTCGTCTGTCAAAGAAGCAACTTTGTTTTACCTCTTCCTCTTCCGTTTTTACCCGGTGATATCTCTAGGATCTCGGGTCGAGATCCTCTGTTAGTGTGGGAGAGTTGTGACGCCCGAGACCGACGTCCCAGAAGATTCCAGAAGCTTCCCGAAGATTCCAGATGTTCCGGGTTGCCCGTGTGTTTCTTTTGCTTGTGTTATTTATTTTTGCATCGCATCATGTCATCATGCCATCATGTCATTTTATTTTTTTGCATCTCAACCTAAATAAATCGTGTGGACCTTCGGTCCATTTAAATCGAGGGAAGATGTCTTCTCTTTATAACATATAAAAGCCTCCTAATAATTATGGAGCTATATTTAAAATATTCCATTTGTTGGAAATCACCGTAACACACTTGCAATATTTCTCCATGCATTTCTATCTCAATTCTTGCCTCAAACCTTGCTATAATTCTTTCCGTTGTTTCGAGGTTCTTCCAAAAACCCTCCTCCTATTTTATTTAAATCCCTGACATTTTTGTGAGTCCAGGGATTATTACTTCTTGCCCTAAGCCTTTTTCTGGCACCCCCTTCTTTCTTTCTTGTTGTGGTTTTTCTGTTTTATTTTGGAAAAAAAAACAGCAAAGAAAGAGCTTCGCCAGGCCTTTCCCTCCTCCTTTCTTTTCTCTCAGGCCCGCAGCCAGCCACCGCGGCCCATCTGCATCTGGCCTCAGTCGGCCCAACCTGGCCCGCTCACTCCTCCATGCCCGACCGCACTTCCAACCCTAGCGACTCTCCTTTCCTCCCTCAGCCGCCGCACTCACCCCTCGAACCCATCGCTCACCCCCAGCCTCGATCCCCCTCTGACCGAGTCCCGCAGCATCTCCCCGTTCCCTCGTCCATCTCCAAGGCCGCGCCTCCCCTATCCCTTCCCCGCGACGAGCAGGCCGCGGCCTCACCTCTCCCCTCCGCTCTCTTCCTTCGCGAGCAGCGCCGCCTCGCCGCTCCCTTCGTCCGGCCAGGATCCGCGCCCGAGCGCCCTTTTTCCCTCGTCCAGGAGCACGGCGCCCCCTCGCCTCCTTCCCGTCGCCCTTGCGGGACCCCCGTCGACCCGAGCGCCCTTCCCCTCCAGCAGCTCGAGCCCGGCCTCCCCTCCAGCCTCTCCCGCGCAGCGCCCCAGGCCCGTCCAGGCCTCGTCCGCGTCCCCGAGCGACGCCGCGGCCAGGACCGCCTCGCCTCCTGCTGCCGTCCGTCCCCGAGCTTCCTCCGTTTGGCGCCCTTCTGCCCCGAGCCGAGCAGTGCGCCGCGACGACCAGCCTCGCGCCCTCCAACTCCAGCAAGGCCAGGAGCTGCGCCTCGCCCTCCTCCCTCGCGAGGACGCGTTCGCCTCCAGCAGCTCGTCGTCCCCTCGCCTTCTGCGTCCAGTCGCCAAGGCAGCGCTGCTGCATCTCCCGTGGCCCTCCTCGCCGTGTCCGTGCCGTGCTGTTTTTGCTGCTGCCTCCTCTGCTACCTCGCCGGCCACTTCGCCCCTGCCGCCGCCGCCACCTCTGCGACGCCCCAGTCAGCGCCCTGCTTCGCGCCAAGTTTGCTGCTGCTGTATTCTTTTCGCAGTGCTGCTGCCTGACCTTCGTCGCCCTTGTTGTTTTGTGTCCTGCTGCTGTTGTGCTTTTATTTTTTCCCCGAACCCTGCTTGTGTTGTGTTGCACAGAGATGACAGACTCAAGTACCTCTTCGGAGGCAAGAACATCTACGAACGAAAACGCCTCCGAGAACAAGTACCGAGACGATGACAAGTACCTCTACGGATCGTATACAACTACCGTCGCTCGATGACCGACAAGTACCACGACGACCCGAACGACTACCGTTGCGTGTACCACTACCGTCGCCCGGAAAAGACGGATGCGCCAAGTACATCTACGAACGAGTTCGTCTACCGTCGCCGTGTACCCCTACCGTCGCCGAAGACCCGGGAACGACTTCTTCCTCTACGGCCGTGTACAACTACTACCACTACGTCCCTCGACGTCTCGAACCGCCCCGAAACGCACGCTTCAAAGGTATAACGAGACGACCCCGTGGATGACCCGTGTGATGCATGCTTGCTTGTGTTGTATGAAATGTCTCCCGTGTGTGCTTCGTGCCCGTTCCACCTTTTGTCATGTTCCTCGGTTGCCTCGTCACCGACTCGTGGGAACCCGGTAACGGGATCAACCCACTTCCATCTCGTTTGACTCACTCCGCCATCTTTCTTTTGCCCGGACTCTCAACGAGTTACCGGTACCGAATTGTTGCGTTGCATCATTTTCGGAATCGTTGCCGTGGCACTCTTTTCTTTCCACCACGGTGACAAATGCTTCTTATCATCTTCTTGTCAACCTTTTAATAAAACTTGCTTAAAACTTGTTCATGTCATCCGCATCATATTACAACATTATAAATGTGTGAAGTGTTGTTTGCTTATAATTATTAAACATGCTTATGGGGATTTTCCGGACTTGTTGTTGTTATTTCCGGCCTCATTTAAAATGTCTAGTTGTGTAGTTTTATTATGTTTCACCTCTTGCCATGCTAAAAACATTTAATCTTGTCTTGTAAATAATGAGAGTCAACTAAATAATTAAATGTGGTGTTTCGTCAATATGCAACTCGTTGCATATTGATCTCCACTTAACTTGTAGTATTTGTTTGTGCACTTTGCCATGCCTTGCATATTTAAACCGGACATGCATCATACTTGTTTGTGCATCGTATGCCATGTTGATGCTTGTGTATTTACCGTGTTGTTTTCTTCTTTCCGGTTGCTTCTCTTGTTAGCTTGGTTTCGTTCCGGAGTTGTGAGGATCCGCTCGTCTGTTGCTCCGTCTTCTTCTTGGACCCGTTCTTCTCCCTTGTGGAATCCCAGGCAAGATGACCGAACCCGGATACCATTACTATTTTTGCCTCTTGCTAGAGTATCGCTCTATAGTTTTGCCTCGATGCCCATGTCTTCTTGTCAGCCTCCTACTTGTAACCAATTGCCATGTTTAACCACCCTACCTACGCAAACCGTTGCTTGGCTATACGTAGGCTTGCTCAGCCCCTCTTATAGCATTGTTAGTTGTAGGTGAAGATTGAAGATGCTTGCTTCATGTTGAAGTTTGGTTGGGTTTTATCACACTATATAAATGCTTAAAAAGGAAATCATCTATATACTGGCAGGGTGGAAGGCTAAGCCTTTTGCTTGGTGTTTTGTTCCACTCATGCCGTTAGGAACCGTATAAGCCGGTGTTATGTTCCTTGATTATGCGTTCCTAACACGGTTGGGGTGTATGGGACCCCCTTGATAAACCGCTAAGTGCTAAGTCTTTTCCAGCAAGTCCCAACATTGGTACTATTTGCCTCATAATAACAACTTAATTAATTAAATTAAATTTGCATAGAGGGTCGCTCCCTCGAGGATCCTTTATTTTTCTACATAGCAGGGGGGGCCAGCGCTGATGGTGTTGGTCCCAAACGGGGGTTCTGCGGGGCCGCCTTGGGGCAACCCGAGGTATTTGGTATCCACCCGTAGAATCGCCCATCCGGTCGTGTCCTGAGACCTAGATACGCGCGGCTACTATCAGGGTGTCGACACGCCGGGAGGATTTGCTGGATTAGCCTTACCTTAGTTCGGTTTAACTTGAGCACGGGATTCCGAGAATACTCGGGTCTTCCCACCTATGGAGTTGCGACTTCGCGGATCGTGGGCTTGTGATGGGCCAAGTTGGAACACCCCTGCAGGGTTTGAACTTTCGAAAGCCGTGCCCGCGGTTATGTGGCAGATGGGAGCTTGTTAATTCCGGTTGTAGATAACTTGACACAATGTTTCAATACACTACCAGCGTGTGTACCGTGACTGTCAATTTCCGAATAGGGATTCGGGAGTTGAACACGGTGGGGTTATGTTTGACCGGCTTTAGTTAGGATCACTTCGTGATCATCTTTCGACCGATGCTCTTCTCTTCTCGCTCTCTATTGCGTAAGTTAGTGCTAGTTGCTGCTGCAGACTCTTGTTTGTTCCTTCACCTCATATTTCTTTCTTCAGCCTTGTCCACACCCAAGGCTTAAATAGTCTTGTTACCCGGGAACGGGATTGCTGAGTCCTCTGTGGCTCACAGTTACTTCACCACACCAGATGCAGGTTCAGCCGAGCTCGATGCAGGAGCTGGTTCAGTGCTTCACCAGGAGCTCGATGAAAAGTGTGGCCGTTTGCTTGAGACGTTTCGATGTTCAGTAGTGGTTTCTACTAGGATTCGATCCTGACCTGTGGCTTTATGTTGTTTTGGTATCTTTCTTTTGGTTCTTCACCCGTAGTCGGGTTGTGATGTTCTGAATGATGATTTGTTTATGTAATGTATTGTGTGAAGTGGCGAGTGTAAGCCAACTATCTCCTTTTGCATTTTAATCCCTCTTTTACATGAGTCGTGCAAAGATACCAAACTTGAGATCATTCTAGGATGGATTTATGCCTTTAAGTCGTGCCTCGACACGTAGGAGGTATAACTCCATCCTGGGCATTACATCATGCTAGTATTACTTTAATATTGGCCATGCTTGGTAGTAGTACATGTTGATGTAGTGATGGTCTACGGTGCATGACTATCGTCTGTTCCGAGTACCGTTGTTATGCATGTTCTTTTGCACCCAATTGGTTAAATGCTTGCATAGTAGATTTATCGTTATTGCATGGTAGTTTTATCGTTATGTTCTTGCATGATATTTATTATTGATGCTACTGGTCATGTTATGCTATGAGTAGTGTTCTAGTTGTGATATTCATGCTCGTTAATATGCCATGCTCATCTGGATAAGTAGTTAAACATTGTTGTTACGCTCATTGATTGAGATGCACCCCCATGCTTATGTTGATATCATGTTCATGCATTGTAGTTGCATCATGCTATTTTTATCATGCTCAGCATATTGCATTCAAGTTTAACCGGATTAAATTGAACTTGAACAATTGTTGGCTGAGTCATGGTGCCACCATATCGAGCTGACCGGTGCAGCCACGCTTACCCTATGGGAGGGTCTTAACTCGGACCCTTTGTTATGCCTCGCGCCGGTGCCTCCCGCGAGGGAAGGTTATGGGCGCGCGCTACCCTGATCAGGTAGGCGGACATAACCTTGTGTGCTCGTTTTTGTTTTTATGGTACCTTTGTCCCCGTTTGGGACCGTTTTGTCACGACGGTGGCTGTTGGTGTCTTTGGTAGACACGGGGCCATCCAAGACCTAGCCCTGAGAGGGAGATGGTCGGAGTGGCCGGGAGAGTGCCACGACAAAGGGAGGGTTTCGTCGCAACCTTTTGGTCTGCATGTATGGGAGTGCGAGGCCAGGATTCCGTAGTGTGGGTAAAGAGCGCTCCCTCTGCAGAGTGTGTGTATTTAATCTATCGATAGCCGCCCCCACGGATATGGGCCCAGTTCGTGTCGGTCACATTGTGGTTCAACATTAATAATAATAATGTGCTTAAAAACAACCCTGGTTCGATGCTGAAAGAAGTTGGTTGATACTTATGTGATCATGAGAGGATCACTGTGGTGTCGTGAGTACCGACTTGTTGGATATTTGGGATGTTATGCGAGAGTCAAGGGTAAAGGTCAAGCTCCTTGTGGTCATAAATGGTTACTATGGTATTGTTAATACCAAGCTTGATTGGATTCTGAGATGATCATGTGATGTCCGTGATGGTAAGTGATGCATGTGATGGTTACCAGGTAACCCGAGCAGAGTAAGTTGGTGCATGATAGTTTCATCATTGTCGCATGCTAGTTTCATCATGTTCATATGTTCATACCATGCTCCTATTGTTGTAGTTGTATCATGTTGTTCTGATAGTATCGTGTTCATCATTGCTTGATTACCTGTAATTGCCATGCTATTGTTTGTCTTGATTGCTTTGGTTGCTATGAGCTTGCAAGTACATTCAATGTACTGACCTGGCGTGTCATGCCAGTTTGCAGGTCATGCCGGATATGATTGTTTGTTTGCCGTGGATTCCTTATTTGCGAGCTAGGATAAGTGTTCTAGCTAGAGTCCCTGCAGAGTGGAGTTCACCACCGTCGTCGTTGTTCCACTGCCAATAGTTATTCCGTTGCGTGTTGTTCTGTTGCTTGCATGGAGCAAACATGGCACGCATAGTTTCGCCGTGCCAATGTAACCCCTCGTACCCACATATATTGTAATAAAGAGCTGATTTGTTCTATGCTAAGCAGTGCCGTATTCCAGAAGACTTCTCCTCAATCTCTGGGCTAGAATATGGGGCGTTCCGGTTTCTCTGAGCCGGGCTGCCACAGGCTTGGTATCAGAGTAGGTCTGGCTGTAGGACTCCCTAGCCTGCGCAAACATTAGAATGCGGTAGTACAGAGTTTGCTTGGTTTGTTGCACTTGATTGCTGCATTTCTTTGTTGCATAGCATGCATATAGATTATTATCTTGTCACTAACGGTTAATCTTATAAGTGTACGTGGCATCAGTTTCGATCCACTATGTGCACCCTCCTTCATTGCATGCCTGCTCTTCGGTGTTTGGCGTCATCTCTGTCCCAGCAGAGTGATGCCCTGGTGCCAAATGTTCCAGACACCATTTGCAGGAGTGATGCTTAGGTATCTCGTCGGTATCTTTCCGTCACCCACCCGTATTATTTCGGTGATAGACATGTTTCTATCCCGAATCATGCCATCCATATCGTCCCTTCGGCAACCCTTACTCTTAATTGTTATCAGAAAAGGGCAATGCCATCAAGCCTTGCTTTTCCTCCCCTATATTGCCCTATTAGTCCATTCCTTGGACATGTACGGTTCCTTTCATACGCTTGATGATGATGTGGTCATGACCGTGTGTCTCGCTACATGATCACCAAGTCCGTCCTCGCCTCCATATTCATCAAGTTACAACCGGTGTTTAGCCAGCGCTTGGTGTAGCCTCGGTTATGCCAACTCCTTCCACACGGCGATTCACTTTCGTGCACACCACCACAGCATATTAGACCGCAATACCGGAGTTTCCGCGAAATTTGTGTGCTTAGGTATGCATGCATATTATTGTGTTAGTAGCAGTAATATGTGATGTTGCTTGATTACTAATATTATTTGTATGCTTGTGTGCTTTTGTTTTGTTGTTTCTTTTGCTTCTTTCTTTGGGCCTTCGGTGTGGCATTATTTTTCCCTTATTAAAGTTGCTCATCAACCGACATCGGACCTGAAGAATCAGCAAGGAGTTCAGATACTTGGAAGCTCAGATAAATGGAATGAAGTTATCAGCAGACTACGGTGAAAGTTAGAATATCTCGTCTGAATGGAAAAAAGAATCATGGATGGACAGTCAGTATCATGTTTGCAATAGCGTGCACTCCTTACAACAGTACGGATAATCAAGTTTGCCTCAATGTGCACTCTTCATGACAGTAATGATCAGATCAGCAAGAAGATAAGCTATGTGCCAGACCAACAGTGCAGTTTCAGACAAAGCAAGCGAGAATATGCCATGTATTCAATACTCAAAAAGGAGGATAGCCTAGCAAACCCTGTTTCATGCAAGTAATCAGCAACAGAAATATTAAGATGGTATGCATATATGGTAATCGTTCCGCATATCACAATGAGAAGCTTCTGCAGCACGAAACCCAGTCTTCCTCAGCAAGATACTCTCGATGGTTTCCAGCATAAGCCATCCAATTGTCCTCAGTATGGCACTGGTGCAAGATAGTACATTGTGAAGTGACAGCAGATGGCAGAATCAGATCCGCAATAGTTGGTCAGAAGCAAGAATCAACACCAGTCTGCCTCAGGAATCAGATTCTTAGATATATGTGAAGGAAGCCAGATGTACACCTCAGTGTGACAAAGGACTATGAGGATTGACGACAACATTGAGCTCTGTACAAGTACTGGTGAACCTTGAATGTGATCCTGATGAGCCATTGTCTTCTTTTCTCTGGGTTCAGATGATCATTTCCCTACGGTTAAAACTTGAGGGGCGATGAACCTAAAATTTTAATGATGCTACCATGTCAGGAGATGAGGATAAAAGTACGCCTGTCAGAATATTGCACCCGACAGAACCTATGGTCACACGAAGAAGCAATATGACCCCGCTCTTTCAACCAAGGATCCAGATCAAGAAAAAAATAATGAAGGAGCAAGACTAGTGGTGCAGATATGAAAATGGTTGCATGACTCACATGGTGCAGGGACCTCGGACAGTCTGAGTCAGGATCGACCGCCATGGATATTCACCTAAGGGGTCTACTCAATTTTGAACCACCGTCAGTCAAGGATGAGGATATATTATCAGATAAGGTCACATCCCTTATGCTGGCCACGACATGTGACAATCAAATATTTGGTACAGATCTAGTACTCAAGACAGTGGAGCCAGTCAACATGATTCAGAAATTCCTGTGATAAGTCAGAATCTTTCAGGAAAAACGGTTATGACTCAACTCACTGTTTGGAACCCGAGGGATTTGCAAGGAGTCATGGCTTGGGTATTCATCAGAAAAAATCAGATCACCAAATCATGGACAGTTGCCATTACCAGCATAGCAATCGGAAATCACCCTCGGATTTGTGAGACAGACATATATTTCAGACATGGTAAATCTCAGCTAAGTCAGCAGCTATGAAGAGAAATGGAACCAGTATAAGCATGAAAATATGAAGTAAGATCTGCCAGGATATGGATACAGTGAAGCCAACCACCCGAGAGCCAGCCAGATAAGTCAGATGAAGAAGTTAATGGGAACAATCAATAAAGGAAAAAAGGATACCCGAGTTGGAAACGGTATCCTTAAGGCGGTATATTCATACTTGTTCCCTAAGCAACCAAATCTCGAGGACAAGATTCCTTTAAGGGGGGGAGGTTTGTCACAGCCTGATTTTTGGCCCTTTCTTTTTTTTCCTGAGGTTTTTGCTTGAGTTTTCTTTTTCCGTGGTTTTGTGGTCTGGAAACTGAAGAAGATGACCTCTTCTTTCTTTCCAAAGTGGCTTGCCATCCTCAAATCCTTCCCAAGACCTTGTGATACGTCTCCAACGTATCTATAATTTTTGATTGTTCTATGCTATTATATATTCTGTTTTGGATGTTTAATGGGATTTATTATACACTTTTATATTGTTTTTGGGACTAACCTACTAACTCAAGGCCCAGTGCAAATTGCTGTTTTTTTTTTGCCTATTTCGGTTTTCGAAGAAAAGGAATATCAAACGGAGTCCAAACGGATGAAACCTTCGGGAGAGTTATTTTTGGAACCATATCTACACAAAGGACTTGGAGTACACGCGAGGGAACGAAAGAGGTGGCCACGAGGGCAAGGGCGCCCCTACCCTCGTGGGCCCCCTCTGGCTCCCCCGGTGCCCTTCTTCCTCCTACATATATCATCGTACCCTGAAAACATCGAGGCAATAGAAGAAACCCTAATTCCACCGCCATAACCTTCTGTTCTCGTGAGATCCCATCTTGGGGCCTGTTCTGGAGCTCCGTCGGAGGGGCGATCGATCACGGAGTGCTTCTGGATCAACACCATAGCCTCACCAATGAGTTGTGAGTAGTTTACCACAGACCTTCGTGTCCATGGTTATTAGCTAGATGGCTTCTTCTCTGTTTTTGGATCTCAATACAAAGTTCTCCTCGATCTTTGAGGAGATCTATTCGATGTAATCTTTTTACGGTATGTTTGTCTAGATCCGATGAATTGTGGGTTTATGATCAAGATTACCTATGAACAATATTTGATTCTTTTCTGAAATCTTTTATGTATGATTATAATATCCGTGCAAGTCTCTTCGTATTATTGGTTTGGTTTGGCCTACTAGATCTATAGTTCTTGCAATGGGAGAAGTGCTTGGCTTTGGGTTCAATCTTGCGGTGTCCTTTCCCAGTGACAGTAGGGGCGGAAGGGCACATAGTGTATTGTTGCCATCGAGGATAAAAAGATGGGTTTTATATCATATTGCTTGAGTTTATCCCTATACATCATGTCATCTTGCTTAAGGCGTTACTCTGTTCTTATGAACTTAATACTCTAGATGCATGCTGGATAGCGGTCGATGTGTGGAGTAATAGTAGTACATGCAGAATCATCTCGGTCTACTTGTTACAAACGTGATGCCTATATATAATGATCATGCCTAGATATTCTCATAACTATACGCTTTTCTATCAATTGCTCGACTGTAATTTGTTCACCCACCGTAGAATTCTGCTATCATGAGAGAAGCCACTAGTGAAACCTATGGCCCTCGGGTCTATTCTCAACATATTAATCTTCCATCTACTTTACTTTGCATTATTTACATGCTGTTTCTATACCAAAAATACCAAAAATACTATGCTATCATATCTATCAGATCTCACTTTCGTAAGTGACTGTGAAGGGATTGACAACCCCTTATCGCATTGGCAACGAAGTTTTTATTTGTTTGTGCAGGTGCGAGGGACTCGTGTGTGGTCTCCTACTGGATTGATACCTTAGTTCTCAAAAACTAAGGGAGATACTTACGCTACTGTGCTGCATCACCCTTTCCTCTTCGAGGGAATACAACGCAAGCTGGAAAAGTAGCACCTTGCCATTTTCATCCTAGACCAATCCCAATATTCTTTTTATTGGGAATATTCATTTTTCTATTAAAGGAATAACCATGTCTGCCCTAGGTTGTGAAGCAACCTATATTTCCATCACTCCTAAAACTCCCAGATAATTCTCATAAATTGTTTGGGTCATATCTTCATCAAATGTGGCAAAACTTTTCCTTGCCATGTTAAAAAATAATCCTCTAATATTCATTTTCCTATTTTGCAATTTTCCTTTGCCCAATGGCCCTCAAACTTCTTGGACATCTTTTACTATCCATATCTGTGCCACATGCCAAAAATTCAACCTCATTTGCCTAGTAGTTATTTAATTATGATTTTCCAAAGTTTCTACCCAGAAAGAAACTTTGTGAAGGAGGTACAAGCTAGGCATATCCAAATGAGTTGCAATTTTGCATGGTCCTCAATATCATCATATCTTAGCCCTTCACCAAAGTTGAGCTCATGTAATGCCTCCATGTGAGCTCATCTTCAATTCTTTGATTCTGTCCAAAATATCAGTTTGTGAAGCAAGTATATTTTCTCTTGCTCTATTAAGGCTGAAATTGTTTCTAGACCTTATCCTATCCATATAACATAGCTCCACCAAATTGGGGCTCATTTCATCTTGCCATTTTACCGTAGGAATTTTGCTAAGATTCTGTCCAAAGAGGTGATGTATGAAGAAAGTACCATTTTGGTTTGGCCAAATGGCATGAAAGTTTTACAGCACTCTCATATGCCCAAATCACCCTACCATGTCCATTTTCAACTCAATTTATCACTCCATGTGAGTGCTTCTTCTTGTTCTTTAATCTGGACCAGTTGATGCATTTGCAAAGCAAGTGTATTAAATATTGGTCCATTTCCTTCCAAACTCCCCAGGATCGTAGTCCTTCCATAGTTAAACATCCTAGACAACTCCATTTGACACAGTCAAGTTCCTGTGGATCAGCAGCTCACGTCCAAGTTTGATACAACAAAGTTTCAGCGATGCCACACCTCCCACCTTGGCTCCTTCTCTCGATCCATCAACTCCCACAGCCCCTCTGATGGAAGGACAAATCACTAGACAACGTTTCCCTGCCTCTTGTGTCCCCACCTTGGCGGTCACAGTGGTGACCACCACCTTGGCATGTCATCCGCGCGCTCTGGCGCCTCTGTCCACTTCTCCCTCTTTGTGCGCTTGTTCCCTTGGCGCCTAGCCATGTCCAGAGTCCTCCCCGATACGTCATCGTCCCTCTGGAGCCCTTGCCCCCTCCATCCGTTTCCTCACCGACGCAAGCCGTCACACGCTCACGGACGAGCAGTGGCGACTTTTGCTCGGAGCTAGCTCGTCTCTTCTTCCCCGTGCTCCCTTGGTCGTCTCTGCCCCCGTGAGCTCTTCCCTGTGTTCCCTCTCGTCGTCAACCTCCGAGCCCATGTGCGCGCACACGTGTCCGCGGTGACGGCCACGCGTCCACGGCGATGCCAGCGCGACACCACCCTGCTCTAGCTATTTAAAGCCACCCCGGTGCTATTTCCCTTCGCCATCGACCTCGTCTCGCTCCTCTAGTCCTTCCCAATGCCTTGCCCGAGCCCCGGAGCCTCTCCTCATCGTGATTGACCACCATGGCCGCCCCTGGCCTCCTCCTAAATTCGCGGCAACCAGAGCCCTACTCCTCCCCTAGCCACAACCAGAGATCCCCCTCGACCTCCTAGAGCATCCCTAGTGCCTCTCAGCAGTCGCAGCGTCCCCGAGCCATACTCCCCATCGACGCCCGAAGTCGACGCCCGCCATGGTCGCGGCCCCGCTCATCTCAGTGCTCACCGGCGTGTGTGCAGCCACTGGACGGGTGTGCATCGTTGCGCTGAACCCGTCGGTAGCCAGAGCTCCGCTGAAGACGGACTGTGGCACCGGGAATTGCCGCAGGATGGCGCCTCTGCTCCCTGCCGCGGGCGAGCACGCGAGGTTGAAGACGCGCCCAGGCCAGGCGGGCTGACCTGCGTGCGGACCCCACCAGTCAGTGACACGGGGGGTTGACCCTGGTCCGATGACGTGCTAAGTGGAAACGTACTACCTCAAGTGCGTTTTCGCTTTTAGGAAGATAATTTTCCCTCTCCTTCAGCCGAAGTACGTTTCTTTTACTGAAAGCGTATTCCTCTCTATTTCAGCCCAGAATATGCTTCCCCGAGGCAAAGGCGTATTTTCGCGAGTGCACATTCTTTTTTCCCAGCCGAGGGCCTGTTTGTGATGATTTTATTTACAAATGGGTCCCTGGTAGAAAAGCTATCATATCTTTTTGATCGCAACTCCGTTTGAGGTGAAACCAATACCCACGTCTTTGTCTTGTCGAGCCCGTTATGTTCCCCTCATTTTCAATATGGTTTGACATACTGGAAATGACCATTTCGCCATTGCCCCTATTCAGCCCTCTCCGAGAGAGTACCCTTTCCAGCGAATCTTTCCGCGACTTCACCGCACCTCTTCCCGTAGCCTTCTTCATCCCAAGGCAAGCCACAACCACCATTTGCATGATATCCATATAGAAGCGTTGGTTTTCAAATTGAATCTTTGATAACTATCTGTTTGGTTTATTGCTGCTATCGTTATTTCGGTGATGCTTATGGATCGGTGTTTACCATCTTGTTATCTTTTCTTGCACTCTGTTATTATGTTCTTCATGCTAGTATTACTTTAATATTGGCCATCCTTGGTAGTAGTACATGTTGATGTAGCGATGGTCTTCGGTGCATGACTATCGTCTGTTCCGAGTACCGTTGTTATGCATGTTCTTTTGCACCCAGTTGGTTAAATGCTTGCATAGTAGATTTATCGTTATTGCACGGTAGTTTTATCGTTATGTTCTTGCATGATATTTATTGTTGATGCTAGTGGTCATGTTATGCTATGAATAGTGTTCTAGTTGTGATATTCATGCTCGTTAGTATGCCGTGCTCGTATGGATAAGTAGTTAAACATTGTTGTTATGCTCGTTGATTGTGATGCTCCCCATGCTTATGTTGATATCATGTTCACGCATTGCAGTTGCGTCATGTTATTTTTATCATGGCTCAGCATATTGCATTCAAGTTTAACCGGATGAAATTGAACTTGAACAACTGTTGGATGGCTCATGGTGCCACCATATCGAGCTGACCAGTGCGTCCACGCTTACCCTATGGGAGGGTCTTAACTCGGCCCCTTTGTTATGCCTCGCACCGGTGCCTCCCGTGAGGGAAGGTTATGGGCGCGCGCTACCCTAATCAGGTAGGCGGACATAACCTTGTGTGCTCATTTTTGTTTTTATGGTACCTTTGTCCCCGTTTGGGACCGTTTTGCCACGACGGTGGTCGTTGGTGTCTTTGGTAGACACGGGGCCACCCAAGACCTAGCCCTGAGAGGGAGATGGTCGGAGTAGCCGGGAGAGTGCCACGACAAAGGGAGGGTTTCATCGGAACCTTTTGGTCTGCACGTATGGGAGTGCGAGGCCAGGATTCTGTAGTGTGGGTAAAGTGCGCTGCCTCTGCAGAGTGTGTGTATTTAATCTATCGATAGCCGCGCCCGCGGATATGGGCCCAGTTCGTGTCGGTCACACTGTGGGTCAACAGTAATAATAATAATAATGTGCTTAATAACAACCCTGGTTCGATGCTGAAAGAAGTTGGTTGATACTTATGTGATCGTGAGGGGATCACTGTGGTGTCGTGAGTACCGACTTGTTGGATATTTGGGATGTTATGCAAGAGTCAAGGGTAACGGTCTAGCTCCTTGTGGTCATAAATGATTACTACTATATTGTTAATACCAAGCTTGATTGGATCCTGAGATGATCGTGCGATGTCCGAGATGGTAAGTGATGCATGTGATGGTTACGAGGTAACCCGAGCAGAGTAAGTTGGTGCATGATAGTTTCATCATTGTCGCATGCTAGTTTCATCATGTTCATATGTTCATACCATGCTCATATTATTCTAGTTGTATCATGTTGTACAGGCCATGTTGTTCTGATAGCATCGTGTTCATCATTGCTTGATAACATGTAATTGCCATGCTATTGTTTGTCTTGATTGCTTTGGTTGTTGTGAGCTTGCAAGTACATTCAATGTACTAACCTGACATGTCATGCCAGTTTGCAGGTCATGTCGGACATGATTGCTTGTTTGCCGTGGATTCCTTGTTTGCAAGCAAGGATAAGCGTTCCAGCGAGAGTCCCTGCGGGGTGGAGTTCACCACCGTCGTCGTTGTTCCGCTGCCAGTAGTTATTCCGTTGCTTCGTGTTGTTTTGCTGATTGCATGGAGCAAACGTGGCACGCGTAGTTTCGTCGTGCCGGTGTAACCCCTTGTACCCACATAGATTGTAATAAAGAGCTGATTTGTTCTATGCTAAGCAGTGTCGTATTCCAGAAGACTTCTCCTCGATCTCTGGGCTGGAATATGGGGCGTTCCGGTTTCTCTGAGCCGGGGTGCCACAGTCATCCATACAATCCTACCATCTGGATAGAAATGAGAAGTGGAGTAGAATTGCATGATCATCTCATCGTTCCATCTAGTAAATTTGTTTCCCACAAACTTGTTAACTTCATTTTGCATGAAGCTCTCAAGAACACCTGGAAAGAAATTAGCACGTTTGTCGATGTACTTCCAATCAACCCACTTCATATCATAGACAATGGGCTTCTTGTCCAACAGCACTGTCTCCTAGAAATCTTGTTGTTCCTTGGTGTGAAACCTATAGTCCACATCAGTTTTTCTCCTTGTGGCATATCAGTCTGTATCCATCTTCTTAGACATGCATCCTTCCTTAGTTTCATGTTCTCAGCAACACGATGGGCATCATTATGATATGGAATCTTCGGCTTGAGTCTTTTGAGCAACATAGACTCATCATCATCCGATGATTCTTGATCCAAATCTTCCTCCTCCTCACAAACTTCTGGCACTGGGGCCTTGTTTTTCTCAGATGCTGGAATGTCTCTAGTGGACCTCTTGGCTGCAGAAGCTTTGTGGCAGCTTTGGGCTTAGATGGAGCAGCCCTGGATTTGATGGCATCCCCCATCAACTTCTGAGTCTTTGCAACAGGTGCGATAGGCTCATCAGCATCATCTTCAGCCTCATCATCATCATCATCATCATCATCTCTCATAGATGGCTTGCCAACCACTCTGGTTGTGGTCTTCCTAGCCATCTTCTTGATTCCTGCTGGCTCCTCGTCTCTTGTTTCAAGAGTGAACACCATTGTTTCTTGAGTGGAGGTTCTGGCCTTTGACATAGGCACTCTCTTTGTAGGGGCCTTCTTATTTAGTCCAGGCTTTATTGAAGCAATTGTGTCGTACTCCTTCTTAGTCACTTTCTTCTTTGAAGTGGCCTCATCAGCAACAAAATCTTCATCCTCACTGTTAGAAGTTTTTTTCTTCCTTGACTTGGTATAAGCCTTTGGAAGATTACTTGGAGTGCTTATGCTACTCTCATAGTAGCTGCTATTGGAGGGACTAGAGCCCTCACTCAAATGTGCCTGCTCCTCTGGCCTGTTCTGACTGTCACTTTGAACAGACATTGTTGACACTGCAAACTGAAAGCTGACCCTGTGAATAGATGTAGATGAGATATAGTGGATGAGCATCACAAAGTGCAGAGGTTTTGTAAAACAAATGAGTCAAAATCTTAGTTTTGGATTTCTACAGAAAGCATTTCGGAGCTACCGATTTGTTAAACTTGGTGACATCGAAGCAACTTTGGAGTCTAAACTAGAGATATCGGTCAGGCCGAGTCATAGTTCGGTGACTCCAAGTTTGCTAGGATTTCACTGAGAGCTGAACTCGGTCACACAAATTTGCAAGTTTTGGTCAAACCGAAAAGTTCAAGTGCAATGGCCTAAGCCAAATCGGTGAGACCGATTTCCACAACTCGGTCGGACTGAGATGAGTTCGGCGGAAACCTAACCCTAAAACTTTGAATCAAAACTAGTCTGAACGGAGTTTTTGCTGGACAGGATTATCTAATACGTGGCAAGAATTATGGCATTTACTTTGTGCTTAGAATCAGATTGAGGAAAACACAAAGGGTCGAACTCATACCCTAACTCGGTGATGAGCTCGCTACGGCGGCAATGGCAGGGTTGAATGCCGTTGACGGCGGCAAAGACCAGCGGCGGGAGGTCGCTGGCGACGAGAGGACGATCCGGAGACCCGAGACGGTAGAGCTGGATAGGCGTTGGCGAAAGAATTCAGAAAACTTTCCAAGTTTCGGCATGTGGGTATATATAACCAGACTCTATCGCGTGTCACAGAAGTGCTTTCGTCAAGGGTGACCGACACGTGGAATCCACCATAACGGAACGCCGTTAAGCTACCGGGTCCGGTTTTGGATCCGATAACCCGTTAACAACCCCGACCAATGGGGATTTTCCACATGTAAAATCATCATTGGTCGAAGGAAACACATGTTGCCTCACCGTTGGGACAGATGTTATCCACTCATTGGACAGGAGGCGACTATGATAGGTCGACACGTGGCATGGCCCAACAGTGGCCCATTCCGGTGAAAAAGACCAGCCTAGTAAAAAATAGCAGGCCGGCCCATATAAGGCCTACTTGTGTCAGGTCCATTTAAGCCCACAACCCATACGAGATGTGCCTATTTGGCCCGTCAACGGCCCGTTAAAGATTTGACACCATTGCAGCCCATCGTCAGTTCGAGCCCGTTAACAGCCTGCTATATATTTGGGCTCAATATCGGCCCGATGAGATTTCGGCCTTTTAACGGCCCATTCAGTGGATGGGCCAATTTTCACGATGTACACCTTTCGACCTTTTAGCGACCCATTTAAATATTGGGCTAATTTCCTGCCCGGTGTGTCTTTCATCTTATTGACGGCCCATAAATCAGTTGGGCCATTTGTAGTCGGACCTGAGTTTCGGCCTTTTAGCGACCCATTTAAGTGTTGGGCCAATTTCCGGCCCGGTGTGTCTTTCTGCCTGGTGATGGCCCATATATCTTTTGGGCCATTTGTAGTCGGACCTGAGTTTTGGCCTTTTAGCGACCCATTTAAGTGTTGAGCCAATTCCCGGCCTTGTGTGCCTTTCAGCCTGTTAACGGACCATAAATGAGTTGGGCCATTTGTAGTCGGACCTAAATCTTGCCTTTTAATGGCCCATGCCCTTCATGGTCCTATACCAGCTCGGTTTCTCTTCCGGCCTGCTAAAGGCCCACAACACAGTTGGGCCATTTACAATACGACCTGACTTTCGGCCTTTTAGCGGCCCATGCTCTTCATGGTCCAGTACAAGCTCGCTGTCTCTTTCGGCCTGCTAAAGGCCCACAGTATAGTTGGGCCATATGTAGCCCAAACTTAGTAACGGCATGTTAACGGCCCGTGAAATCAGTTGGGCCCACTTGTTGCCTGCTTTGATGTCAGCCTGTTAACGACCCAGTAGTTAAGAGGGCCGACCATTAACTTTCGGCCTGGTAACGGCCCATTAACTTAATGGGCCCACTAAAGTTCGTACATGTCTTTAGGCAAAATTAGATAATTTGAGCCCATTACAACGAGCAATTATGCACAGGACCAAAACCGATCAAGCAAAGGTATGGCATACAGGGAAAAACGTTGCACATCCAGCATATATTACAAGAAATTACATCCATTGGGCAATCAAAGATTGATGCCAGTGCAAATAAATGAACATAACCTAACGATCTACAACGTCACAATCTACAACCTCAGCACAGATGACGCCCATAAGCATGTGGGCAAGTTCTTGATGCTTTGCTACACTGCCTCCGAAAACATTGATCAGTTGTTGTGTCGCACGACTCTGCACCTTTGATTCCTCCGCCATTTGCATCATTCCTTCAGCCATTAATTGGTTCACAAACATACATTTTTCCTTTGCATTCGAGACAGAGGATACTGAACAGATTCAGATGGCGATTTTGGCAGGCTTGTATTATTGATTGTGGAGAGTGTCTCGACCACTGCATCATAACATAAATTAGGAGGGGGACCAAACAGATTAATCATGGGTTATTGGCATATTACATGGCCTAGATTTATTGGAAAGAAACAATGGGGTTGCCTTGCTGTTTTCAGAGTTTGTCTTCTTATCTTCAGCAGCCTGCACCAAATTAAGACACTAGCATTGCTATCATTGGCCAAGTCAGATAATAGGAAAGCAACATTGGCACAACGAATGTTTGGGAAACTAGCTAACACCAAATTAACACAATATGGCACATCTATCATCAGCCAGGTAAGGTAATACGAAAGCAACATTGACACAATGAATGAATGGGCAACTAGAGCAGCACTGCAATTCAGTAATGTGCATGATATGAGATAGTACACTCACGTAGCTCAGTATGCAAAACTACCAGGCAGTTTTCTTTACAAAAATCAACATTGGCGCCTTTAACATTTTGCTACAACTAATTTTAGATCGGACAAAGGTTGGATTCACGCCGATTAACAAAATACATGTTGATGTAAAAATATAGTGATATACAACGGGTACTTACATCAGCATTGGAGCACAGAGAATTCCCGCAAGATATTTTCCTCGAATACAATGCCAATGAAGGAAATCTTCTATCATTTAACCTTATTTTCTAAAAGAGAGATGGGTAAGAAACATGTAGAAAATATGGTCAGAATGCTATAAAATTTCATGATGCGAGGATACGCACACGCTTCTTAGAATGGAGTTGACATTCATTTGCTGGACTGGAGCGGACTAGTTCTTTGGCCACTGGAATCTGCTTATTATCAGTGGGAGTTGGGTTTCTCTGTGCTGGAGCAATATCTATGAAAAATGGAGTTGGTTTATTATCTACTAGCGTTTCGATCTTTTGCAAAGACCTGGTTTGTAACCCTTACATGCCTTTTATAGAAAAATGGTGCTTCAATTATAAAACATGCTACAACAGAGATGGAATAGGTACTGAAGAATAGAAAGGCATGACATATTGACATGTATTCCCTACATCCGAAAATAAATGGATGGGTCTAGGCGTATTTCAGTTCTTGATACATCTAGTTTTATCCATTTCTGTGACATGTAATCCGGACGAAGGGAGTATGATGTAAGAGCTAGGGATACGACAGGACAACATAGTAAAAAAAACATTGAAAACCCACTGCAGAAACAAAGTAATCAAACCCACTGATATGAGATAGTACACTCATGCAGCTCAGGATGCAAAACTACCAGGCAGTTTTCCTTAAAAAAATCAACTTTGTGGCCTTTAATCATACATGTTGCTACAACTAAATTTAGATCAGATAAATGTTGGATTCACGCTGATTAACAAAATACATGCTGATGTAAAAATATAGTGATATACAACAGGTACTTACATCTGCATTGGAGTACAGAGAATTCCTGCAAGAATCTTTCCTCACAAACGATACCAGTGCAGAAATTCTTCTATCTGTTAAGCTTATTTTCTAAAAGAGAGATGGGTAAGAAACATGTAGAAAATATTATCAGCATGCTATAAAATTTCATGATGCAAGGATACGCACACGCTTCTTAGAATGGAGTTGACATATTTTTGCTGGACTGGAGTGGACTAGTTCTTTGGCCACTGGAATATGCTTATTATCAGTAAGAGTTGGGTTTCTTTGTGCTGGAGCAGTATCTATGAAAACTGGAGTTGGTTTATTATCTCCTGGCATTTGGATCTTTTGCAAAGACGTGGTTTGTAACCCTTCAGATTATAACATAGTCGTCTTCCCCTTGCATGCCTTGTATAGAAGAATGGTGCTTCAATTATAAAACATGCTACAGTAGAGAGATGGAATAGGTACTGAAGAATAGAAATGCATGACATATTGACATGTATTCCCTCCATCCGGAAAAAAATGGATGGGTCTAGGCGTATTTCAGTTCTAGATACATCCGTTTTTGTCCGTTTCGGCAACATGTAATCCGGACGGAGGGAGTATAGTGTAAGAGCTAGGGATACGACAGGACAACACAGTAAAAAAACCACTAGTTGAGTGTAAAATTGTATGCTAGCGGAATACGTATAGAAAAAACTAGGGCAACATACACGTGTATGATTGGGAAACTAAGATGGCATTGCAATAGAGCACTAGAACAACACTTAAATGTAAAAAAACATGGTATGGTAGACAGATGAAGTACATACTGATGAATGACAATGCATAAGATATTCAGAAGCATGATGTCCAAATTAAGCAGATGGCATTGCGATAGAGTAGAATGACAGTACTTGAATTTGAAAACATGTTATCATGAATGGAATAGGTACTAAAAAACAGGAAGGCATGACATATTTACATGCATGATCAACATGCTAAGCACATGGCATTGCAACAGAGTAGATACACTCCAGGATATTAGATGAATAACAAAGCCATAAATGTTGCACACAAGTAAGATGAGGGTACAACCTATCTGTCCGCCATCCATAGGAGTGAGCATCATGTGCTGACTTGTCGATGGCCCTGCAGTTGTTGTGGATGTCCATGTCGGGCACGCGCATTTGATGCAGGGAACTGTTGAGTGGGGACTATAGCTCCTTCTGGTGTATGCTTCCCTTGTTGGAGCAGCTACGGTGAGTCGGAAGACGGTGTGGCTGAAGATGCAGATAACGCATAATGTTAAGAATGACACATCTCTTTGATCTGAAGAAATACACTAAGAGATCAACATCAAGGTACGAGAGTGGTCACACGTCTGTTGACTGAGACTAAATTGGGGTCAAATGATTTTATTTTATTTTTGTACTGTCTGATCTACGCCGGATGGCTTGATGGCCATCTTGTGCCTCCCGGTTGACACTGTTAGGAATCTTCCCCGAAGAGCCAGCGACCAACGGCAGAGCAGCTTGCCTCCGCTGTCCATGGCCTCGGCCAAAACCCCGCTGCCCACCCCACCATACCGTGGTTGCGCTGCTCCCGGGCCAATCCACAAAGACTCCATGTCATCCAGATCCGGCAGCGGAAGTACCTTGAACCCACGCAACTCTAAGATAGCCATCTAAGCGCTACTTCCGCAGCGAACTTGCGGCCCCGCACCCTTATGTTGGACACCAGCCAACCGGCAGCCTAGGAGCTCCGCCGCCTCGAGGGGTGCTGCTTCCCATTGGGAATTGATTGGCCCAGAATAGAAATTCAGACAACTGATGCCTAAATAAAGTGATTTGAGATGACGGTGCGACCTATTTGGTAGCATGGTGAAGCAGGCAGGTCCAGCTACCGAGTTGGTGAGGCCGGCGTGGTTGCGGTGGCCACCGGCGTCAGGGAAACAGTGATGTCGCAACGGTCGACAGCTACGTGGAAGCAGCGTCGGGACTCTGGACGGATCCGAAGTTGGAGCCGCTCCGGCGCCGTGAACAATGGTGGGGGTGAATCGGCTCTGGTACGGTTCACGCGGCCGTCGTCGAGGCAGCTACAGCAGCACGGAGTAAGAGGCACACGACCCAGTGCACGAAGGCAAATGGACAGCGTCTCCGGCATTAGGGAGGAGGGCGGTTGTGAAATTTTTGCGGCGGGGGCGCCATGGAGGAGGGGCTGAGGTTTCGCGGCTCGGGAGAAGGGAGCTTCCGGGGAGAAGGTGATTTGGCGCCCACGAGGTATGAATGGGGGGGGTTGGGAGGGGAGTGGAACCATATTTTACGGACGCATTTGTCTGAAATGTGAGGGGAGTTACAGTTCTACCCCTGCCTTTAGGCTTCTCGGCTTGGGTCTGTGTACTGAGGGTCGGGGATAGTAGAGTAACTTTGCTTCTCCCCAAATAGTGGGCAGGAGCGATTTCGGGCGAGGAGGGTGTGTTTTGAAATATAGTGGGCGCGAGCGATTTCGGGCGAGAAGAGTGTGTTTTGAAATAGCGGGCGGGAGCTATTTCTGGCGAGGAGAGCGTGTTTTGCCGACCATGGTTTATAAATTATTCGGCACATGTCATTTCGGATGAGGAGAAGGCGCGCTTGGATGATGTTACAAACCTACCCTCGATGCACAACGGGCCAATTAATGTGTCTCCCACATAGGACGGTAATTTCGCGTCTCCCATTTATTTGCTCGGGCGAATTCCGCCGAGCAGAGGATGTTTAATGGTTTGTTCAAAATTTGGGAGAACGAGCATCCACGTCTACCTTACCAAGTCGATTCGAATCAAATTTAGAAATATTAGCTTGCCACTTCTTTTTTAGATGGAGAGATGATGCTCGGGAGTAATGTGTTTTTACATGCTCGTTGCTAGGGATTTACTATATGACAAATAGTTGACCCACTCAAAAACGGGAATCAAACCCAAAATGAAATATCTCGATTCAATGAAATAGCTCGTTCACCAGGTCAAAATAGTGAACTAAATCCAAAATTGAACACCTCAATCGAATAGCATGTTGTACAGTATTATAGTACTCCATGAACATGTTGAAAGTCAAATTAATGAACCTGTTTGATATACGCATATATTCATTCATGTGTGGATTGCAGACAACATGTTCTCCAATTTAAATATTTGAATGCAAGTTTATATCGAAACATGGTTTATATGAGTCTTTGATGCATAAAACGTGACCTCCCCATGTCCCGAACTCCTGCTCTCTCTCTCTCTCTCTCTCTCTCTCTCTCTATCTCTCTCTCTCTCTCTCTCTCTCT
>LR738710.1:444465884-444559262 GCA_902687465.1 Secale cereale | reverse complement strand
ATATATACTCCATATATAGGTCTCTTCGCACACCATGTATGATTCTCTAGTCCAAGCTAGATATCTTGGGTGCACTCATCGTACGCACACAAATTCCTTGGCTCATTGTGTGTAACTCTCTCACGCACCACTCTGTCGTCTCGGAGCTCTTCCCCCCTCTCTCAAACTCTCTATCTACCTGGGTCACACATACACATGCATATCTCACTCGCACTCGATAGGCCCATCTAAAACTCTATCTCTCTCCCTCATTCTCTATCCATCTCACACGCACACACACACAATCGCATGCCTAGCTAGCCAAATATGATGGTCTCTCACTCAATTGTAGGCACACGCAGTCCCCCCTATATGTATATGACTAACTAATCTTAGTCTCCATCACAAACATGTGCATGGTCTATCTCGATTTCTCTCGGGGCATCTTTCTATCGTGCACGCACCTCCCTTGATCTCCCACCCATATAGTCCCCTCGCGATCTCGAGGGGTCTCTCTATCACAAACACACCCTCTCGCCCTCCCCATGCGTCCATGTTCTCCATGTGTCCCACTCGACCTTTGTTCCTTGTTGGCCAGACCTCTATTAGACATGTGCTATAGGGGTGTCTCTCTCCGTTGCAAACAATCACACACTAGCTATCTTCGTGTATCTCCTCGCCTCGCTTTTCTATCTCAAAGATGCATGCGTGATACGTTCGCCTAAGAAACGAAAAAACACACACTCTCTCTCTAATTTATGGTTTGTTGTCACTTTCTCTTTCACACGCATACTCTTTTTGCACACTTACTCATTCTCCTTCACACGCACTTGATCCCTCTCGACTTACGCACTCTCCTGGGTCCATAGCATATTGATTTATTGAAAAGTCAAACATCACAAAGTTTGACCATGTACGTGGAGAAAAACAATTACATCTAGAACGGCAAACATATACCATTAGATTCACCATGAGATGTAGTTTCGTATGATGTATCTTTGGTATTGAAGATATAAATAACATTTGTGTAAACCTGATCAAAGTTTCCAAAGTTTGACTTCTAAAAAATTACATGCATTGCATTATCGAGCGGATGGAATATCTCTTTCTCCCTCTCAACTATCTGACGCACCACTCAGCCTTATCGGGGCTCCTCAATCTCTCTCAAACTTTATATCTCCCTGGTTCACACATACAAATGTCTCGCTCGCGCTATACATATAGACCCATCCAACACTCTCCGCCCTTGTTCTCTCTCTCTATGTGACACGCACCCCCTAATAAGTACCATAATCCCTCACTCCATCATAGGCGCAAGCACTCCCCCCTAAGTATGATTATCTCTCACTAGCCATCAGGAACACACGTATTGTCTCCTTCCATCCATACGTCTATCTCGATATCTCTCGGGGTATCTTCTATCGCGCACACACCTTGTCACTCGATCTCCCACCCATGTAGTCCCATCACGATCTCCAGGGGATCTCTCTATGACAAACATACACTCTCTCCTCCCCATGCCTGCATTTTCTCCGTACGTCTCTCTCGACCTCTCTCCCTTGTTTGTCAGACCCCTCTTGGCCACGTGCTAGGGGCCTTGCTCTCTCGGTTGCAAACAACCACACACTATCTCCTCACCTTGCTTCCGTTGTCGAATATGCATGTGTGATATGTTTGCATAAGACACACACATTTTTTTCGACTTTTATCGAGTGTTGTCCATGTCTCTTTCACACACGCACACACACTTTTTTCACTCACTCTCTCTCTCTCTCTCTCTCTCTCTCTCTCTCTCTCTCTCTAGTTAGGGACTCTCTCACGTCCATAAGCATATGGATGTTTTGAAAAGTCAAACCTCAGAAAAGTTTGACCAGGTATATGTGGAGAAAAACATTTACATCTGGAAAGATCATTAGATTCATCACAACATGTACTTACTTCATACTATCATTTATCTTTGGTATTGTAGATATAAGTAATTTCTTTATAAACTTGGTCAAAGTTTCAAAAGTTTGACTTTTAAAAAAGTGTTGGAACTACATTATCGAACGGAGGGAGTAGCTCTTTCTCTCTCTCTGCTATCTCTCACGGGCCTCCCCTCTCACACGAACACTCTATACCGACGGATTATATGCTCACTGTGTCAGCGTATAGCTCCGTATACTGTTTAGTTGACCGGTTAACCAGTCCACATGTTACCTTGTCAGCTCGTGTTTTGTATCTTCGTGTGCTGGCCCATGTGGCAGCGGGCGAAAATAAGTAAACTAGAGGCCCATCTGACACGCGGTGAAGTAATCAAAGTTGAAACCACTCGGGGTAGCACCCCGCACGCTAGTAAATTGAGGGCGCATTGAGGACACACTTCTTCTGCATGGAGGACGCACTCGCGCACAATTCACCACTGCGCGGCGGCATGCACAAAAGGACGCACTCGCGCACACCTAGCAGACAACACACGCCAGCACACGTGTACACTGGCGTCGCCACCGGTTGAGATGGACAGCGAGGCAGCCAACAAGCGGAGGCGGCTCGAGCCGAAACCACATCCGGCGAGCCTGGACTTCATCAGCAGCCTCCCCGATGACATGCTGCTCGTCATCATCGGTCTCCTCCCCACAAAATCTGCCGTGCGGACCGCCCTACTCTCCCGGCGGTGGCGCCCCCGCTGGCGCCGCGTCCTCCTCAACCTCACCGTCAACAGCTGCCTCTGCGACGGGGATTGCAAACGCATGGCCGCAGTCTCCAAGATCCATTCATCGCACCCTGGGCTAGCCAGACGCCTTGACATCCGCATGTTCAGTACCAATTGCAAGGTCCAACCCAAGTTCGACGAGTGGTTCTTATCCCCCGCCCTAGATCAGCTCGAGGAGCTCAGCTTTGAAGCTGGATGATGTCGCCCTCTGCCGCCGTCCGCGCTCCGCCTCGCGCCAACGCTGCGCCTCGCTAGCTTCAGCTCCTGCTATCTTCCCTAGATTAATGTCGCGCCCGCCCTTCTTCTCCCTCAACTCAAGCAGCTCGACCTCTTCGACGTTGTCATCTCGAAGAAGGCTATGGAGCACCTGCTCCGCAGCTATTCTACGCTCGAGTACCTTCGTCTTGAGCAGATCCACAGGTTCATTAGCCTCCACATCGCCTCGACGAATCTCCGATGGATTTATGTGTCTTGCTGGCCTGGCAACAAGACATCAATTGGGAAGAGATCACTCCAGCTGTTCCATGTTATGGTCATTGAGAATGCGCCTTTCCTTGAGAGATTTCTTGTATCGGATCTAGAAGGTCCAACAAAAATCAGGGTCATCGACGCGCCGAAATTGACAGCGTTGGTGCACTCGTCTGCCAAATTCTCCGAACTCTTTATTGGATCCGTAATCGTTCGGGTACATCACTCATCTTTTTCTCCTTCTTCTTGAAATTCACATTTTTAAATTTCTTCTTGATGTATTTACGACCATCTTCCAGAAAATGATTCCCACAAGCTTGAACCAGTCTATGCGCACGGTGAAGATCTTGGCAATAAAATCTATCGGCCCCAATTTGGATCAAGTTGTTGGATTCCTTACATGCTTTCCGTGCACGGAGAAGCTACTAATCGAGGTGAAACTTCTTTCCTATTAGCAAACGGTAATCACAACGTAGCTCAAATTTTTCGTAATTTTCCCAAATTACGATGACAAGTGTAGTGTTCAAAACTGCATCTACGCACTGCAACGAAAGAAATGTTTTTAGTATTTTTTTCTCACGCGATCACCTGCATCGTTATTTTGTTGTATTACTATTGTAGCCTAGGCTAGTCATAGTGGAAAGTAACTTAGACTACTCCAGTAACTCTATGGTTACCCTAAGAGCAAGTACTACCTCCGTCCTGGTTTACTCTTCCGATTTTGTAGTATCAAAATTTGACCATAGATTTAACTGACAAAATGTTAATTCATGTCACTAAGAACTATATCGTTGGATTCGTATTTTAACATAATTTCAAATGGTGTAATTTTTAGTGACATGCATTTGCATTTTCTTACATAAACATATGGTCAAAATTTTATACTAAATAAGAGGTAGTACAAAAGTGGGCTATAACGGCCCTCCACTATGTAGGCCAAAACGCGTGTCAGATTCACTTGTGATGCATTTGGCATCGATGCCCCTCCATTGCTCACCTGGTGCACCAATCTGGATCACCTACTTTGCTCCGGTGCCAAATTAACTCACGCAATGAGAAAACACTTGCGTGGGGGGAGAGAGAGAGGACCGAGGCAATAAAAACACTTATTTGGGAGAGTGAGAGGCCGGTATAGTTGGTTTGATTGATTTGTTTATGCATGTGGGTCTGTGTGCACAGCGGTGCCAACTCTCTCACATCGCGAGAGCGGTGCCAAAATCTTTTGATTTGACATCGATGCGTATTATGTGGCATACTTTTGCGAAATATGGCATTGGCCACATAGTGGAAGGCAACAAATGCCCAAGATCTTCACGTACTCCTAGGTAAATGAGAGGAAAGAGAGAGAGAGAGAGAGAGAGAGAGAGAGAGAGAAAATATCACTAGCCAGCCAACCCTATCGTATGAGCGAATGATATTGGTACCTCTTGATGACAAGGCAATCTTATACATCCAGCTGCTCTAATATGTTCTCTTCTTTTGCAAATAAAAAAGGACCCGAAAGTGAAAAATGTGCTGCACTATAACAATCTCATCGAATGCCTTGATCTCCATCTTATAGAAATTGATTTGATCGACTATCGAGGCAGCACATCTGAGATTAAATTGGCCAGGTTCTTTGTTCTCGAGGCAAGTGATGGCTTCTCACCCCTCGTTGGTTACCCCAAGTGGAAGGTTTGAGATGCAGTGTAGCGGAAGTTTTCCCTTGGCAAAGATACCAAGGATCGATTTCCCTGAGACTCCCAGTTTCAACAAGAAGGTGTCAACTGCTAACGGCGCCAGATATTAGCAATCAACGTGGACCTGCACACAGATACAAATAACTTTGCTCCCAACGAGTACAGAGAGGTTGTTAATCCCTCCGGCCTTGTAGTTTACAAAGGATCAAACGCAAGTGATAGTAGTGATAGGTATTGCTGCAAATAGTAAGTAAAAGCGGAAAGTAAATAGCGGATGTGATCAGTGATGGTAATATGGACCGGGGTCCCATGATGTTCACTAGTGATGTCTCTCTCCCAAAAGACGATAAAACAGCTATGTGAGGTAAACGAATTACAGCTGGCCAATTGACAGAATTATGTACGCAAACCAATGCTAATTATATTGCAAGAAAGGTAGAGGTTCAAAGCATGGGCGGTACGCCAAGGTAAGTAGACCGAAATCCATCAATATCTACTACTAATCATCCACCTTGAGATATCTATCCAGAACATCTCGCTGGTATTAAGTTGCGAGTCCCACCCATAGTGTAACTCAAAGCAACAGACAACTGGATTAAAAGAACTTCGCGTAAAGTAAACAATCCTTGCACCCGCGGGCACAAGCACCGTTGTTTTCCCCCTTGTGGCAACAGCACATCCCCTAGACTCATGTTTCTGTCACTCAAGCTAGTCATCGAGGGGCATGAACCCACAATCAAGCATAACGTTCCCTCTTGGAGTCACTACCTACTACTTGGCCAAAGCAATAAATAACAACGGAGAACATGCAAGAATTACTTACGAACATAAATATAAAAGAGGTAGATCAAATATATTACTCAAACACAATCTGAACATAATCTCACAATTCATCGGATCCCAGCAAACTCAACATAGCAACAGCATAAGGATTACATATGTGCCTCGATCATGTAGGGCAGCTCACGAGGTCTAATTAGTGAAGCACAAGAAGGGGAGGAGAACATCACATAGCTACTGGTCATGGACCCATGGTCCAAGGGAGACTACTCACAACTCATCCGGGAGGCGTCCATGGTGGTGGAGAGGCTCCCGGTGGTGATCCTCCCCTCCGGCAGGGTGCCGGGAAGAGTTCTCCTGGTGCTCTCGATCTTGGAAGCGCGGCGGCGGCGGAACAGAGATGAGATCGCGAAAAAGGGTTTCCATCTTGAGGGTTTCGAGACGCGTCTTAAATATATGCCAAAGGGGGGCATCAACGGAGGCTCGGGGGGCCCAGGCGCCCCCTCGGCGCGGCCAGGGGGGCGCGCCACCAGGGCGCCTGGAGCCCTGGTGCCCCCCTCCCCGGCTGTACTTTGGCTACCGGGAAGCTTCCGGAACGCTAATTTTTTATATAATTTTTCCTGGATTTTTCGGGCAGTTCTCGTAACGTGAAAACCTGAAATACAAAAACAGCAGAAAACATAAACTGGCACTGGGGTGCACTGAGTTAATAGGTTAGTCCAAATATGATCAAAAGTGTATGGAAGTGTATAAATATCATAGCAATATCACCCAAAAGAGGCATGGAGCAAGCAGAAATTATAGATACGCTTTGGACGTATCAACATCCCCAAGCTTAATTCCTGCTCGTCCTCGAGTAGGTAAATGATAACAAGAATAATTTCTGTGGTGACATGCTATTAACCATATAGGACTTTTTCATAGTCATATGACAAAAGCTTACTGATATAATGAATCGTAGTAATTAAGTTGCCTCATTAGAAAATCACAAAGAACTGAAAGTTTTACAATATGATACTGAAACATCAAATAGATTTGTAATGAGCATGGTGTGCAAATATGATAAAGTGATATCTCGCTTGCCCCCTTTAGTGAAGCAAAACATAAATGCAGGGGCACCTCCAAGGTTTAAGTGATGACTAGATACAATGATTTCAAAATAAACGATATCATAATCATGCAAAAGACAATGCTACTTTGGGACAATGCACATTACACTCAGAATGACAATCATGCTCTCAGTAGTTGGTGCTTTTAAAAGAAGGTGGAGACTCTTGAACCGTGGCTTTTGTTGGCAAGGTTCAAAACCCGTGGTCGGAAGCAAAGACAAAACATGTACCAGAGCTCTTGGTTTTAAAAACAGAGGTAATAATTATTTTTTTGAATATGCATGTTTCGTCAACGAATGCTAGCAGATAACTCAATTACTTTTTGAGATGGACAAGTTTCGAGGAACGGCTCCCGAATGAGGACGATCACATCCTCTTAATCTCCTTTGTTTATCACTGCCAAAGTTTTCTGATTTCTCATGAACAAAGCGTGAAGGAGGGTTTGTTTGTTATATTAATTTTGAGCCGGGCGCACTCATTGCCAGTTCCTTCTCGTATTATGGGTTTGCACATTATACATGCAATTCCGGGGTGAAGCTTGTCCAACTTAAAAATATCATGAATTAACTACTACTTCCTCATGAGCTAAAACAGAGGCACAAAATAGAAATGCATTTTTTTTCTTTGAATAATTTCAAGATGGCACATGAAAATCTTCGTTAGGAATGGCAGGTAAATACCATGTATAGGAAGGTATGGTGGACTCATATGACATAACTGGTTTAAAAGATTTTGGATGCACAAGCAGTCAGTCCGCTTAGTACAGGCGAAGGTTAGCAAAAGACTGGGAGCGACCAACTAAGAGAGCAATGATGGTCATAATCATGCAGAGCGACAAAGCAACATTGAATCAGGCATGGAAGTTATATCGCTACTCAGAAATAAAAGATCATCAAGGCTTGACAGACTTTCTTTACAGTCTTAAATATGCGTGAGCATACGCCAAGTCAATCAAAATAAATTCTTGAAGTAAGATATTACTAAACCATACCACATCATAGTCAAACAAATCATATTGGTACTCCAATAACACATTGGGAACCCCCCAGCTATTTGAGACTAACCATAAGAAAACATGAACTACTAAGCGCCATTATGCACGTAACATTTTTATCATAGACATATCGACCAATGCAACAGAAGCAAACTCTCTTAATAAGATAAGCATGATAACTAAAGAGAGTTCAAGCAACCAACTAAACAAAAGCTCTTTACAAAGATAAGCATGAAAACTAAGAGCTAAGCATGATAGTAGCTATTGAAAGACAAAGAACACACACAGCAAAGATAGACATGAAAATTCTATGTTATGTTCTAGGTAGAAGTGGAGCGTGTTTATCTCCCACACAAAGAAATGCTGAGTTCCGACTCGTTATGAAAAGCTAAAGAAAACTAAAAAGGAAACTAAAAGCAAGACGCTCCAAGCATAGCACATAACACATGAAGTGATAAAAATATAGTGGAACGAAAGACGAACTGATAATGTTGATGGAGAAGGGGATGCACGGGGGCATCCCCAAGCTTAGACGCTTGAGTCTCCTTGAATATTTCTTGGGGGTGCATGGGGGCATCCCCAAGCTTGAGCGTTTGACACTCCTGAATCTTTTTATCATCTTCCCTCGCACACTTGAAAACTCCCTTCATACATAACTCATCATAAACTGATTAGCGAGGTTAGTACCCATAATAAAATAATTGTTCCTTGCTGGAAATAAGGATATTCTTGAAGGTCTACTGTTTCTCAAGATTGCCAAAAGGTTTTTGCAAAGAAAAAGCAAGCTCAAGGTTTGCAAAATGAAGGAAAGGCAAAACAGGACAGAATCTGTGAAAAACAGAACAGCAGGTAGTAAATGATTTTTTCGGGGCACTTCTGCAACTCTAATAAAAAAACTCAGAACAGACGCGCGAAAGACAATTGTATAGAGCACGCTGTCGAAACAATTCAGACCAAAAAGATGATATGGTGATTTTATACGAATTTTTCTATCCAAGGACAGAATCTGTTTCCTGGACAGCACGTCACAACTTTTGAACTTTCTTGCAATCAGAGGCTACACTTGGCACAAAATTGAAAAGTAAAGATACAATGATGATGCTACTGTAGTAACAACATCAAGACACAACAAAAGCAAAATAAAAATTTATTCATGTGGGCTGCCTCCCAAAAGCGCTTTCTTTTATGCCTTTAAGCTAGGCATAATGCATAGAGATCAAGTTTTATCAAGAGTAAAAGAATAGCTAGCCCGTATAACGGACTCAAAAGGTAACTTAATCTTCTTTCGAGGGAAGTGTTCCATCCCTTTCTTGAGAGGAAATTGGAATTTTATATTCCCCTCTTTCATGTCAATGATGGCACCAACGGTGCGTAGAAAAGGACGTCCCAAAATAATTGGACAAGAAGGTTCTCATTCAATGTCCATAATAGTAAAATCAACGGGAACGTAATTGTCATTGACAATGATAAGAACATCGTCGATCCTCCCCAAAGGTTTCCTTATGGAAGAATCAACGAGACGAACACCAAAAGAACAAGAATCAAAAGGTTTCAATTTAAGCATATCATATATTCTTTTGGTCATAACAGAGGTACTAGCTCCAACATCACATAAAGCATAGCAAGAGAAGTTATTCAACTTAATTTTAATCATAGGATCCCAACCATCTTCTAGCTTTCTAGGTATGGAGGCTTCTACTCTAAGTTTCTCCTCCCTAGCTTTGATGAGAACATTAGTGATATGCTCTGTGAAGGCAAGGTTAAGCATGCTAGTGCGGGGATCTCTAGACATCTTGTGAAGGAAATCAATAACTTCGGTAAGAGTGCAATTGTCAAAATCAAGGTCACTACTATCAAGTAAGGTGGTAGTGGTGTCCTTTAGGTTCACTTGTTTGGTAGTTTCTATGGTCATAGCATCACCATTAATAGGTCCATTGGGACCAGGAGCGCATTGGGTGCTAAGAGTTTGGATATCCTCAACAACTTGGATAGTAGCAACAGTGTGGTGGGTAGGAAGGCTCTTAATTCTATCTTCTTCCTCCCTTAGGGGTGCAACCACTTCGGGTTTAGCTGCCATTTGATTTATCAAAGTGGCTTGTGTGTGGGACATATTGGAAACTTGGGTCTCAGTGATAGTGAGTCTAGTCTGGAGGTTAGAAATCTCAATATTTAGGCTCTCTAATTGTCTACTAATGTCTTGCAAGATAGCAGTATGCTCATTTAATTGCCTCGAGAAGATTTTGTTTTGTTCATATTGGGTGTGCATGTAATTCTTAGTGGCCTTCTCTATTTCTGGAAGTTTCTCATAACCAGGCAAGTCTCTATCTATTTGGGTGGAGTTCTTGGTGCTAGGATAAGCATTGTTCTTCCCATAAGAATTAGAGGGGAACGGTATAGGATTGCTACCAAAGTTACTCCTATAAGCATTGTTGTTAAAATTGTTTCTAGAGATAAAGTTCACATCTACTTGTTCTTGAGCAATCAAAGAATTTAAAGGAACATCACGAGGATCAACAGAAGATTGCTTCGAAAGTAGAGACATGATCAAGTCAACTTTTTCATTAAGGGAGGAAATCCCCTCGACAGAGTTTACCTTCCTACCTGTTGGAGCGCGTTTGGTGTGCCATTGGGAATAATTGGTCATCATATCATCGAGAAGCTTCGTGGCAGCACCAAGTGTAGTTGACATAAAGGTTCCTCCCGCGGCCGAATCTAACAATTTCCGCGAGGTAAAGTCAAGCCTGCATAAAAAGTTTGGATAACCATCCAAGTAGTCAAACCATGAGTAGGGCAGTTCTTGACAAGAGATTTCATACGTTCCCAAGCTTGGGCAACGTGTTCATTATCCAATTGTTTAAAATTCATTATGTTACTTCTTAGTTGGATAATTTTAGCAGGTGGATAGTACTTTCCAATAAAAGCATCTTTGCACTTGTCCCATGAATCTATGCTATTTCTAGGCAAAGATTGAAACCAAATTTTAGCTCCTCCTCTCAAGGAGAAAGGAAAAAAGCTTAAGCTTAACAATATTACCATCTATTTCTTGGTACTTTTGCATATCACAAAGTTCAACAAAAGTGTTCAAGTGTAAAGCAGCATCATCTCCAGCACCGGAGAATTGATCTTTCGTAACTAAGTTCAGTAAAGCAGGTTTAATTTCATACGAAGGTGCTGAAGTGGCAGGTGTAGTGATAGGCGTGCAGATAAAGTCATCGTTGTTATGACTAGTGAAGTCACACAACTTGGTGTTCTTGGTGGAACCCATAGTAGCAAGCAAGCAAGATAACTATTTTTGTGATTTTCGATAAAAGATACTAAAGCAAAAACTGAAAGGTAAACTAACAAGACTAAAAAAGTAAACGTAAAGATAGCGTGCAACTCCCCAATCTTGAAGAGTGGAGTCCCCGGCAACGGCGCCAGAAAACTTTGCTTGATGGCTTCTCGCCCCTCGTTGGTTACCCCAAGTGGAAGGTTTGAGATGCAGTGTAGCGGAAGTTTTCCCTTGGCAAAGATACCAAGGATCGATTTCCCTAAGACTCCCAGTTTCAACAAGAAGGTGTCAACTGCTAACGGCGCCAGATATTAGCAATCAACGTGGACCTGCACACAGATACAAATAACTTTGCTCCCAACGAGTACAGAGAGGTTGTCAATCCCTCCGGCCTTGTAGTTTACAAAGGATCAAACGCAAGTGATAGTAGTGATAGGTATTGCTGCAAATAGTAAGTAAAAGCGGAAAGTAAATAGCGGATGTGATCAGTGATGGTAATATGGACCGGGGTCCCATGATGTTCACTAGTGATGTCTCTCTCCCAAAAGACGATAAAACAGCTATGTGAGGTAAACGAATTACCGCTGGCCAATTGACAGAATTATGTGCGCAAACCAATGCTAATTATATTGCAAGAAAGGTAGAGGTTCAAAGCATGGGCGGTACGCCAAGGTAAGTAGACCGAAATCCATCAATATCTACTACTAATCATCCACCTTGAGATATCTATCCAGAACATCTCGCTGGTATTAAGTTGCGAGTCCCACACATAGTGTAAACTCAAAGCAACAGACAACTGCATTAAAAGAACTTTGCGTAAAGTAAACAATCCTTGCACCCGCGGGCACAAGCACCGTTGTTTTCCCCCTTGTGGCAACAGCACATCCCCTAGACTCATGTTTCTGTCACTCAAGCTAGTCATCGAGGGGCATGAACCCACAATCAAGCATAACGTTCCCTCTTGGAGTCACTACCTACTACTTGGCCAAAGCAATAAATAACAACGGAGACCATGCAAGAATTACTTACGAACATAAATATAAAAGAGGTAGATCAAATATATTACTCAAACACAATCTGAACATAATCTCACAATCCATCGGATCCCAGCAAACTCAACATAGCAACAGCATAAGGATTACATATGTGCCTCGATCATGTAGGGCAGCTCACAAGGTCTAATTAGTGAAGCACAAGAAGGGGAGGAGAACATCACATAGCTACTGGTCATGGACCCATGGTCCAAGGGAGACTACTCACAACTCATCCGGGAGGCGTCCATGGTGGTGGAGAGGCTCCCGGTGGTGATCCTCCCCTCCGGCAGGGTGCCGGGAAGAGTTCTCCTGGTGCTCCTGATCTTGGAAGCACGGCGGCGGCGGAACAGAGATGAGATCGCGAAAAAGGGTTTCCGTCTCGAGGGTTTCGAGACGCGTCTTAAATATATGCCAAAGGGGGGCATCAGCGGAGGCTCGGGGGGCCCAGGCGCCCCCCCCCCCCCCTGGCGCGGCCAGGGGCGCGCCACCAGGGCGCCTGGAGCCCTGGTGCCCCCCCGGCTGTACTTTGGCTACCGGGAAGCTTCTGGAACGCTGATTTTTTATATAATTTTTCCAGGATTTTTCGGGCAGTTCTCGTAACGTGAAAACCTGAAATACAAAAACAATAGAAAACATAAACTGGCACTGGGGTGCACTGAGTTAATAGGTTAGTCCAAATATGATCAAAAATGTATGGAAGTGTATAAATATCATAGCAATATCACCCAAAAGAGGCATGGAGCAAGCAGAAATTATAGATACGTTTTGGACGTATCAGCAAGTGTGCTCAAGGTAATGAGGTTTGGCGTTCTGTGGCGCAACTATGAATGGCGTGCTGATCACGGCAAGCGTCTAAGCCTAAATGACAAAGTCTCCGCAGAAGCTGTATTTGTTTTTGAAACATCAAGTGGCTAGAGACTCGAAAACTTATTTTCCCATTAGTGACTTGTCAGGGCGGTGGATTTTATTTTGTAGGATAATGCTGCATCCACCTAAAGTAACGAAAGTTCTTATGTAAACTTCCTAGTAATTCACTCTTCGTAGGTGCAGCATTACTCCTAACATTTGAAATATCAGTTTGAAACTTGTAATATTGTCGTGTCCTATTCCCGTGTTTTCAAAATCCTACGAATCAAACAGGTCCTGAGTTGGTGATGATGTTGTGCCTGCCATCTTTCACTAATAGCCGTCGGATCTAGATCTGACGCATACAAACCAAACTTCTCCAGTTTTGCAAAAAGATGCCCGCACTTGTTCCCTATTTACAAACAACTCCTTGTCTCTCACAATCAGCCTTATCTCCTCCCCACCACATCTAGAAGGCCATGGAAAAATCTGGCGCGATGGCCATTGCGGGCGCCGTCCACCCCCCAATCTTGGTGTTCCGTGCAATGCACGGGCATCTACGCATGGGAAATTATGTCAAAAACGGCTAGTTGTAAGCAGGCTAGGTCTACAGACATGATGATAGTGACTGCAGAAGCTGAGGCTGACTATGGTATGCCGAACACGGCGCCTATACTCAGGTGTCATCTCCGGCGTAGAGTCTTGTCACTTCACTGTGAGGATCAGCACGTAATAATTTGACCAACGGGTAGTACAGTGCTAATACATTGGTAGTACTACTACTACTAGTACTAGTACCACCGTCTGGATTTAGTAGTACTACCACGTCCATCTGGATTTACTATTTAGCTCGCAATATCTAGTAATGCATGTCACAGAAAATGTACTACTCCCTCTGTAAATAAATACATGGTGTATTGTTTTATCCCTATCGGCGATATAACTTAATGTCTTTTTGCTACTTAATAGGATTACATGCAATTAACTAACCACCGCATGTGATGTTTGGTAGTCTCAAGTCATTGAAAGCATGCACGGGCACGGAGGGGGACGCAGCTTCATTGACTTATTGCACCTGCCTTTGGGTGTATGACACGTGGGCCCAACGGGTGGCTGGCCAACCTGTCATATAGCCAAAGGAAGGTGTAGTAGAGGGACGAGGAGTAGATGGCCAACACGCACGTAAATTCAACGCAGTCTGAACTTCTCATATAAAGGCTCCCGCCAGTCCAATCTACAAAATCCTACGCACCTACGCACCCAAGGGCAAGAGTGATCACTCCAATGGCAAGATCAGTTGACTAGAAGCTAGACCCATGGAGGCGATGAGCGCGAGCATCAGCCAGCTGTGCCAGATGGTCCACGACGCCGGCCTGCGGCCCGGCAGCAATGAACGTCTCCACGTAGTGCTTGAGGCCTCCAGGGCGAGGGGCGGCTTAGACGATAGCTTCGTCTCCTTGTTCGATGAGGTCCTCGCCTGCTTCCTCGACAAGTTCACCGTTGTCAAGAAGCTCGCGGATGACCTTGATGTACGCCTCCAGCCCACGCGCCCAAGCTCTGCGATGCCTGCCACCCTCAACGGCCTCTATGGTGACAACCTCTTCGACGAACTGGTGGCCCTGCGACTGCCCGCCGTCACGCCGAAGAATGTCCACCTCGAGGTCGCGCTCGCCGCGCAGCGCCTGGCGCAGCAAGACACCATCGATATAATCACCCACGTCTACGCGCAAATCATCCACAAGGACTACTACATGCAAGAGGAGGACGATAGGACGCTGGCCTTCTTGGACCATAGGCCAACCTTGGATGGCATTGTTCAGAAGCACGTTGAGCTTGCCGCCAATGCCGCTGCTCCTCATGCGTCGGTTGGTGATCCGGTGCACTAGGGCGTGAGGATGTTGTTGATGGATCCGTATGTATCTTTATCTTTCCGTCAAATCCATGTAGTAGTATATGGTACTACTAGTAATTATCTTACCTTTCACATCAACTTCATAATTTTCCTACGTACTCCATGCATGAAGCGCGCCAGAACCAAACTTCTCATTACTCTAGGGAAAATAGTTATTTCTATCTATCGGCCACGCCATGGAGTAGAACCAAATTTTACAAGTTACAACTTCAAAAGGAAAAACCTGCCGTGTTCGCGTCGCACCCCCACACGGTTGGTCTGGCACGCCGCTCAAGGGGGGATGTGTGATGTGTTGCATTTTCACTTACAAGTGGGACCGCAGTTGAGAAAACCGACTATCGGCAAACCCCCACCCCGCCCATCGTGCGATGGCTGAGAAAACATGAGGGAGAAGAGATGGTTGTAGCACGGACTCCAGAAAAATTGGTGTCGGATGGGACTCGTGTGGGTGGCGTGTGCCGTACTACTAGACATGAATGCTAGTTATGGCCCATGCCACCCCACTATATCGAGGTGTTGGTTATGTAGAACAAATTTCCTGGAGTCCATGCTCAGCCCTCCTCTATCTCTCTTCTCAACCAGCCAGCAGACGCGCAGAGCCCATCGTGTGTTTGCTCATATGCGGTCCCACATGTCAGTGAAAACACAAGAGGACCCACTGAACCTGCACATCTTTCACCTCGATGTGCTGGTGATGAAAAATAAATTCAATAAAGATCTTTGGTGGCCGCTTTTGGAGTTACTCAAGAGTAGTAAGATTCTATTTACAGTTTAACCCAAGATGCACATCACGTGGCTTCAACTACCACTCTATTTTCTTGCATGACACGACCTGGTTGCTAGATGTCCCACGTGTCGGCAAAAGGAGGAAGAACTCGACCAAATCTTCGGTTGTGCTCTCGGATTAGACTAGTTGTGCTAACTTAAAATTTTATTGTGTAGAATGGATGCAAGTTTTGGTATTGGGAAGAAGAGTACAACACTATATTGATAGAGCGCAATTTAGTAGATTTTCTAGCACTTTTAGCTAGCATAGAGGCTACATATGAGACTAGTGCACTTGTTGATAGAATAGAGGCTAGACATGTCTACTTCTTTACACTCGAAGAAGAAAGAAGCATGCAGGATCGAGCCTCCGAAGATCAGCAATGAATGTATCGAGAAGGCACTAATCCAACTTACAGGAGCAGTTATGGAAGTTGGATATCTTCTAAAATGTATTCTTGTGGTTCTTGTTTTTCTAGTCAAAATTTTGGTGATGTATTTCCATGTACCAAAAAATCAATGATGAAAAAAAGATATGTGTTTGCAAAGAAAAATGTACGCGGCCGGGATGCGTCCGCGCGTTCGGCGCACGGCCACCGCATCCGAGAAATGGCCCGGACACGACCCCATTGCCCTACCCATACGGACAGAATCCGGGCAAAACGGAGGTCCGTTTGGGGTCGTGCGTTGGAGTTGGCCTTACAAGTGGGACCGTAGTTGAGGAAACCGACTTTCGGCAAACCCCCACCTCGCCCGCCGCGCGATGGGTGAGTTAGAGAAACGATGAGGTTGAAGAGATTGTTGTAGCACGGACTCCAACAAATATGGTGTCAGATGGAAGTCGTGCTGGTGGCGTGTGCCGTACTCCTGGACGTGAATGCTTGTTCTGGCCCATGCCACCCTACTACTCCTACTACTTATAGTAGTAGTATCGAGGATTCGAGGTACTGGTTATGTATAGTGAACACATTAACATATGGTCCACCTCACACTGTGGCCAAATTTCCTGGAGTCTGTGCCAGGTTAAAAAGTGTTCTTTGTGAGGATGGGTGGATGGTCTCAAGTTTAAAACTTGTTGTATTACGTACGTAGACATAGAGATAGTGCAGCATGTGAAGCTAGTAGAAATATATAGTGTATTATTGTTGATTGGCCTCATCTGATAACCTGTTGCAATGTACGTACAATTATGTATTCGGAAAATATATTTTTTCCTCGTCGCTGCACCCACTCAGAGAAGTGACTCGAAAGCCATTCATAAATTTAGTAAGTTTATCACAGGCATGTCATTTTATTACGTACAACAAGTCATCAACCCACAACGACAACGAGGATACATTATAAATACTAAAGTTTCCATCACACAACAAATAACAAGCAATGAAATGAACTTCAACTCAACCAATCCTCGGCGTTGGAAACGCTTGCTTTGAACCACAAGTGATTCTCTGGGAAGGGCCAGCTAGTGTCAATCCGAGACCAACACATGACTGATCATCCAGGCTGAAGCGGCCTACTATATCACGACCAGGGTAGGGAGCCACTGCAATGTCCGACGTATAGATACAGTTGCTTCTCATAAATGGTAGTAACGTTGTGTCAACAACAGTTGGATCGCCTTTCACCATCATTGGATAGTTTTTTCCAAGGAAGAGCGAGTTTGCTCCAAGACTATCAATACTGTACCAGGGAGAAGGTGTTGGCGCTAGCTCACTAGTATCCATCCCGAATACCATGCAATGAGTGTTGGAATAGGTCTGGAGAGTGCGACCATGGGAGACGACACCTGCTCACTCAGTAGTAACATCAGTAGTGGGCTGTATACATACAAGAAGTGGTGATCCATTGGAATTAGTTGCCAGCCGCCAGTGAGCATATGGGCCCTGCTCGTCCTCATGCTCGTGATCATCACCATCGTTATCTCCCGCTTCGTTATAAATTTTTTCAACCATAGGTGGTGGAATGTTCACATGACCTTGGAAACACAAGAAGAACATTAATTAGTAGAGAAGGGAAACTTGCTAACTCGCACGCATGTGGATGAAACAATTATAATTACGGTGGAAGTCAAATGTACCGAAACTACGAGGATCCCATGCAAAAACAATGCCTCGAGTGGTGGCAGCAAACACATGACCCTCGTATTCAATTGCATCACAGTACGCATCCGTGTATAGAAACTGATTTTTGAGCAATATCCATCCAGTCGAACCACGAAGGACGACAACAAACTTGTCGAAGATAGCAACAACTTGATAGTTCTTGTAATTCCAAGAGTGGCTGGGAACTCAAGAAATTTATATCTTCCATAGACGACAGTCACCATGATCATATTTGACTGTACGTAGATCATCTGTGTGCTCAACCTTAGGGCACTCGGAGATTTTTGGAAGTGGAATCCGCTGACGAATGTACACATTCACAAGTTCCCACTCGCAATTGTACCCAATATAAACAACCCAATCTCCATTTGCGCCTGCCCAATCCTTGCCCTCAAGCGATGGCATCTTAACATCATACGTATCATTATCAAGCGGCACCAACTTGCATAAGGCAAGGTTTCCCTCGTCCCAGCGCCAGTCAGCAGGGTCACGGCGAGAAGATAGGGGAGATCAAACCGCTCTTGGACCCTTGGGTTCCTTGTAATGATGTTATTAGTTGAGTCGAGAATGTTCTTTAACGAACCTGCCATGCTAGCTAAGGTGATGACGTCTCACCGATCAATGAGTTCCACCACCACATCATCTTTTAGATCCGGGGAAGAATAACGGGGTCGTTTCCGGCTTGTTCTCTTCATGGTGAAGACGATCGAACAATGGCAGAAGGAACGGTGTAGGCAAATGGAGGAGGGAGGAAGAGCATGCGACAGTAGTTCCAAATCGAGAGGGAAAGGCGAAGAGTCCGTGGATGGTTGCCAGTTTGCCGCGGTGCACGAAGAGGCGCCCCGGCCTACACGTCCTTTCAGAAATTGTACAAGAGGACTCTCCATCGTCTCACTGACATGTTGGAACGGGACCACATGTCAACGAAACATGGTGTGTAATTTCTCGTGCAAAATGCAATCTGGCCGCGTTGGCCCGAGGTGCCGCATTAGTTATCGACCTTTATTTTTTTTAGCATACAATCTGAGTGGATAGCTCCTGTGGTCATCACACGTGAGCAGATATATAGGTGGGCTATGTGGGCAGGCGGCAACAATCTAAGTGCTAAAAGAGTTGATCTCGAAAAAATAGTTGATCCAATGCTTGGTTTTGTTTGGATTTTCCGACTATGACCATTGGATAGAGTGAATCAATGGCTTACATTCAAAGTTATTCTCATACTATAGAATGGTATAGGAACGTGGAGAGATTTGGTTGATTTTATATCGCTGAATAGTATAAAATATTATGAGTGCAGACGCTCCACCCTGAGGTTTGTAGCTCCTTCTCGGTCGTCCGGAATCTATGTTCTTCCACTCTTTCATTTAAGACATGAGCTTTGTTCATCCTGTTGTCGGCACGTGGGACATCTATATGCCTCCATTTTACAAAATCATACTATATGTCTCCATGACAGGCAGGACATCTAGCATCAAGGTGGCGTGTCATGCAAGAAAATGGAGATATGCAGTGCGTAAGTGAGTCGTGCACTTCGATGGCACCTAGTACTATGCAGTATTTTTTCTCCTCGATGGCACGTGAATAGTGCACGTACTCAATGACAGAGAACGGGATGGTAGCCATGGACATGGTCGGCCCTTTTTGAAGAGAGTACTAATAAATATGTAACTTTGATGTGTCCCGTCAACTCGCAGAATGATGAGAAGCTTGCTTACTACGCCTTCTCCCTCGACAAAGCATGCGCGGTGGCTCGCAGCACGAGGAGAAAATTTTGCTTACAAGCGGTGGACGTGCAGCATTTCATTTGGTGTCAAATTTCCAGAAGTAGTACCATCATTATTGTTCGACTTCCCGAAGAGGGGAAGAGCCAACCGCAAGGTCACCTACTAACCTACAGTACTACTATAGCCAAAGTTGGTCCACCTTTTTAGAGCATGGTTAATTAAGATAGGCGGCTCTTGCAGCGGCACATCATTTAGAGCAAGTACTCTCTTCGTAGGATCAATGGAAGTGAAACAAAAGTTGGAGTGGATGCTAGATTGCCAATTAAAACATGATTACATAGGAAAAAAATCCTATAGCATTCTATCCTATGAATCAAACGACCAATGTAGGAAAACTATGAGGGGGGGGTCTCTCCAACAGTGTTCCTCGGCTCGCACCTAGCATCACGGTGGTCGAACTTGGAGTCATTCATCTGGTACACGGGACCACATGTCAACGAAACATGGTGTGTAATTTCTCGTGCAAAATGTGATCCGGCCGCGTTGGCCCGAGGTGCCGCATTAGTTGTCGACCTTTATTTTTTAATGGCGTGCCGTTCAGTTTTGAATCATGACTAACTGGTACTATTTGCAGAGAAAATATAAACTACTCTACCACTACTCCACCTCTAGTACTAGTAGTATAAGAAAGATATATAGGCTGGAGCTTCAGAGCTTTCTTGCTAAGGGCTGCCCACTTGCTTCTCACACTATCACCCTCTCTCCAGATCTAAAAAAGATGGCCTCTCTCTCCCTTCTCATTGGTGGTCACAGATCTGCCGGGGAAGAAAAGGACGTGCAGCGTTGACGCACTTATCGTCGGTGAGCGAGGTCACGCACTAACGACAAGGCCGTCCTCTCAGACCTAGCACCTGCGTGGGATGGCCTCCGTCCCCAAGCTCACTGCTGTAGTGCGTGCGGAGGACGACGACCACGAGCGAAGCCACTTCCCGCCGACCCTCAGGTATGCTACCTCTTTTTGAACCATACCCTTATTCTATTGCCCCATCTGCCACATCGCTGCATGTGGATCTTTTTCCACTCCACCATCTTCCCAATTTGCTATCCTCTGCTCTGCTTGTCACGCAGGCGAAAACCTTGATTTGCACTATTAAAGGAAACCCTACTTCATGCAGACTAATCCATGTCTGGGTTGAATAAGGAAAGGAAGGGAGACTGTACTGTCCAAGAGAGAACCCGCATCTAGGTTGAAAAGGGGAAAATCAGTACCTAAGGAACGAGTCTCATGTCTCTTGGTTGAAGAAGGGTAGAAAGGCATGACAACGCAATAGAGAATGACCAGGTCGATCGGTTTGTTGTCCTCACATAGGAAAAAGTTGGCTAAACATAACAAAAATGGGACGTAATCCACATATGCTGCCTGGATATTTGTTGCTCTGCGCAACCATACCTCCCTCACCACTCTATGCGTCCGTGGAGGTACATCGTACTGTGCGCCCACTGTCTGAATGGGTCTCCAATGCTCTTATTGCCAATTTTTTGCTGTTAGTATAACGCCAGCGGTAAATTCAACCAATGCTATTGCTAAAGTGATGCCACATTTAACTAATGCCGCACTCAGTCTAATTCCACCGATAAATTTAATGTCTCTGGATCATTTCAGGGTTAGTTGTTGATTGTGGATGTATTAAAGATTTTTCAGCTAAGGCATTCTAATGTTGTTGCACAACCAGTATACCAATGATGAAACTTGTTACTACCTTCAGATTTTTGCACTGTTAATGCTTATAGATTACATACCTCACATTCATGAGATAAGTCAATTTTTTTGTACAATGTCACCAAAACGCCAAGGCGCTGATGTCATTTTATTTTGGTTAAACTGCACAAAAAATTATGAAGATAAGAGGAAAGGTCAAGAGTGGGCACCTCCTTATCCGGCTGTTTTCTTTGATTCGGTTGGTCAAGTTTTATGTTTAATCGACTATCAAGATTGGGATAGCAATTTTCAGGTCCTCTCGAGTTCGAAATGATATATACCTTCAAGGTACATGGTTTGCAAAAAAATTATAGTATCATTAGTTCATAATGCTAGTTACCTTCAGACTTTTGTATTTGGTTTAATGTTGTTGCCATCTAGTATACCAATGTTGAAACTTGTTACCTTTACATTTTGTATTGTTAATGCTTATAGAAATCTTCAAGTGCTAGCTTATGGAGATCAGTTCAGTAAAACCATTATACTCTACCCCGTAATAAAAAAATTGCTCCACTGTTCCACTAGCCTGTGGATTAGTGTATATTTGTACTATTTGAATGGTGTTGTATTAGCGTATCGACATCTATAAGGTGTGGCAAGCTTTCCCAGAGCAACAAGTTTCAGCATTGGTATACTAGCTGTGCAACAAGTTTCAGCATTGGTACAGAGGGTGTAGAGTTCACTCAAATACTGCCAGTAAAGCTAGACGCACCTTTGTTAAGATTGGGATAGCAATTTTTCATGTTCACTCGAGTTCGAAATGATATTTACCTTGAAGGTACATGGTTTGCAATTTTTTAATACTGTCATTAGTTAATAATGCTAGTTACCTTCAGACTTTTGTATTCGGTTTAATGCTCTTGCACACCTAGTATACCAATGATGAAACTTGTTACTTTTACATTTTGTATTGTTAATTCTTATAGAAATCTTCTAGTGCTAGAGCTTATGGAAATCTGTTTAGTTAAACCATTGTACTGTACCCTATAATAAAATAACTACTCTACTGTTGCACTAGCCACTGGATTAGTGTATATTTGTAGTATTCAAAATTTCGAATGGTGTTGCATTAGCATATGGACATAAATAAAGTGTGGCAAGCTTTCCCAGATATGTGCTCAAGAAAACTACTACCTGTTTTTCTAAATACTAGACGTTTGGGTACTTTAAACTGAACCGCGAAAACGACTTATATTAAGGAACAGAGGGTGTAGAGTTCACTCAAATTATCCTGGTAAAGCTAGTCACACCTTTGTTAAAATTAATGTTCATTATGTTATCGGATGAGGTCTGTAAGTTTGTCTCTAATGCCTATCGACTACATACCTGACATCATGATGTAATGTTAAGTCATTTCCTTTTGTACAGTGTCACTGAATTGTCAAGGTGGTGATGGCATTTTATTTTAGTTGAACTGCACAAAATATGCTTAAAAGAAGAGGAAAGGTCAGGAATCGATCATTATTTCAGAAAGAACTATATATGCCTTTCTAACATGAGCTGTTGTTGCCTTATTTATTCCTTCAAATAGGTGGTTAGAAACAGTCTTGCTACCTTTTCCCATTAAGAAATTAGAATGCTTATATTTTTGAGTCTGTGCTTCAACTAGTGCCACTTTTATAGTAATCACACTTTCAATATCTATACGATGCTCGATTTTAGTGGAACTGTACAAAAACTCCAACTGGTTCAACATTAGGAGCATGTTTTCTTCCAAACCTTTATATCCAATTGGTGGCACTATGAGTTGTTCATTAAGAAGGTACATGGTTTGCTACTCTTTTTGTACTGTCATCACATAGTAATACTAGTGGTTTGCATGTGAATTTATTGGCAGGGTGGACCTACATTGGAGGTGCAGGACAGGATTCAATGATTGGATGCTCAATTTCGGTTGTATTGGTTTCACCTCTTCCATCACTGCGAACATGGATATCCTTGGTTTGATGAAGAATAGGCGCTATATTTCTTCTCTGAACAAGCAAATCAATTCAGTATGAAATTGTCCAGGGCAAAACATGACTGTATTAAATTGTCTAGTGCAAAACATGACAGATGCTAAGCGGAAGAGACATGTTTAAACCAAAAAATACAAGGTGGGTATATGTTTACTAGCTGCTTGATATTTGTGCATACGGAGATGTCTTACCGTTGCTATTTGGCAAACACACAAAGTGTAATGCCCATGATGGGACTATACCTCCTACGTGTCGAGGCACGACTTAAAGGTATAAGCCCATCCTAGAATGATCTCAAGTTTGGTATCTTTGCACGACTCATGTAAAAGAGGGATTAAATTGCAAAAGGAGATAGTTGGCTTACACTCGCCACTTCACACAATACATTACATAAGCAAACATCATTCAAAACATCACAACCCGACTACGGGTGAAGATCCAAAAGAAAGATACCAAAACAACATAAAGCCACAGGTCAGGATCGAATCCTAGTAGAAACCACTACTGATCGTCGAAACGTCACAAGCGTACGGCCACACTCTTCATCGAGCTCCCAGTGAAGATCTGAACCAGCTCCTGCTTCAAACTCGGCTGAACCTGCATCTGGTGTGGTGAGGTAACTGTGAGCCACAGAGGACTCAGCAATCCCATAACCATGGGTATCAAGACTAGCAAAGCTTTATGGGTAGGAAGAGGTAAAGTGGTGAGGTTGCAGCAGCGGCTAAGCATAATATGGTGGCTAACTTACGAGTACCAGAATAAGATGAGCATCTACGCAAACGGTCGCAAAAGAAGTGATCGCTAAAGATCCTAACTACATACGAGTCAAACATAACCCCACTGTGTTCTCTTCTCAAAGCGAAAAGAGACAGTCACGGTTACTCACACAGTTGTGTGTTTTACTTCGGATCATCTGTCAAGTTTTCTACAACCGGACATTAACAAATTCCAATCTGCCACATAACCGCGGGCACGGCTTTCGAAAGATCATAAGCCTGCAGGGGTGTCCCAACTTAGCCCATCACAAGCTCTCACAATTAGCTGAAGTGATAAATATAATATCATCACCCCTTATCTTAGGGAAAACCGATCAGACTCGGCATCCCGGTAGCACAAGTCATTTCGACAATGGTAAAACAAGTCCAGCAAGACCTCCCGGCGTGCCGACACCCTGATGGTAGCCGCGCGCATCTCGTCTCAGGCCACGTCCGGATGAGCGCTACGTACAGATACCGAAGACCCCAGCGAACTGGGTGGTATCCGCAAGTGACTCTGGTTTGGGACCAACACCATCAGCACTGGCCCCCTGCTATGTAGAATTAAGAATCCTCGGGGACGCGACCCCCTATGCAAATTTAATTAATTAATTAAGTTGTTATTATGAGGCAAATTAAAACCAATGTTGGGCCTTGCTGGAGGAGTTTTATTCAAAGTCGAACTGTCAAGGGGTCCCCATTTCACCCATCGTGTAAGGAACGCAAAATCAAGGAACATAATGCCGGTTTATCGGCGCCTAAGGTGGCATGAGTGGAACAAAACACCGAGCAAAAGGCCAAGCCTTCCAACCATGCCCAGTATATAGGTGTGTTAATAATAATTATAGATATTGTGATAATCCAACAACAAGTTCCCTCCTGGAACAAACTTCATCTTCACCTGCAACTAACAACGCTATAAGAAGAACTGAGCAAGCGAGGCTGAGCAAGCGGGTAACATAGCCAATCAGTGGTTTTGCTAGGAAGGTGTCAAAGGTTAGAGGTTTCATGGCAACAAGGAGAGGCTGACATAAAAGATGGGTAGAGCGACATGTAACGATAGCATCGAGACAACTAAGCATGGCAATGGTAGTAAAGGTATCCAAGGGTATGATCATCTTGCCTGGGATTCCGCAAGGGAAGAAGAACAAGATCCATGAAGAAGACGGAGCAACACATTCGAGCGAATCCTCACAACTCCGGAACGAAACCGAAGCTAACAAGAGAAGCAACCGGAAAGAAGCAAAACAACACGGTAAACACACAAGCATAAACATGGCATACGATGCACATCCAAGTATGATGCATGTCCGGTTTAATTATGCATGGCATGGCAAAGTGCACAAACAACACTACAAGTTAAGTGGAGCTCAATATGCAAGGAGTTGCATATTGACGAAACACCACATTAATTATTTAATTGACTCTCGATTATTAACAAGACTAGATTAATTGGTTTTAACATGGCAAGAGGTGAAGCATAATAAAACTACACTATTAAGGCATTTTAAATGGGGCCGGAAAATAACAACAACAAGTCCGAAAAAATCCCCATGAGCATGTTTAGCAATTATAAGCAAACAACAATTAAACATATTAATGTTGTTAACATGATGCGGATGACATGATCAAGTTTATGCAATTTTTATTAAAAGGTTAACAAGAAGAAGATATGAAGTAGTGTCACTGCGGTGGAAGGAAAAGGGTGCCACGGCAACAATCCGAAAATGATGCCACGCAACATATCGGTTTCGGTAACTCGTTGAGAGACCGGGCAAAAGAAAGATGGTGTGAGCGGGTCAACGAGATGAAGGTGGGGTGATCCCGTCACCGGGTTCCCACGAGTCGGTGACGAGGCAACCGAGGAACACGACAAAAGATGAACCGGCACGGTGCACAAAAGGAAACATTTCATACAACTACAACAACCATCTCACGGGTCATCGTCTCGGGGTTATACCTTCGAAGCGTGCGTTCTCGGAGGGGTTCGAGTCATCGAGGGACGTAGTGGAAGAAGTCGAAGTAGACGTTCTCGTTCATCGGTAGGGGTACTCGTTCCGTAGTGGGAAGTAGTTGTACTCGTTTCATCACCGGAGGTGGTCATACACGTTCGTTCCGTAGGGGTACTTGGCGCATCGGTAGGGGTACACGGCGACGGTAGACAAACTCGTTCGTAGATGTACTTGGCGCATCCATCTTTTCCGGGCGACGGTAGTGGAACACGTTCCGTGGGGGTACTTGCCGAGTCGGTCGTCGTGGTACTTGGGGGTTCTCGTTGTAGATGTACACGTACGCAGCGGTTCGGGTCGTCGTGGTACTTGTTCGCCATCTCGGTCTTGCGACTGCGGTCTTCACATCAAAAGAACAAAAAAAAACAGCAACAACAGGACTTGGCACATGACAGAAGGCAAAACTGCCCAACCAAAACGGAGCGGCGCTGGAGGACGGAGAACGTCGCTGGGGTCTTGGCGCTTGGCGAGCGACGCGGAGGAAGAGCGGCTGGCGACCTGGAGGGAAACGGAGGCAGGGGCAGCAGCACGGCGATGCTGTCGGGAAGTGGCGGAGCTGGCTGCGTGGACGAAGACGATGGCTCCTGGCCCTGCTGGAGACGAGGCGCTGGGCCAGAGAGCCGCGAGGAGGAGGCCCTGGCGAAGCCGGGCGGCGGCCTTGGAGGCGAGGACGGATGGGGTCGCCGGCTCCATGCGCTGGAGGGACGAGGTAGGGGCCTGGGAGGCGCGGCAGAGGCGCTGGAGACGGGGCGGACGAGGAGGACAGGGCCGAGACAGCCTGGGCGCGCGTCGGCGCGGGATGGAGGCAGGGGCGCTGCCTCGGCCTGAGGACGGAGGGAGGCGGAGCTCGGGGAGCTCCGGCGCGGTGGCCGCCGCGAAGCATCGCCCTGGCGAGGCGCACGACTGGAGGAGGGGCTCTGCGAGGGGCGCAAGAGGAAGGAGTGCAGAGGCGCTCGAGATCGGGAGCGAGGAAGGGCTCACGAGGGAGACGAGGGGGTCGAGCGGGTTCGGGCGAAGGGGAGGAAACGGACGAGAGGTGCCGCGGCGCTCGGGAGGAAAGGAGAGGAGCGGGGGCACCGCTAGGGTTAGGGGGAGCTGGTCGGGCCAGATGGGCCTAGGAGCTGGGCCGGCTGCGCTAGAGTGGAGATGGGCTGCGGGGGAAGTGGCCTAGAGGCTGAGAGCCTGGCTGGCTGCACTTCTTATTCCCCTTTTAAAACAAACTAGAAAAAGAGAAAGAAAAGAAAGAGAAGGTAGGGGAGGAATTTGTGCATGGGGATAAATTCCCTAGACTCGCAAAAATGCAAGGAATTTAAATAAAATGGCTGAAGGGTTTTTGGAAGGACCTCGAAAAACGGGAAAAGAATTATTGGCAAGGTTGTAAAGAGAAGCTCGAAGTGAAAAATAGACATGGGGAAATAATATGCAAGTGTGTTGGGTTAATTCCAACGAATGGAATATTTATTATATAGCTCCCTAAATATTGAGAGACTTTTATATGTTATAAAGAGAAGTCGCCTTCCCTCGATTTAAATGGACCGAAGGTCCACACGATTTATTTAGGTTGAGATGCAAAAATAAATATGACATGATGGCATGATGACATGATGCGATGCAAAAAATAATTAACACAAGCACCAAAGAACACACGGGAGAACCCGGAACATCTGGAATCTTTTGGAATCTTCTGGGATCTTCTGGAATCTTCTGGGACGTCGTTCTTCGGGCGTCACAACTCTCCCACACTAACAGAGGATCTCGACCCGAGATCCTAGAGATAGCACCGGGTAAAAACGAAAAGAAGAGGTAAAACAAAGTTGCTTCTTTGACAGACGAGTGAAACCAAAGAACCTTGAGAGGTTGAACAAATTGAAAGAAGAATAGAACAGAGATGAACGAAGTTAAGAGCACTTCAGTAAAAGGAGGAACATGGAACATTATCAGAACCTTGTGGGTTCAAAGACATGAAACAAGAGTTCACGGATGACAAAAGAATATGAAACTGCAACGGTATAGCCAAGGAATAAGTATGACAGAATTTGGACAGCACTCCGTCTGAAAATGGAAGGAATTGAACAAGAGCTTGCCAAGTTGGAATGATACTTGATGAAAACAACAACACATTGCCTCCGGAACAATTAAAAGAATGGCACAAGGTTAAGAAAGATTTCGGACAGCACTCCGGTTGAAAAGAGAGGATAAGCTAGATAAAAGATGGAACTGGAATGGAGGACACCACACTCCGGTTAAATAGATAAACAAGGAAAAGAACATGATCTTGATAAAAACGAGATGATGGTTAAAGAGAGCAATATCACAAAGCCTCCGGAATGAAAGAATAGAATATAGATCAATGAAAGAAATGAATGGAGAAGAAAAATGACAACTTCTCCCATGAATGAATATGAAAACATCCTTACGAAGAAGGGCTGAACGGAGTTGATTGAAAAATCAACAACGAAACGAATAAGCTTTATGTGGGCTTATGGAAAACATCTCAAAATTAAGAGGTGACAACCAGCCACTAATGGAAACGATTGATTGGATTGAGATCAACAAGGAGATGAAAAACTTATTTCACCGGGATGATAATGAAGAGCTTGGGTCATTTATAAGCACCATAATAGCAACAATTCTCAAGGAAAGCTTTTAGGTGAAATACAACCCAAGATAACTCCAATGAATAATTGAAGGGTTGAAAAGATCTCTTGAACAAGGAAAATGATGGGTTTAAATATCTCATTCTTGACAACTTGTGAATCATGAAACATGAAGGGAAAATTGTCAAGAATGACATAACACCATCTGAAAGATAAGGTAGAAAGAATTGTAATTGGAATGCATGATGAAGAATGCTTGAGCTCCAACAAGAATCTTGATGAAGACTTCGAGGATGAATTAAATCTTGATGAACCACCATGAAGAACTCCGGTAATGAAAACACGAGAAGTGAAAGATGAAAAGAATAAGACTCAAGGCCTGCGATGAATTAGATGGAGCTTTGAAATGATATAATAGAAATAACTTGGAGCTCCGGAAAACAAGATGAACAACTTAGAACCAAGGATATGATATGATGAACAAGCTCCAGACAAAAGAATTAAATCACCTTGAAGGAATAAGAATAAGAATTATGTCATGCATCTCCTTCACCAATTTAAATTGATGACAACCAAAGGATTTGGCATACTACTTATTCTCGTTGCAAAGAATTAAAGAGAGATCTAGCACAAGCTTGGGTAAATCTTCAACGAAGCACCGGTAGGATTGTGAAAAGAACAAATGAATTAAAACGATAACAACGGAAGGGTAAACTTGAAAGAACCACCATAAAAATATGGAGACGAACGAAGAGACATCAATGAAGAATATTTGGAGGACGAAGTTGAAAACTGAGAACGAAGAAATATTCTGAGATGATCGCCTTCGGAGGATCACAATGAAAAGAATTCATGAAATGCTTCGGATGGGTATGAAAATAATTCCTCACAATCTGAACAATAATGAGGATGGCATGAAGCTAGAACCACGAATCTTCAAGAGAACAGGCCAAGATTTAAGAGAAACACTTCTCCGGTCTCCAAATGTTGAGAATGAAGACGAGAAATGCCATAAGAATTGTTGAGCACTCCGGACGAATGACAAGAGGAAGGTGGAGCTAAAGATGGAAATAATTGAAAACAAGCTTGGGGAAGGCATGTGACTGATGGAGATCATTCTTACGTCACACTTTGAAAAGAGTTTGATTATCACTCCGGAAATTATTAGAAGAGTCAGGTAAGATCCTGGAAAAGACCTGTGGGTTAGGGCCCACTCAAAGAAATCACCGTTGGAAAAGATTGCTTAAGAGATATTGCACCGGTTGAATTAAATGGCTTGGATGAGATATCAATCTCAAAATAGTTTGAACGGATTAAGAATGGAATTATGAATCTTCTGAGATACCTTCAGCTCTCCGGATATGAATAGCAAGAGGAGAATGATTAATTGGTGCACCGGAATAAGAAAGCATTATGAAATGAGGAAAAGGATAAGATCAACACCGAAATCTTGAATTACAACCACCGGTAGAATTATGAGAACAAAATAATGATGAACTAGAAGCTCTTGAGCATCTTTACGATAAAACACCGGATAAGAACATTGAAGGAAATGAATGAAGAAATATCACATGAATAAAATGGATACTTCATTTAAGAATTTCTGGCTCCAAGAAGAAGAAGGGTGGGAGGGTGGGAAAAACAAAGATAGCTTGGGATGAATGAAACAGACAAATCGTCAGATTTCCCAACGGCGTCCGTATGGAATAACTTGAAGAGAAGGCACATCGGTTGAAAAGAATTAACATGAAGATCTTGATGGTCAAGAAGAATTAGGACTCCCATAGAAATATGAGAACATCAATTAGGAAGGTTATGGAATCAACATTTGACATCGAAGCAACTCGAATACCAGAATCAAAACAAGAACAAAGGGTAGATATTCAACATGATCTTCACAATATCATCCGAACAGAGAATTGAACGAATGAATTCCGCAGGTACATCAACTTGACGAGAAGCCACTTGGAGAACAAAAGGTAAATAAAAAGGAACAAGGAACAGATAGAACAAATACAAGATAGAAGCTTCATTCGACATCTTCGTGCTGAAAGCTCATGGAACGTGTTATAAAAGGGTTTTGCAATCCCCGGATCAGCATAGCCAAGGACCCTTTAAGATGCAACTCCCGATCAGAACAAGTCCATAAAACCACTTCACTCAATGTAGAACCCCAAACTTCATATCGAGCATCCGTTGGAAGAATGCCTAGAACTACTAGATGAACCCACCTATAGATTTCCGAAAGTTTCCAGTTATGCAATCAGGTGTTGGGGATACACGGGAAGCACCGCGCAATCAACTCTAAACCTACATCCAGGTGTATCCATCCTTCAACACATAACCAGTCTTTCTCGGAAACTGTTTACCTCGGACCTTCGAAACGCATCTACTATACAAGCTATGGCAATACTCTCGAGCTACCTCCCCAGTACTGGGTGATGTCGGGGTTATCTTGCCACTAACCGCATAGGAGAGTTTTCGATGTCGGCCGTCTTAAGTATTCTAGTACTGCCGCGATGGATTTGTGACGACAACACCTCGGAGCTCAACTCCCCGGGACACTGCCACAACCCCTAATGACAGAAGGCATCGAGAACAATGTTCTCGTCACAAAGACATTGAAACAATCCAAACAATACTCGCGAGATCCTAAAAAAAATTTGGTGCAATTTTTGAAAGTAGAAGAGGCAAGAGTAGTCGTCATGAGTCCTCACCAGAGTGAAAAGAGATGAGGAGCAAAAGAAATCCTACTCTCCGATATAAATATAGGACTCAAAACATTTTCAGTGTGTGCCTAGACTCAACCGTCAACGATTCGATCAATCAGTGGGGGCTCCTAGGTCAGAGAAGGCTCTGATACCAACTTGTAATGCCCAGGATGGGACTATACCTCCTACGTGTCGAGGCACGACTTAAAGGTATAAGCCCATCCTAGAATGATCTCAAGTTTGGTATCTTTGCACGACTCATGTAAAAGAGGGATTAAATTGCAAAAGGAGATAGTTGGCTTACACTCGCCACTTCACACAATACATTACATAAGCAAACATCATTCAAAACATCACAACCCGACTACGGGTGAAGATCCAAAAGAAAGATACCAAAACAACATAAAGCCACAGGTCAGGATCGAATCCTAGTAGAAACCACTACTGATCGTCGAAACGTCACAAGCGTACGGCCACACTCTTCATCGAGCTCCCAGTGAAGATCTGAACCAGCTCCTGCTTCAAACTCGGCTGAACCTGCATCTGGTGTGGTGAGGTAACTGTGAGCCACAGAGGACTCAGCAATCCCATAACCATGGGTATCAAGACTAGCAAAGCTTTATGGGTAGGAAGAGGTAAAGTGGTGAGGTTGCAGAAGCGGCTAAGCATAATATGGTGGCTAAATTACGAGTACCAGAATAAGATGAGCATCTACGCAAACGGTCGCAAAAGAAGTGATCGCTAAAGAACCTAACTACATACGAGTCAAACATAACCCCACCGTGTTCTCTTCTCAAAGCGAAAAGAGACAGTCACGGTTACTCACACAGTTGTGTGTTTTACTTCGGATCATCTGTCAAGTTTTCTACAACCGGACATTAACAAATTCCAATCTGCCACATAACCGCGGGCACGGCTTTCGAAAGATCATAACCCTGCAGGGGTGTCCCAACTTAGCCCATCACAAGCTCTCACGATTAGCTGAAGTGATAAATATAATATCATCACCCCTAATCTTAGGGAAAACCGATCAGGCTCGGCATCCAGGTAGCACAAGTCATTTCGACAATGGTAAAACAAGTCCAGCAAGACCTCCCGGTGTGTCGACACCCTGATGGTAGCCGCGCGCATCTCGTCTCAGGCCACGTCCGGATGAGCGCTCCGTACAGATACCGAAGACCCCAGCGAACTGGGTGGTATCCGCAAGTGACTCTGGTTTGGGACCAACACCATCAGCACTGGCCCCCCTGCTATGTAGAATTAAGAATCCTCGGGGACGCGACCCCCTATGCAAATTTAGTTAATTAATTAAGTTGTTATTATGAGGCAAATTAAAACCAATGTTGGGCCTTGCTGGAGGAGTTTTATTCAAAGTCGAACTGTCAAGGGGTCCCCATTTCACCCATCGTGTAAGGAACGCAAAATCAAGGAACATAATGCCGGTTTATCGGCGCCTAAGGTGGCATGAGTGGAACAAAACACCGAGCAAAAGGCCAAGCCTTCCACCCATGCCCAGTATATAGGTGTGTTAATAATAATTATAGATATTGTGATAATCCAACAACAAGTTCCCTCCTGGAACAAACTTCATCTTCACCTGCAACTAACAACGCTATAAGAAGGACTGAGCAAGCGAGGCTGAGCAAGCGGGTAACATAGCCAATCAGTGGTTTTGCTAGGAAGGTGTCAAAGGTTAAAGGTTTCATGGCAACAAGGAGAGGCTGACATAAAAGATGGGTAGCGCGACATGTAACGATAGCATCGAGACAACTAAGCATGGCAATGGTAGTAAAGGTATCCAAGGGTATGATCATCTTGCCTGGGATTCCGCAAGGGAAGAAGAACAAGATCCATCAAGAAGACGGAGCAACACAGTCGAGCGAATCCTCACAACTCCGGAACGAAACCGAAGCTAACAATAGAAGCAACCGGAAAGAAGCAAAACAACACGGTAAACACACAAGCATAAACATGGCATACGATGCACATCCAAGTATGATGCATGTCCGGTTTAATTATGCATGGCATGGCAAAGTGCACAAACAACACTACAAGTTAAGTGGAGCTCAATATGCAAGGAGTTGCATATTGACGAAACACCACATTAATTATTTAATTGACTCTCGATTATTAACAAGACAAGATTAATTGTTTTTAACATGGCAAGAGGTGAAGCATAATAAAACTACACTATTAAGGCATTTTAAATGGGGCCGGAAAATAAAAACAACAAGTCCGGAAAAATCCCCATGAGCATGTTTAGCAATTATAAGCAAACAACAATTAAACATATTAATGTTGTTAACATGATGCGGATGACATGATCAAGTTTATGCAATTTTTATTAAAAGGTTAACAAGAAGAAGATATGAAGTAGTGTCACTGCGGTGGAAGGAAAAGGGTGCCACGGCAACAATCCGAAAATGATGCCACGCAACATATCGGTTTCGGTAACTCGTTGAGAGACCGGGCAAAAGAAAGATGGTGTGAGCGGGTCAACGAGACGAAGGTGGGGTGATCCCGTCACCGGGTTCCCACGAGTCGGTGACGAGGCAACCGAGGAACACGACAAAAGATGAACCGGCACGGTGCACAAAAGGAAACATTTCATACAACCACAACAAGCATCTCACGGGTCATCGTCTCGGGGTTATACCTTCGAAGCGTGCGTTCTCGGAGGGGTTCGAGTCGTCGAGGGACGTAGTGGAAGAAGTCGAAGTAGACGTTCTCGTTCATCGGTAGGGGTACTCGTTCCGTAGTGGGAAGTAGTTGTACTCGTTTCATCACCGGAGGTGGTCATACACGTTCGTTCCGTAGAGGTACTTGGCGCATCGGTAGGGGTACACGGCGACGGTAGACGAACTCGTTCGTAGATGTACTTGGCGCATCCATCTTTTCCGGGCGACGGTAGTGGAACACGTTCCGTAGGGGTACTTGCCGAGTCGGTCGTCGTGGTACTTGGGGGTTCTCATTGTAGATGTACATGTACGCAGCGGTTCGGGTTGTCGTGGTACTTGTTCGCCATCTCGGTCTTGCGGCTGCGGTCTTCACATCAAAAGAACAAAAAAACAGCAACAATAGGACTTGGCACATGACAGAAGGCAAAACTGCCCAACCAAAACGGAGCGGCGCTGGAGGACGGAGAACGTCGCTGGGGTCTTGGCGCTTGGCGAGCGACGCGGAGGAAGAGCGGCTGGCGACCTGGAGGGAGACGGAGGCAGGGCAGCAGCACGGCGATGCTGTCGGGAAGTGGCGGAGCTGGCTGCGTGGACGAAGACGACGGCTCCTGGCCCTGCTGGAGACGAGGCGCTGGGCCAGAGAGCCGCGAGGAGGAGGCCCTGGCGAAGCCGGGCGGCGGCCTTGGAGGCGAGGACGGATGGGGCCGCCAGCTCCATGCGCTGGAGGGACGAGGTAGGGGCCTGGGAGGCGCGGCAGAGGCGCTGGAGACGGGGCGGACGAGGAGGACAGGGCCGAGACGGCCTGGGCGCGCGTCGGCGCGGGATGGAGGCAGGGGCGCTGCCTCGGCCTGAGGACGGAGGGAGGCGGAGCTCGGGGAGCTCCGGCGCGGTGGCCGCCGCGGAGCATCGCCCTGGCGAGGCGCACGGCTGGAGGAGGGGCTCTGCGAGGGGCGCGAGAGGAAGGAGTGCAGAGGCGCTCGAGATCGGGAGCGAGGAAGGGCTCACGAGGGAGACGAGGGGGTCGAGCGGGTTCGGGCGAAGGGGAGGAAACGGACGAGAGGTGCGGCGGCGCTCGGGAGGAAAGGAGAGGAGCGGGGGCACCGCTAGGGTTAGGGGGAGCTGGTCGGGCCAGATGGGCCTAGGAGATGGGCCGGCTGCGCTAGAGTGGAGATGGGCTGCGGGGGAAGTGGCCTAGAGGTTGAGAGCCTGGCTGGCTGCACTTCTTATTTCCCTTTTAAAACAAACTAGAAAAAGAGAAAGAAAAGAAAGAGAAGGTAGGGGAGGAATTTGTGCATGGGGATAAATTCCCTAGACTCGCAAAAATGCAACGAATTTAAATAAAATGGCTGAAGGGTTTTTGGAAGGACCTCGAGAAACGGGAAAAGAATTATTGGCAAGGTTTGGAAAGAGAAGCTCGAAGTGAAAAATAGACATGGGGAAATAATATGCAAGTGTGTTGGGTTAATTCCTACGAATGGAATATTTATTATATAGCTCCCTAAATATTGAGAGACTTTTATATGTTATAAAGAGAAGTCGCCTTCCCTCGATTTAAATGGACCGAAGGTCCACACGATTTATCTAGGTTGAGATGCAAAAATAAATATGACATGATGGCATGATGACATGATGCGATGCAAAAAATAAATAGCACAAGCACCAAAGAACACACGGGAGAACCCGGAACATCTGGAATCTTCTGGAATCTTCTGGGATCTTCTGGAATCTTCTGGGACGTCGGTCTTCGGGCGTCACACAAAGTGACCGCAATTTTGGTTGAACTTAACAAGAGAATAGTATAGTCACTGCATGCAGTGCCATTTGAAAATAGACATAAAAAGATTGGATAGTCACTTCATGGACTGCAGAAAAGTAGTATTGTACTATTTATTGGCCAACACTAGGTGCTTCATTGCTTTGGTCTGATTATACGATGGGCATCATTTTGCCTAAGTTAAAGTTTGTATTCCAAAAGTAGTCTCACCATGTGATCGAGAGAAGACCAAATCATATTGCAGTGGATGTTCCTTCATCAGGTGTGGTTCATTCTCATGGTTCCAGCTGTTGGTGAAACCACTTATGTTTGCAAGAGGAATTGTAGACTTCACAAACAAATTTGTCTTTCAGTCTATACTGAATGTTGGCCAAGAGAAGCATCCATGTTAGTAGGAAGAACATATATTTTTTCTAGATCTTTGCTTTTGGAGCTACATATTTGTATATGATCTGTGAATCATTGAGATGCATTAACATGTTGATCTTATGTATGGGAATCATACTAGTTGATTTTAGTTGTGGCTGATCTTTGCTTTTGAAGCTACATATTTGTATATGATCTGTGAATCATTGAGATGCATTAATAGTTCCTTATATCTGTTCGCTCAGTGTTTACAATTTACAGATCGATCACTAGCTAGCTTACTAATGCACTCCTGGCAGTTTTAGTTGCGATGCAAGATCCGAAGTGACAGTTTTTGAATAAAAATGCCTACCTCTGAAGAAACTGACAAGCTGCTCTGAAGAAAATGACATGCGAATCTGAAGAAACTGCCAGGAAAAATGTTCGCAAATGTCTTATCTCCCAGTGAATGTTCATCAGTTAATGCGATCGTACACGTACACCATCCGACCTACTCGATCCTAAACGTACACTATCCGACCTACTTGATCCTACATGGATAAATAGCGGATCACGCACGTACTACCTCCTTTCCGGTTTGTAGGGCTCAATACAAAAAATGACCTACTCGATCCTACACAAATAAATAGCGGATCACACACGTACTACCTCCTTTTCGGTTTGCAGGGCTTAATTCAAAAATCTCACCAACCAAGATAGACGATGAATGGTGGAATGATTTTTGACAAGGAGGGAGTACCTCATTTGGATGATTCGAGTTCGCAAATGCCTTATCTCCCAGCTAAATTCCTTACCTCCCAGCTAAAGTTCATCACCTAATGCCCTCGGTTGCGACTCGTTGCATGCTGCTCCGCGTACTGGTTGCGGGCGATTTTGAGTGCCTGCATGCAGTCGGCCGTAATTAAGGCAGCTAACTGATGCGGAAAAAAGATGTGCTTTAATTGTTGCGGGCCTTTTAAATCTGTGGAATCATTATTGACAAGGAGGGAGATGATTCGAGTGCACTCGTTTGACCGGCATGCCAGCGTGCGATCCAGCACGAACGGGACGGTACTGCACAGTCAGAATTTCAGTTTCTCTAGTTTTCCACGGCAAGCTGGCGTGCTAAGCCATGCCTGCTTAATTATGCATTGAATTCCGATGACCATCGCGCTACCTTCCGCCTATAAGTACTGTTTCCCGGCCTTCTATGGTGGCACCGTGACCCAACTCGCCCTATCCTCATAAGCCCCCACCGGCCCGACGTCACTCGCCACTTATCCTCGCTCTCGCCATGTCCGCCATGCCCCCGCTCGTCCGCGATAGGCGAGACCAGAGGCGGTCACCGCCGGAACTAGTGTTCGGTTTTTCCCCGGAAGGCAGACGGATGGAGGAGGCATTCTATCGGTCTTTAGATGGCAATGCGGAGATCGAGGACTTGTTGGAGCGCGATCGGCTGGCGGAGGAGTAGGAGTTGTTGAAGCACAACCGCTTGGCGGAGGAGCAGCGTATCGCTGAATTGCGCCACCAGCGGGACATGGAGCAGCAGCGCACCGACGCTCTAAGTCGCGAGCAGAGCGCCCGCAACTGGGCCAACTACGTGGAGGCCAGCGCCCGGCAAATAGCCCTGGAGGCTGTCGAGCATGCACGCGTTCGCGACGCCGATTTTTACTACCAGCTCGTCAAGTGGGTTTCCCACTTAGAAGCCGAAGCTTCGGTGGACCACGCTGGCATGGAAAGGGCCAACGCGCGCGAGCAACGTGCCCTATCGCACCTCTGGCAAGTCTGAGGCAAGGCGGAGGACGCCGGTGCCGGCGTTTAGCGTGTACCACAGATGGCGGCCGGCATCGTCTAGTTAGCTAAGAGTAAGTTGGTACTTGTACGCTACTAGAGTATTAGTGGGAGTAGATAGTTAACTTGGCTATGATGGTTGTCAACGTGGAAGTTCAGTACTCTATATGTGTATCAGACCTTTTACTTTGCTCTGAATGTTGAACTTTCCGTTTGAACATATGGAATGGGTTGCTATTTTTTAAAATGGGTTGTATTTGTCCTCCACGGGTTTAGAGGCTGACTTGTGGGCCTACCAAGTTGACGCGTACACAATTAGGAGATGATTGTACATGGAGAGAATGACAGCAGGGACCCGCCAACGTCATGGCAGTATGCAAGCAAGTGTCCTTGTTTCAAGCCAATAAAAATGGCTCCTCCTAATGGATTTCTGACATCCGGGTCCCATGCCATTGTCAACGTAGTCAATAAATGAGAGAATTGCACAACGAGCGGCTGATACCAGGGACCCAACAGCTCGCCCAGTTATTTTTGTTTTGGGTTAATTTGATAAATGTCACTCCAAATCTGGTGTTTCTGATAAATGCCATTGCAATTTCCAAACTTTGAAAAATGTCGTTTCATGCCATTTCCAGTGGCATTCTTCGAAGTCTCGAGTGGCGTTTTACAAAGTTTGCAAATTGTAGTGGCGTTTTCCAAAGTTTGCAAAAATTGCAGTGGCATTTTTATGAACCGCCATAATTGGAGTGGCATTTATGTAATTTGTTTTTGAGACGGAAGCAGGGTGTCAACTGGGCTATGCGGGGCACTCTGGCATGTCTAGACAGCCTTCCCTTTTATGTTTACCACAGACCAGCCCAGTAGTTTTTTTCTTCTGAAAATGGCTAGCCCAGTTTTTTTTGTCATTTGCCAAGTAAGTTGCTTTGTTAGGCCTGTTGGGCTGCAAATCTTTCAAGACGAGGAGAGCTTCATTCGGCTGGACGAGAAAATGGCCTATCAGTAATGAGAAATGGGATGTACATTTTTAAAACACATCAAACCGGCAATTAGTTTCAAAATTCTTTTTTCCATTTCGAGATTTTAAATTGCATTAATTTTTATGCGTGGAAAATTTGTTGGATTTTATATTGATATACATTTATTTTTTTAATCAGTTTGAATGTGACTCGAATTTTTTGGATTAAAAATAGCTCGGACCGCATCGAAATATGCAAAATTTCGTAAAAAAAATTAACCGTCGCCACAATATGGGCTGTAATGCTAACGAAAAGAATATGGGCTCAAAAAAACCTTAAGAATTAGCAAATGGGTTGTATATTATTAGAAATAATGGCAGATGGGATGTATGTTGTTTTCCACAGATTTGAGGCTTTCCTAAAAAAAAGGTTGACGCACATGCAGCGATTGTTGGATGTCCATCCAACGGCCGTCGTGCTTCTTCAATCTCTGCTCTTCCTGCTCCAGCCGCTCAAACAAGCACCGGCGGGATTGCCTGCTCCCTCCTCCCCACGGCCGGCTGTGCTGCCACGCAGGCCTCACCGCCCCACCGTACTCCCATCGCTGGCCTAGCCATCCCTCTACTCACCCACACCTGCTGTTATTCTCCGGCAACGGCAGACGAACCAATAAACCCCCGTACAGTCGTACTCCCCTCCGCGTGGGAAACAACTGTCGAGTCTTCCCTGCCTCCGTGTCGTTCCCTTCCTAGGCCTCGCCGTCATCCACCACCCTGGTGCTCTCAGCGCGGCCTGGTCAACGTGGTCAACGGCCGACATGCATCTGAAGTGGATTGTACATGGAGAGGCTGACAGCTGGGTCCACGTCCGCACGCAAGGAAATGCCTCCTTATTACGCGCAAAATAATGATTCCTCCACCTGACATCTGGGACCCACCGAAAGGGCCTCTATATTTCGCGAAAAAAATGTTACCGCCGCTGACAGCTCGGAGCCACCAGCTATATCTTCGCACGCAAGGAAGTGCGTCCTTATTACGCACTAAAAAATGAATACTCCCCCTGCTAGCTGGGACCCAGTATAGTGGCAGGCTGACTTGTGGGCCTACTAAGTCGACGGGGACGGAGGGCTTTGTCAACTTAGTCAATATGCACGATTCTACTTCCAGTGACCGTACGATGTCCATCCAACGGTCGTACGTAGTGCTTCTTCAACCTCTGGTCTTCTTGCTCGAGCCGCCCAAACCAGTGTCGGTCATGCCTCGTGCTCCTGCCTCCCGTTGCCGGCTGCGATGCAGCGGAGGCCTCACCGCCCCCTACTACTCCCACCGCTGGCCAAGCCATCCCTCTACTCACCCACAACCCATGTTATTCTGCGGCGACGGCAGCCTCAGACCGCAGTGAACCACTGAACCCTGATACACCTCTACGCGTGGGCATCCACTGCCGCGACTTCCCCGGCTCCGCGTCGTCCCCTTCCTAGGCCTCGCCGTCGTCCACCGCCCTGGTGCTCTCGGCGCGGCATGGTCAACATGGTGAAGGAACGACTTCCATCGGAATAGTACTGTACGTGGAGAGGCTAACAGCTGGGTCCATGGCAGCCGCAAGGAAGTGCCTCCTTATTATGCGAAAAATAATTATTCCTCCACCTGACAGCAGGGACCCACCGGATGGGCCACCGTATTTGGCAAAAAAAAACGTTTCCCCCTGACTGCTGGGACCCACCGGATGGGCCACCGTATTTCGCAAAAAAACATTCCCCCCGCTGTCAGCTCGGACCCACCGGAAGTGCCGCCTTATTACGCACAAAAAAATGAATGCTCCCCCTGCTAGTTGGGACCCACCTTGGTGGGTGGCTGACTTGTGGGCCTACTAAGTTGACGTGGACGGAGTGCTTTGTCAACTTAGTCAATATGAACGATTCTAGCTCTAGTGATCGTACGATGTCCATCCTACGGTCGAAGTGCTTCTTCAACCTCTGGTCTTCTTGCTCCAGCCGCCCAAAGCAGCGTTGGTCGTGCCGCATGCTCCTGCCTCCCGTGGTCGGTTGTGCTGCCGCGGAGGACTCACCGCCCCCTACTATTCCCACTGCTGGCCAGGCCCTGCGGCGACGGCAACCTCACACCGCAGCCGAACCATTGAACCCTCGTACTCCTCTCCGCGTGGGCTTCCATTGCCGCGTCTTTCCCGGCTCCGCGTCGTCCCCTTCCTAGGCCTCGCTGTCGTCCACCGCCCTGGTGCTCTCGGCGCGGCGTGGTCAACGTGGTCAAGGAACGACTTCCATTGGAAGAGTACTGTACGTGGGGAGGCTGACAGCTGGGTCCACGGCTGCAGCAAGGAAGTGCCTCCTTATTACGCGCAAAATAATTATTCCTCCACCTAACAGCGGGGACCCACCGGACGGACCACCGTATTTCGTGAAAAAACGTTTCCCCCTGACTGCTGGGACCCACTAGCTACATCTTCGCATGCAAGGAAGTGTGTCCAGGCAAAAAAAATGATTCGCCCCCCTGACTGCTGGGACCCACCAGCTACATCTTCGCAAGCAAGGAAGTGTCTGACAGTCGGGACCCACCTGGTCAAAGCGTACGTAGCGTTGTCATTCTGGTCACGAACGTATACGTACATACTGGTCGATGTAGAGGCACGCACGTAGCATGTACACGTACGTACAGCGGCCAAGGTGCAAGAAAGTAAATACGGCCACGTACGTACATATGGGCGGGGTCTCAAACGCCTACTTGCGCGTACGTACGGCCAGGGCCCGTGTACATGGCTGGGTCGGAACGGAGAAACATCATCGTCGTCGTGTTCATGGGGAGCCAACCGACTGGGTCGGAACGGAATGCGTCATGTGTTCATCGGGAGGGCTTGGACAGAACAACCAATGAAAACGAGGTCTGGCGTACCGCAGAATGGAGGAAACGGCATGGTGATCGACCGACCACATTTGAAATGGGATCCTGTTCATTGGGAGGGGTCTGGCGTACCGCAAAACGGAGGAAACGGACCTCCTACGGTCGAAACGGGGGTCCTGTTGATCGGGAGGGGTGTGGCGTACCACAAAACGGAGGAAACGGACTTGTGTGGGAGCGCTACGGTCGAAACGGGGGTCCTGTTCATCGGGAGGGGTGTGGCATACCGCAAAACGGGACTCCACGGGATACTGTTCATCTCCACCGTTGACCCCCTCCAGCCTCCACGGGCTACTGTTCATCCATCATCGACCTCCTCCGGCCTCCACCTGCGACTGTTCATCCACGGTCTCCTGTTCATCCAGCCTCCACCGTGCGCTACTCCACCGGCTACTGTTCAACCAGCCCTATCCACGGGCTCTTGTTCAACCACCCCTCCACAGGCTACTGTTCATCCAGCCCTCCACCGTCTACTGTTCATCCTGCCCTCCACGGGGTGGTGATGTTCATCCTGCCCTCCACGGGGTCCTGTTCATCTAGCCCCAACCGGCTCGATCGATCGGGGTCTTGTTCATCCAGAGGCAACACCACGGGGTCCTGTTCATCCACCCCCACCGGGAACTGTTCATCCAAACCCCCCAGCAACGCTCACTGTTCATCCAAAGGCAGCATCGATCGGCTTCAGTTAACAGCAGTAGCGAAGGAATCGCTCGATCGGGTTCAGTTAACAGCCATCGACCGATCGCTCGGGTTCAGTAATGCGTAGCCTGTAGTGCAATCGCTCGGGTTCAGTTAGAGCCCAATGCCTCGCACCCACGCGCGTGCGTGTACGAGAGAAACGCGCATCGCTCGGCCCCAACCACCCACCGTAACTGGGAACACCCCGATATTTTCCTCGCCCTCGCTTCTACCATGGTTTTTTCCGTCATGGACGGCCCAAAGAATGTCATGCAGCTGCGTCTCCGTCCCGCCCAGGACGAAAAGCCCATTTTTCTGTCATGATTTTTTTCAATAGAAGTAGGACCCCACCACATCTATGATGATACCATGTTTTGTCACAATTATTGTCATAGAAGTGTCGTAAGTATGACAGAAAAAAATTCGTTCGGCCCAAAATGTCACGGATGTGTCCTTTTTTTGTAGTGCATGCTCACACAATAAGATAGCAAATGAAACATGTGGCAAAGCATGCACAACCATTCTAGCATCTTGATACGTCTCCAACGTATCCACTTTTCCAAACACTTTTTCCCTTGTTTTGGACTCTAACTTGCATGATTTGAATGGAACTAATCGGACTGACGTTGTTTTCAGCAGAACTGCCATGGTGTTGTTTTTTGTGCAGAATAAAAAGTTCTCGGAATCGCCTGAAAATCAACGGAGAATTATTTCAGAAAACATAAAAAATACCTGCAAGAAAATCCACACCATGGGGCCTTGGACCAGCCCACGAGGGTGGGGGCGTGCCCCCCTGCCTAGGGCGCGCCCCCTGCCTCGTGGGCCCCTGGTGCTCCACCGACATACCCCCAGATCCTATATCTTCCGTTTCTAGGAGAAAAAATCAGGGAGAAGGAATTATCGCGTTTCATGAGACGGAGCCGCCACCAAGCCCTAATCTCTCTCGCGGGGCTGATCTGGAGTCCGTTCGGGGCTCCGGAGAGTGGAGATCGTCGCCATCGTCATCATCAACCTTCCTCCATCACCAATTCCATGATGCTCACCGCCGCGTGTGAGTAATTCCATCGTAGGCTTGCTGTACGATGATGGTTGGATGGGATCTATCATGTAATCGAGTTAGTTTTGTTAGGGTTTGATCCCTAGTATCCACTATGTTCTGAGATTGATGTTGCTATGACTTTGCTATGCTTAATGCTTGTCACTAGGGCCCGAGTGCCATGATTTCAGATCTGATCCTATTATGTTTCCATGAATATATGTGTGTTCTTGATCCAATCTTGCAAGTCTATAGTCACCTACTATGTGTTATGATCAGGCAACCCCGAAGTGACAATAATTGGGACCACTCCCAGTGATGACCATAGTTTGAGGAGTTCATGTATTCACTATTTGTTAATGCTTTGGTCCGGTACTCTATTAAAAGGAGGCCTTAACATCCCTTAGTTTCCAATAGGACACCGTTGCCACAGAAGGGTAGGACAAAAGATGTCATGCAAGTTCTTTTCCATAAGCACGTATGACTATATTCGAAATACGTGCCTACATTGCATTGATGAACTCGAGCTAGTTATGTGTCACCCTAGGTTATAACTTCTACATGATGAATTGCATCCGACATAATTTCCCATCACCGATCCAATGCCTACGAGCTTTACCTATATTGCTGGTTGCTTATTTACTTTTCCGTTGCTACTATCACAAAAACTACAAAAACACTATCATTACTTTTGTTGCTGCTACCGCCACTATCATATTACTTTGATACTAAACTATCTTGCTGAAGATACTAAGTTTCCAGGTGTGGTTGAATTGGCAACTCAGCTGCTAATACTTAAGAGTATTCTTTGGCTCCCCTTGTGTCGAATCAATAAATTTGGGTTGAATACTTTACCCTCGAAAACGGTTGCGATCCCCTACACTTGTGGGTTATCAAGACTATTTTCTGGCGCCGTTGTCGGGGATCATAGCTCTATTCTTTAAGTCACTTGGGATTTATATCAGTTTATCACTATGAAGAATTTGAAGGACTCAAAAACCAAGATCTTGCCCTCAACTACGAGGGGGTGTAAGGAACTGTCATCTAGCTTTGCACTTGATTCTCCTTCTGTTATGAGTAAACTTGCGACACCTACTCCTTTTTTTAAATCTAATATGTCGTATGTTCTTGATGATGCTACTTCTGCTATGTATGATGAAACTACCTCTATGCCTGATACTGTGCCACTAGGTGAATTTCTAGATGAACAAATTGCTAAGGTTAGGGAGAGTGCAAATGTTGATGATATTTATGAAAGTGATGATGAAACTACTCCCAATAGATATGAATTGCCTGTTGTGCCTGAGGGTTATGTTATGGATGAAGAAACTGCTAGAGACTTTCTAGCTTGAAATGATAGATATGATCTTAAGAAGTTATTAGTTGAGCTAAAAAAAGTCCTTGAATGCTAGAATGAAACATGACCCTGCTTTTGCTACTTCACATATATGTGTTACTGATAAGGATTATGAATTCTCTGTTGATCCTGAGTTAATTTCTTTGGTTCAATCTGATCCTTTCCATAGCTATGAGTCTGAAACTGTTGTGGCACATCTTACCAAGTTGAATGATATAGCCACCCTGTTTACCAACGATGAAAAGATCCGCTACTATTATATCCTTAAGTTGTTTCCGTTCTCGTTAATGGGTGATGCTATGACTTGGTTTAATTCTCTTGATCCTAGTTGTGTGCGTAGTCCCCAGGATATGATGTATTACTTCTCTGCTAAATATTTTCCCGCTCATAAGAAACAAGCTGCCTTACGGGAAATATATAACTTTGCTCAAACTAAAGAAGAGAGTCTCCCACAAGCTTGGGGGAGGCTTCTCCAGTTACTTAATGCTTTGCCTGAACATCCTCTTGAGATGCATGATATACTTGATGTCTTTTCTAATGTACTAACCGATGCTTCCAGAGACCACCTGGATAGTTGTGATGGTTGTGTTTTCAGGGAAAGAACGGTTGAACAAGATGAATTACTATTGAATAATATGCTAGCCAATGAAAATAATTGGACACTTCCTGAACCAGCCCCTCAACCAACTCCGAAGAAAAGAGGTGTTCTATTTCTCAGTCCTGAAGATATGCAAGAGGCAAAGAAATCTATGAAAGAAAAAGGTATTAAAGCTGAAGATGTTATGAATTTACCACATATTGAAGAAATACATGGTCTTGATAACCCGACACAGGTAGTAAAGGTAAATTCTCTTTATAGATTTGATGAAGGTGATATTCCTCGTTATAAGTCTGCTAGCCAATGCTTAGATGAGTTTGACAATTTTATTGTGAAACAAGAAAACTTCAATGCTTATGTTGGTAGACAATTACAACACAATGCTTATATGATTGAACGCTTGAGTGGTTATCTGTCTAGAGCTAAAGGTGAACTGAAACTCATTAGTATACATGCTTCTATGGTCACCACTCAAGTAGAACAAGTACTTAAGGCTCAGAACGATTTGCTCAATGAATTAAATAGTAAGAACAATGATAATGCCATTAGGGTTGTGACTAGAGATGGTAGAATGACTCAGGAACCTCTGTATCCTGAAGGCCACCCTAAGAGAATTGAGCAAGATTCTCAGAGAGCTAATTTAGATGCACCTAGTTCTTCTAAGAAGAAGAAAAAGAAAAATGATAGAAATTTGCATGCTTCTAGTGAACCTGTAGCTGCCACACCTGAGAATCCCAATGATATATCTGTTTCTGATGCTGAGACACAATCTGGTAATGAACATGAACCTAGTGATAATATTAATAATGATGTTCATTATGATGCTCAACCTAGTAATGATAATGATGTAGAGATTGAACCTGATGTTGATCTTGATAACCCACAATCAAAGAATCAATGTTATGATAAGAGAGACTTTGTTGCTAGGAAGCACGGTAGGGAAAGAGAAACATGGGTTCAGAAACTCATGCCTTTTCCTCCGAAACCATCCAAAAAAGGATGATGAGGATTTTGAGCGCTTTGCTGAAATGATTAGACCTATCTTTTTGCGTATGCGTTTGACTGATGTGCTTAAAACAAATCCTTATGCTAAGTATATGAAAGACATTATTACCAACAAAAGAAAGATACCTAAAGTAGAAATTTCCACCATGCTTGACAATTACACTTTTGAGGGTGGAATGCCTAAGAAATTAGGAGATCCAGGAGTACCTACTATACCTTGCTCCATTAAGAGAAACTATGTTAAAACTGATTTGTGTGATCTTGGAGCCGGTGTTAGTGTTATGCCTCTCGCTTTATATCATAGACTTGACTTGAGTAAATTGACACCTACTGAAATATCCTTGCAAATGGCTGATAAATCAACTACTATACCTGTCGGTATTTGTGAGGATGTGCCTGTTGTAGTTGCAAATGTTACTATTCTAACGGACTTTGTTATACTTGATATTCCCGAGGACGATAGTATGTCTATTATTCTTGGAAGACCTTTTTTGAATATTGCATGGGCTGTTATTGATTGCAACAAAGGCAATGTCACTTTTCACGTCAATGGTAATGAGCATACGCTACACTTTCCGAGGAAACAACCTCAGGTCTATAGTATCAATTATATTGGAAAAACTTCGACTATTACTATTGGAGGTTTTGAGTTTCCCATTCCTACTATCAAGAAGGCATATGACATACTTATTATTGGGGACATACATATCCCCATTGAGGTAACCTACTATTATTCGAAAATTCTACGGTTTCATGTTACTCGGAAAGAGTTTATTAACAAGACCTGATCAACCTTGTTAATGGATTCCTTTTGATGAGCATGGGATATGTGAATCTAGATAGCACAAACCTTCTGTATTCTCCTTTTACTTTCTGTTAATTAGGATAAATAAAGAAAATTAGTATTTTCTGTCTGTTTCCAGACTTATCCGTGCAATAAAAAATTATCCCGAAAAAAAAAGTTCTCCAAATGCCATGAAAATGAAATATGATTTTTTCTAGAACATTTAAGAAAATATGGCACTGAACACACAGCGAGGGGAGCCAACACGTGGCCACGAGGGCACAGGGCGCGCCCCCTGCCTCGTGGGCCCCACGTGCCCCCCCCCCCCTCCACTTATCCTTTCACCCATGCCCTTCTTCTCCCTCCCAAAAAAAATCCCCAACTAGCTCAAACCCGAGTTCTAGCTCATCTTGCTGCCATTTTCGATCTCCTTGCTCAAAGCACCATTCACCAAACTGTTTGGGGAGATTGTTCCTTGGTATGTGACTCCTCCATTGGTCCAATTAGTTTTTGTTCTAGTGCTTTATTTGTTGCAAATTTATGCTGCTGTGGTGACCTTGTTCTTGAGCTTGCATGTCAAATTTTCTTGGTCCCAAGTAGTTCTAATGCATGATATAGCCTCTAGGCACTTATAGGAGTTGTTGCTATCAATCTTGTTGAGCTTGGTTAACTTTTATTTTGATGTTACTAAAATTTTCAGAAATTTTCAGAAAAGGAAAATGTTAAAAAGATTATTGAGGGGCTCTTCCAGCAAGAGCTCAGAGGAGAAGAAGAAAGAAGAAAATAAAAAGCCCAAGTATAATCTTCCTCGCATGACGAAAGTTCGACCGTGCGAATGGCCTTGTAATAATTTCATGATGTCCGGCGGTATTTACGAAGACTTTTATTGGTTGGCAAATAATGCAGGCCTCACCGACTTCCTCAACGACCAGAAAGAACAGTATCTTTTACTCACCAATATTTTCACGCAAAGCTTTCATTTTCATTCTAGAAAAACACCACCTACGGTGGAGTTTCGCTTATATGATGTGGTTAAGGAGATATCACTTTTAGATTTTTGTGAAATATTCAAGGTACCCTTTGGAGGTAGACTTGATGAACCACGTCGTGAAGACGTTGAAGGGTTCATTGACATGATAGCCGTAGGTGAAACTAGATAAGTTTCAGGGGCAAGAATCACTAGTATACACTTCCCTGTTCTGTGCTACTTTTCTTTATTTGCTAGTAGATGTTTAATTGGTCACGGGAACAGTGGGAATCTTAGTGCCCCTGATATTATCATTTTACGCCATGCTTTGTTTCAAGACACAACTTATAGCTTGGGCGCCGTCGTTGCCAAATGATTGAGTCTGAACCGCTCAAAGGGGCCCGTCTTTGGAGGCATCTTTGCTTGTCGCCTTGCTAAATATTTTAATATACCTATTAGGCATCATGAGAAGGAAGAAAAATTTCTTGCCCCTGTTTATCTAGACTACAAGAGCATGGGAGTTCATGATTTTATTGTTAAAGACAAGAACATGCAGCTTAATTATAAATTAAGATTTGATGAAATATACTGTGAAATTGTTACCTTGCCTGCACCATCTTTGTTTGATCTGCCCACAGGCAAGTATCTCATTACATCAGATGTGTTCTACAAGTACCAAGGCCAGGCACAAGCTTCAAAGCCTGAGCCGGAGCCACCACTTGATCCTTCTCGTCAATCTGTTTATGGGTGGGAGCTGGATGAGCTCGCCAACCAATGGCACCCAGAGGATGCATCTCAGTACACTGGAGGGAGTGGCTTTGATCCGTGGCCATAGACCAACTTAGGCTAAAAGCCTAAGCTTGGGGGAGTACGTGTTTCTCACCGACTTACATTCATGTTCACACACTTATTCTAGTTGTGGGTGCTCACACTCTTTCACTGTACCATCCATGCTTAGTTTCAATTTCTTTTTCTTAGTCTTTTTCTTGTGTGCTAGAAAAACCCAGAAAAAAATTAGTTGTAGCTTTTAGCTAGTTTACTTTCTTTGCTTGAAGTAGTAGTCGAAAAAATGAAAACCCAAAAAGATTTCCCGTTCTTCTTTTGCTTGTTGGGAGTTTTCCCATGTAAATAGTTTATTTTCTTTTATTTAAGGGGTTGAGAGTAGAAGACCATGATTAAAATGCTTAATGGCTTTCATATGCTTGTTGTTGATTTAACCTTGAGCCATATTACCTTGTCTTCTCTCTTGTATTAAATGCCTGGATATTCCAGCTTAGTCCAATGCACGCGCACTATTATTATTTTCCACACTGTTCAGTCGTGCGAGTGAAAGGCAATAAGGATGATATATGATGAACTAATTGAGATGAGAAAAGCTGGTATGAACTCGACCTCTCTTGTTTTTGTAAATATGATTGCTCGTCGTTCCTGATTCAGCTTGTTATGAATGAAACATGCTTGCAATGACAATTAGAGATCATAGCTGCTCATGCCATGCTTAATTAGTTGAGAGTTTACAATGGTCTATGTTGCGTGCCAACATGATATTAAAATGGTTTTGATGTGGTATGATGGGTGGTATCCTCCTTTGAACGATTTAAATGACTTGACTTGGCACATGTTCACGCGTGTAGTTGAAACAAATCAACATAGCCTTCACGATATTTATGTTCATGGTGATTTATATCCTACTCATGCTTGCATTCATTGTTGATTAATTTTAATGCATGTTCATGACCGTTGTTACTCTCTAGCTGGTCGCTTCCCAGTCTCTTTCTAGCCTTCACCTGTACTAAGCGGGAATACTGCTTGTGCATCCACTTCCATAAACCCCAAAGTTATTCCATATGAGTCCACCATACATTCCTATATGCGGTATTTACCTTCTGTTCCAAGTAAATTTGTATGTGCCAAACTCTAAACCTTCAAATGAAATTCTGTTTTGTATGCTCGAACAACTCATGTATCAACTAGGGTTGTCTATATCTTCCATGCAAGGTGGGTTATTCTCACGATGAGTGGACTCCGCTCATCATTCATGAGAAAATGGCTGGTAAGCGGGATGCCCAGTCCCATGCTCAAAATCATAATAATTAAACAAAACTCCCCCAGGGTTGTTGCTATTTTGGACGGTACCCGTTGTTTCGGGCTTGCCGTGGAGTGTGCTTGTTGGTGGTTGGGGGAGTATAAACTTTACCATTCTGTTTGGGAACCGCCTATAATGTGCGTAGCATGGGAAATATCGATATTCTTGGTTGTTATGTTGACAATGAAAGTATACCGCTCAAAATGTTATTCGTCTCTATTTAAAAATCGAGCTCCGGCACCTCTACAAATCCCTGCTTCCCTCTGCGAAGGGCGTGTCTATTTATTTTTTATGCAGAGTCATCATCCTCTTATTAAAGAGCACCAGTAGGAGAGCACCTCTGTCATTGCATGTATTACAATTAATTTGCATTGAGTATGATCATGACTGGATCTCTTTTACCATGAATTACAATGTCTAGTCAGTCCTTGATCCTTAAAGGTGCTCTGCATTTATGTTTTGCGGTCTCAGAAAGGGCTAGCGAGATACCATCATGTTATATCATATCATGATTGTTTTGAGAAAGTGTTGTCATCCGAGGTTTATTATTATTGCTTGCTAGTTTATTATGCCATTGATGTGAGTAGTCTTGAGACCTGAAAGTTATTGTGAATGTGGTTAGTTCATGATCTTGTTGAAAACCTGAATGCTAGCTAACATATTTACAACAACAAGAGAAAACAGAGTTTGTCAAAGTTTCTCTTTATCACTTTCAGTTTATCAACTGAATTGTTGAGGACAAGCAAAGGTTTAAGCTTGGGGGAGTTGATATGTCTCCAACGTATCCACTTTTCCAAACCCTTTTGTCCTTGTTTTGGACTCTAACTTGCATGATTTGAATGGAACTAACCCGGACTGACGTTGTTTTCAGCAGAACTGCCATGGTGTTGTTTTTGGGCAGAATAAAAAGTTCTCGGAATCGCCTGAAAATCAACGGAGAATTATTTCGTAAATATAAAAAATACCTGCAAGAAGATCCACACCAGGGGGCCTTGGGCCAGTCCACGAGGGTGCGGGCGCGCCCCCTGCCTCGTGGGCCCCCTGGTGCTCCACCGACGTACCCCCAGATCCTATATCTTCTGTTTCGGGGAGAAAAAAATCAGGGAGAAGGAATTATCGTGTTTCACGAGACGGAGCCGCCGCCAAGCCCTAATCTCTCTCGGGAGGGCTGATCTGGAGTCCGTTCGGGGCTCCGGAGAGTGGAGATTGTCGCCATCGTCATCATCAACCTTCCTCCATCACCAATTCAATGACGCTCACGACCGTGTGTGAGTAATTCCATTGTAGGCTTACTGGACGGTGATGGGTTGGGTGTGATCTATCACGTAATCGACTAAGTTTTGTTAGGGTTTGATCCCTAGTATCCACTATGTTCTAAGATTGATGTTGCTATGACTTTGCTATGCTTAATGCTTGTCACTAGGGCCCGAGTGCCATGATTTCAGATCTGAACCTATTATGTTTCCATGAATATATGTGTGTTCTTGATCCTATCTTGCAAGTCTATAGTCACCTACTATGTGTTATGATCCGGAAACCCCGAAGTGACAATAATCGGGACCACTCCCGATGATGACCATAGTTTGAGGAGTTCATGTATTCACTATGTGTTAATGCTTTGGTCCGGTACTCTATTAAAAGGAGGCCTTAATATCCCTTAGTTTCCAATAGGACCCCCCTGCCATGGGAGGGTAGGACAAAAGATGTCATGCAAGTTCTTTTCCATAAGCACCTATTACTATATTCGGAATACATGCCTACATTGCATTGATGAACTAGAGCTAGTTCTGTGTCACCCTAGGTTATAACTTCTACATGATGAATTGCATCCGACATAATTTCCCATCATCGATCCAATGCCTACGAGCTTTACCTATATTGGTAGTTGCTTATTTACTTTTCCGTTGCTACTATCACAAAAACTACGAAAACACTATCGTTACTTTTATTGCTGCTACCGCCACTATCATATTACTTTGCTACTAAACTATGTTCCTGCAGATACTAAGTTTCCAGGTATGGTTGGATTGACAAGTTAGCTGCTAATACTTAAGAGTATTCTTTGGCTCCCCTTGTGTCGAATCAATAAATTTGGGTTGAATACTTTACCCTCGAAATTTGTTGTGATCCCCTACACTTGTGGGTTATCACACCTATCAAGCAATTGCGATGACTAGGTCATCTATATATGAGCATATTGACTTAGGAGTCAAATGATAACATTTGATCATAGGTTATACTCATCGTTTAAGCACAAGTGGGGTTGCCACTTGTACATAAAGCATTGTTGTGTTCACACCATTAGAGTTTCTTTAGCTCGATCTTTTAGAGAAAAGCTCCCCCTAGATGTGATGTCCCCCCTAAGAGGGATGAACTAACCTTGGGTTTTGTCGATGATGACTTCATGTAAGTTTTGAAGATGTAGATTCTCTATGTTGATGTAGATCATTTTGGAGCAATCCATTGGAGTGAGTTGCACTTTCAATACCTACATGGGTTGGTCTCGCAAGGAACATACAAAAATATCCATGGACATAGAGTGAATTGCACACATGATGATGTCCATGAACGCATTAGGTTACCTTGTCCCTTGTCTTACCAACAAGAGGGTTTGTGACTCCTTGAACTAGTGCAAGATGTGAAAGTTGATTTCACTTGTCCTTGCCAATATGAATGAGAGTGAAGTATGTTGGCGGAGTAGCCCTCAAGAACACTCTAGTTCTTCTTCTTCGGGATCCACACCATCTTGATGGGAATCCTTGTAGTTGTAGATGTACTTGATGAAGTAGTACTTGAAGTAGTCTTGGGAACCCACTTGACCAAGGCCTTAGGAGCTTCTTCAAATGCATCAATCTCTTCTTGAAGCTTGTCTTTGCCCTTTAGCTTGTGGTCTGGTGGTGGAAGATCATCTTGGGCTTGTGTCCCCTTGAAGGAAGTAGGATCATACTTCTCTTGTGGAGGAACAAACTTTGTCTAGGGGTATTTATCTTCTTCCCACTCAACTCCATTGGCATTGAACTTTCGTTCAAAACCAACACCTTGATTCTACCGGTGTCTTCCTTGCTTGATTACAATTTCCTCGAATTGCTTACTCCCGGCAAGGCTCTTATAAACACCTTTATCTATAATTCCCTTCAGTAAGATATTTTCTTGCTCAAGTGTAACTTGGCTAAGAGAATCATTAGTGGGATCAAGAGAACTACTAGAAGCAACAACATTTGTTTTATCATGATTATTGTTACTACTAGAAGAAGATACTTTCTTGTTCTTGTTGCTAGATTTTACTTGTGGCATGTAAGTAGACAAGAGTAAATGCTTGGCAATATAAGAAGAACTTTTCTTGCGAAGATCATCATTGATTGCTTTTAAGAACTCTTGTCCTTGCTCTAGATTGAGCTTTTCAAAGCGTAGCTTCTCATGAGTCCTCAAAAGTTCTCGGTGATCCTCTAAGGTAGTTTCATGAGCTAACTTGAGAGTGTTTAATTCTTTAGTTAGACGCTCAATCTCCTCCTTGCCATTGTCATTCCTTTTATCTTGATTAGCATGATTAATAGCAATTTCATCATAGGTTTCATCACTATTGCTACCAATAAGTAAATCATCATCTCCTAGAAAATCATCTTCATCACTATTGAAATCAAGATACTCGGAGTGTGATACCTTAGGGCCTTTAGCCATGAGGTATCTTCCAATTCCTTCATTTGGTGAGTCAAATATGTCGTAGGAGTTGGATGACACGAGAGCAATTCCGGCAACACCTTCATCTTGAGTATCTTCGGAGTCGAAGTAGTAGCTTATTTCAGAGTGGTCATCGGAGTCGGAACCGGATACCCATTCACCAACATGAGCTTGATGTCTTCGTCTTGTATAGCTTCTTGATGATTTCTCCTTCCTTTCTGAATCCTTGCTTCTCCGAGAGGGTCTTCGTTCATAACGGTCGTCTCTACTCCTTCTCTCTCTTGGTGGTGAATCTTCTCTTCTACTCCTCCTTTTAGGTGAGTCATCTCTTCTTTTGTGTGGAGCCGTACACTCATTTGAGTAGTGTTCGGGTTTCCCACAATTGTAGCAATTCCGATCACGACTGGAAGATCTTTTGTCATTGTAGGACCTTGATTTGGAGTTTCTCTCTTTGCTTCTATTCTTGTAGAATTGGTTGAAGTTCTTCACCATTAAGTTTAATTCTTCATTGAAGACTTGTTTCGCACTTGATGATGTGGGAGCATCACATGAAGCTTTGTAAGCACCACTAGACTTGTTGTGAAGCTCTTCTTTATCCCTGAGTGACATCTCATGAGCAACAATTCTTCCAATGACTTCTGTTGGCTTGAGATCTTTGTAATTGGGCATCATTTGGATCAGTGTGCACACGGTGTCATATTTTCCATCCAAGGCTCTTAGGATTTTCTTGATGATGAATCTATCGGTCATTTCTTTGCTTCCTAAGCCGGCAATCTCATTTGTAATGAGAGCAAGCCTAGAGTACATTATAGCGTCACCTTCACCATCCTTCATCTTGAACTTGTCAAGTTGACTTTGAAGCACATCGAACTTGGATTCCTTGATGGAGTCGGTACCTTCGTGCATATCAATCAATGTATCCCAAATTTCCTTTGCATTCTCAAGACGACTGATTTTGTTGAATTCTTCGAGACACAATCCGTTGAAAAGGATATCGCAAGCTTGAACATTGTATTGCAACATCTTCAATTCTTCATCGGAGGCTTCACAGTTTGGTTCCTTCCCATCAAAGAATTCACCTTGTAAACCAATACTGTGACGCCCCGAGACCGATGCGCCAGGTATCAGCCAGTTATTCGTCACCGTTGCCATGTCATTTGCTTGCGTGTTGCACTTTGTCATGACATCATGTGCCTTCATCAGCATGTTTTCAAAACTTGCATTTGTTCGGGATCCCCAGTTCTCTCTGTTGTCTGTTCTGAGTCCAGACACACTCGCACGCGCCCGCGGCACCTCCGAATATTTATTTTTATAAGTGGCCGGAAAAATGTTCTCGGAATGGGTTGAAACTTGGCGTGCGGTCTTACTATAGTGTAGGTAGACCGCCTGTCAAATTTCGTCGCATTCGGAGTTCGTTTGATAGCCCAACCGATAAACATATAGCGGCACTATAGCCGGATAAACGTCGGACGTTTCGGTGTTCCGAAACAGTCGTCGGGCCCCTCTCTCTCCCTCTTCTCAGCCTACCATTCTACACAGGCCACTTTTCCTCTCCTCGCAACTTGTCCGAAACTGTCCCGAACCCGACCCGGGCAGTCATGACCGTTGTGTCTGGATCATCTTCAAACATCCCTAAAACATCTTCTGTTATTTGTTTGGTCTTCCCTGTCTATTTATTCAAGACCGTCAGATTTCGATCGGATGATCCAAAGCCCCTCTTTCTCACATATATATATATATGATCCACCCCTACTCCATTTGGACAAACCCTAAATTTTAGGGAGATGTCCCATCCATCCCTTGTCTGCCACCACCACCCCTGTCCATTCTTCATCTTGGGATCTCTCCCATCCATCTCCACCCAACCAGATCGCAGCGCCCCCAGCTCCCTCGTTTTCTTCACCGGGCAAACCATCGCCTCCACCTGGTCTCCTCCTTAATCTTGGGATCCTCCCAGATCGCGTCAAGGCCATCCAGATCCCGATCTAGTTCATCCATCGATCCCCTCGCGGCCACCGAAGCCTGCAGCAGCTTCTCATGCTCCCCGTCACCGGTGCCCTCTCTTTTTCCTCCTTCCCCGGTTGCCGCCTCGTCGAACCCCACCCTCGCGGCCATCGGCGAGCATCAGCCCGAGGCCGAGAAGCCTTGCGTCTACGCCCTCTCGCTCCTGCAGCCCACGCCCGAGGCCTCCTACCCCGACCTCCTTGCCTCCTCGCGTCATCCTCCCCTGCCCTGAGGTCGTAGCCCTCAACCTCGTCAGCCTCGTCACTGCCGGTGACCTCAACCACCAGGGCCTCGCCCTCATCCACCAGGCCAGGTCGCCCCCTCCTTCTCCCCGTCCTCCTTCTTCTTGTTTCCTCCCTCCTTCTCTCTTCCTCCTCCTCCCTTCCTCTTTTCTCTCTCTCACCCGCGGCCATGGTTGTCGTCGTTCTCGCAGGATCTCTTGACGCAGCAAGGAATGGCCGCCGCCCGGAGCTTCCTCGTCCCCGCCTCCAAGTCGCCGCACCTCCGCCTGCCGCCATCTTCTTCCCGACGGTCGGCCATCGCTGCAAGTCCCGCCGGTGTCGTTCTGCTCTGTCTAGGCCGTTTCGAGCGGACGAGCGTTCGCCTGCGGCCGTTGACCCATCGCCCTCCCGTTGTCCAGATCGAGCGAGAGAGGTGCGCCTCGCCCACTCGACCCGCCAACCCGCTCGCCCGACTCCTCCACGCCCTGGGCCACTTCTGCCCCAAGGCCAGTTCACCTCTGCCCCGCCTACGGGCTTCTTTCGCGTCTGGCCCAGCCAGATCTGGCCGCTAGGTAAGCAACCCAGATCCAGCGCTCTCCAGTTTCGGCCCGATGTGTTTTTTTTCCTGTTGCGATTTTAGTCTTTATCCAATGTTTTACTGTTTTGCAGAAAAGCCCTCATATTCTATGCATATAATAACTTTCGAACCATGCATCGGATGAAAATGGTTTAAACATGAAAACTGCTTGGAATTTTGTGTAGATTAATAATATGCCATTTTCATCCATGTTTAAAATGTTTAAAATGTTGTTTGTATAAATTTGCTCAAATGCCATGCTAAAATGGTTTATTTCATAACTAAATAACCGTAGCTCGGTTTTTAATAAACCTTATATGTAAATGGGGTGGAAAAATGTGTAGAATAACATGGTGCCCCATGTTTTGCTGTTTAACAACATTAAAATGGTGTAATAGGCAGAACAGTACCAAATTCATAATATGCACATGGGGTTTTTCCGGAATTGTTGTTTGTCATTCCGGCCTCATTTAAACTTGCCTAAATAGGTAGTTTGTTTTTGCTTCACCTCTTGCCATGTTAACAAACATTTAATCTTGTCTTGTTAATAAATGAGAGTCAACTAAATAAATATAATGTGGTGTTTCGTCAATATGCAACTTGTTGCATATTGAGCTCCTCTTAACGTGTAGTATTGTTTGTGCACCTTGCCATGCCATGCATATTTAAACCGGACATGCATCATACTTGGATGTGCATCGTATGCCATGTTTATGCTTGTGTGTTTACCGTGTTTTTTGCTTCTTTCCGGTTGCTTCTCTCGTTAGCTTCGGGTGCGTTCCGAAGTTGTGAGGAGTTGTTCGACTACTTCTTGGACTTGTTCTTCTTCCTTGCGGAATCCCAGGCAAGATGATCATACCCTTGGATACCTTTATTATCTTTGCCATGCTTAGTTGTCTCGATGCTATCGTTACATGTCGCGCTACCCATCATTTATTGTCATCCCCTCTCCTTGTTGCCATGAAACCTCTAACCTTTGACACCTTCCTAGCAAACCATTGTTTGGCTATGTTACCCGCTTGCTCAGCCCCTCTTATAGCGTTGTTAGTTGCAGGTGAAGATGAAGATCGTTCCTTGTTGGAACTTGTTGTTGGAATATCACAATATCTATTATTATTATTAACACACCTATATACTAGGCATGGGTGGAAGGCTTGGCCTTTTGCTCGGTGTTTTGTTCCACTCATGCCACCTTAGGCGCCGATAAACCGGCATTATGTTCCTTGATTTTGTGTTCCTTACACGGTTGGGTATATGGGGACCCCTTGACACTTCGTCTTTGAATAAAACTCCTCCAGCAAGGCCCAACATTGGTTTTAATTTGCCTCATCATAACAACTTAATTAAATAATTAAAATTGCATAGGGGGTCGCGCCCTCGGGATTCTTTTCTACATAGCAGGGGGGGCAGTGCTGATGGTGTTGGTCCCAAATGGGGGTTCGACGGGGCCACCTTGGGGAAACCCGAGGGCTGGTTTTACTCGTAAAATCACCCATCCGGACGTGGCCTGAGCCGAGATACGCGCGGCTACTATCAGGGTGTCGGCACGCCGGGAGGTCTTGCTGGACTTGTTTTACCATTGTAGAAATGTCTCGTGCACCGGGAATTCCGAGTCTGATCGGGCCTTCCCTAAGATAAGGGGTAATATTATTATTATTACTTCTGCTGATCGTGAGAGCTTGTGATGGGCTAAGTTGGGACACCCCTGCAGGGTTATGATCTTTCGAAAGCCGTGCCCGCAGTTATGTGGCAGATTGGAATTTGTTAATGTCCGGTTGTAGAAAACATGACAGAGGATCCGAAGTAAAACACACAACTGTGTGAGTAACCGTGACTGTCTCTTTTCACTTTGAGAAGAGAACACGGTGGGGTTATGTTTGACTCGTAGGTAGTTCAGGATCTTTAGCGATCACTACTAGTTTCGACCGTTTGCGTAGATGCTCATCTTATTCTTGTAATCGTAAGCTAGCCACCATATTATGCTTAGCCGCTGCTGCAACCTCACCACTTTACCTCTTCCTACCCATAAAGCTTTGCTAGTCTTGATACCCATGGTTATGGGATGGCTGAATCCTCATGGCTCACAGTTACTACAACACGAGATGCAGGTACAGCTGAGTACGATGCAGGAGATGGATCAGAACTTCAGTGGGAGTTCGATGAAGAGCGTAGCCGTATGTATGTGACGTTTTCGACGATCAGTAGTGGTTTCTACTAGAGGCGATTCAGACCTGTGGCTTTATGTATTTGGTATCTTTCTTTTGGATCTTCGCACGTAGTCGGGTTGTGATGTTTTGGATGATAATTTGCTTATGTAATGTATTGTGTGACGTGGCGAGTGTAAGCCAACTATCCTTTTGCAATTTCATCCCTATTTTTACATGAGTCGTGCAAAGATACCAAACTTGAGATCATTCTAGAATGGGCTTATACCTTTAAGTCGTGCCTCGACACGTAGGAGGTATAATGCCATCCTGGGCATTACAAATACACATAATAGCCCAAACGGCAGGGTTATGTCCAAGAATATGCATTTTCATCTTATGCTTCCAACTAGCAAAATTTGTACCATCAAAGTAAGGACCTCTACGATGATAACTTCTCTCGCTAGACGCCATACTCTGCTAGGTTGTGAAACCAGGGCTATGATCACCAAAGCTATGGAAATCGAGGCAAAAGGAGACCAAAGCTCTGATACCACTTGTAGGATCGAAAGTATGTCTAGAGGGGGGTGATTAGACTACTTGACCAAATAATTAGCATTTTCCCCAATTTTATGTTTTGACAGTTTTAGCAATTTAGCACAAGTCAAGCAATCTTCCTACACATGCAATTCTAGAGTTGTAGCAGCGGAAAGTAAATCATTGCATATGAAGGTAAAGGGAGGGGTTTGGAGAGTGCAAACGCAAGTGGAGACACGGATGTTTTTGGCGTGGTTCCGATAGGTGGTGCTATCATACATCCACGTTGATGGAGACTTCAACCCATGAAGGGTAACAGCTGCGCGAGTCCACGGAGGGCTACACCCGCAAAGGCTCCACGAAGAAGCAACCTTGTCTATCCCATCATGGCCATTACCCACGGAAGACTTGCCTCACTAGGGTAGATCTTTACGAAGTAGGCGATCTCCTTTCCCTTACAAACTCCTTGGTTCAACTCCACAATGTTGTAGGAGGCTCCCAAGTGACACCTAACCAATCTAGGAGACACCACTCTCCAAAAGGTCATAGATGGTGCGTTGATGATGAACTCCTTACTCTTGTGCTTCAAATGATAGTCTCCCCAACACTCAACTCTCTCTCACACATATTTGGATATGGTGGAAAGAAGATTTGAGTGGAAAGCAACTTGGGGAAGGCTAGAGATCAAGATTCATATGGTAGGATTGGAATATCTTGGTCTCAACACATGAGTAGGTGGTTCTCTCTCAGAAAATGTATGTTGGAAGTGTAGGTATGTTCTGATGGCTCTCTCCATGAATGAAGAGTGGGTGGAGGGGTATATATAGCATCCACACAAAATCTAACCGTTACACACAATTTACTAAACTCGGTGGGACCGAATCATGAAACCCGGTCGGTTTGATTTAGTTCAAAATGTGAACGTTAGGCTTTTTGGTGGGACCGATATGATCAACTTGGTCGTACCGATTTCATTAGGGTTAGGGCATAACGTAATCTCGGTGAGACCAATCACATCAACTCGGTGGGACCGATTTCTGTAATAGGCAAATAGAGAGTTGGTCAGGCAAACTCGATGGGACCGATTCGCTCATTTTGATGAGATCGACACGTTACGAAAAGGAAATAGAGAGTTCGCATTGGGAACTCGGTGGGACCGATCACTCACTTTGGTTAGACCGAAACGTTACGAAGGGAAAAAGAGAGGCAACAATCCCATCTCGGTGAGAGATCCCTATTGGTGAGACCAAACTGATTAGGGTTTCTGGCTATGGCTATGTCAGATGAACTCGGTGGCGCCGGATAGATCAAATCAGTGGGGCCGAGTTTGACTTTAGGTTTGTGATATATGTGAATATGAGAAAGTAGTTGAGGGATTTGGAGCATATCACTAAGCATTTTGAGCAAGCAAGTCATTAAGCAACACCTCATCCCATTTTAATAGTATTGGCTTTTCCTATGGACTCGATGTGATCTTGGATCACTAAAACGAAAATGTAGAGTGTTGAGCTTGAGCCAATATGTGTCCTTAGCATTTTGAGGGGTCCACATTCCTAGTCCATGCCATGCCAATCATTGAACTTTTTGAAATGATCATCTTGAAAGACCATTAGTTCAATGAGCTATATGTTGTTAGAAATTACCAAAACCACCCAGGGATAGTTGCACTTTCAAGAGATGACACACAGAGCCATACCAGGTACTCTTCCATAAGCTTAAACGAATGAGCCAGCGACTGCGGACCTGGAGCAAGGCTATCTTCTCTAACCACAAAGTCCAGCTACACATGGCTCTCGAGATCATGCTTCGCCTTGACGTCGCGCAAGAGCTAAGGACACTCAGCTAGGCTGAGTGGAACCTTAGAAAGGAGCTGAAAACGAAAGTTCTAGCTTTGGCGGTTCTTGAATGAGCACGAAAAAGGCAAAGCTCATGAATCACGTTGCTCAAAGAGGGAGATGCTAACACTCGCTTTTTTCACCTCCGCATCAATCATCGTAGAAGGAAGAACTTCATTCACTGTCTCAAACACAATAATGGTTGGGCCACACACCATGACCACAAGAAAGAAATCATCCAGCAACACTTTTCTAAGGACATGGTGAAGGGCCCTCCGTGTGCCAAGGACTTCAACTGGGATTGCATTCCGCATTCGGCTCTTGACCTTGCGGAGCTAGGCAATCCCTTCACCGAAGAGGAGGTCCACGCAGCCTTCAATAATCTTCTCGGTGATAAGGCGCCGGGGCCAAATGTCTTCACTGGAGTGTTTTTCAAGGAATGTTGGGACATCGTCAAGCCGGACATTATGAGAGTAATCAACAACTTCTCAACCCTCCACATCTCCAACCTCCATATGCTCAACTCGGCAAATATTACCCTCGTTCCATAAAAAGAGGGGGCAGAGGACATTTCTTACTTTAGGCCCATAAGCCTCATCCATGCGGTTGCGAAGATCATTGCAAAGATGATGGCCACACGTCTCGCTCCTCAAATGTCCGACCTCGTCTCCAATACGCAAAGTATTTTCATTAAGAAAAGGAGCATACATGATAACTTTATGTATGTCTGAAACTTCGCACGTTGATTTCACCGCAACAAATCACCAACCTTGCTCTTCAAGCTAGACATCAAGAAAGCGTTTGACTCGGTTAGATGGGACTACTTGATGGATTTATTGAGACACCATCATTTCTGAAGTCGCTTTTGGGACTGGATCTTCGCCCTTTTATCCACGGCCTCGTCCAGAGTTCTTCTAAATGGGGTGGCTGGGGACCCCATTTTGCACGGATGTGGTCTTAGGCAGGGGGATCCCCTGTCCCCCTCCTTTTCGTCCTGGCCATTGACCTGCTCCATCACATCCTAGCTAAGGCGACTGAGCAAGGCAAACTACACCCCCTCTGTGGTAACCCCACGCGGGCTTCCCTGTATGCTCATGATGCGGCCATCTTTGTTGCTCCTATCATGGAGGATATCTAGTTCTGGTGTTCCACGCTCGGCTCTTTTGGTGAAGTTACCGGTTTGGTCACCAACTATGAGAAAAGTCGTGTGGCTCCCATCCGTTGTGCCAACATCGATTTGGATGACATTCTCCAGGCCTTCCCGGCGGTCTGGACCACCTTTCCCATGAGATATCTTGGCCTACCGCTCTTGGTTGCAAGACTAAAGCGCATCCACTTCCAATATCTAGAAGATAAGTTGGCTGGCAAGCTCGCTCCCTGGTCGGCCATACATGTGGCTACCCCGGGGCACATCGTCCTGGTCAAGTTCGTCCTTACGGAGATTGCGATATATCACCACACCCCGCTGGACCTACCTGTTGAAGTGAGTGAAAAGATTGATAGTCTCAGACGTGCCTATCTCTGGGCATGATGTGATAAGGTGATGGGAGGCAAGTGCAAGGTGAATTAGGATCTAGTTTGCAAGCCCAAAGTTCATGGGGGTCTAGGTGTGCTCAACCTGGAGAAATTTGATACTTCTCTACGCCTCCGTTGGTTGTGGTTCGAGTGGGTAGACCAGCCAAAACCTTGGGCTCAGATGGGAACGCCTTGATCTGACAAGGATAAAGATCTCTTTGCGGCGGAGACGACGGTGACCATTGGTGATGGGAACAAGGCTAATTTCTGGGAATCCTCTTGGCTGAATGGTTTTCGGCCCAAAGACGTCGCACCTAAAATATTTGAGATTTCAAAAAGGAAGAACTGTGTGGTTAGCAAGGCATTGGACAAGAATTTTTTGGATCCACCAGATTAACATCGCACAGGTCCTCACCTTGACACACTTGTAGGAGTTCACCAACCTCTAGGAGATGGTTACTGGTGTCACTCCAAGCCAAGATAGGCAAGACACTATTTCATGGAAATTCACAACCAGCAGAGAGTACACGACATCCTCGGCTTACTTGGCGCAATTCGCGGGACTCACCTTCAGTACCAATACTTCCATGATCTGGAAGATGTGGGCTCCTCCCAAATGCAACTTCTTTGCTTGGCTAGTTCTCCAGAACCGAGTCTGGATGGCTGATAGTTTGTCTCGACAGGGATGGACCAATTGCAACCTTTGCCCCCTTTGCAAGCAAGTTCAGGAGTCTGTTGCCCACCTACTATTTCAGTGTAGATTCATGAATAGAGATTGGAACGAGATTATCATTTGGTTGGGAATCCATGACTGCTCACCAATGACTTGGCGAAATGAAGTTTCGGTTCGAACTTGGTGGCAAAAGGCGGTGAGCAACGCGGATCATAACAGAATGGCTCTTGCCTCTGTTATGACGCTTGTCTCATGGGAAATATGGAAGGAACGAAATGTCTGAATTTTTCGCAACATCACGACTCCGACCACAATCATCGTCGCGAGAATTAAAGTGGAGGCCCACCTTTGGACTTTGGCTGGGGCCAAGCATTTTAGTAGTCTTTTCGTTTGGTCGTGTTGCGACATATGTCTAAACCTTCTCTCTTATTTAATGAAAATGGCAAATCTTTTTCATGGTTTCAAAAAAAACTGAGACACACTAGGTTGTATCGCACGACAATATCCTTGTGGTCAGTAGGAGGCTAAATCTAAGCAGTCCCTTTAGAGGTCGTACCTACATGTTGTATCCAAAAATAACATATCTGACACTGGTCAAGAGGGTTGCATCCATAGTGGATCTTCCGAAACCAGCTCAGAGGTTGCATCAAAAACAACCTCCCACTAGGCACCGTCCCAGGTTTCCCATTGGTAAAATAAGTTCACGAGTTATGCTTTACAAAAGTTTATAGTACATATGCATGTAAACGTCCACTTGGTATCCTAGTGTTTGACAAAATGCAATTCCAAGTTTGCCTTGTTTTCTTGACCTTGCAGTACTTTGACTTCGCCTCAGTGGCCTCATTGCTGCCGGGCTCGAGGGCTTCACTTCTCCCTATCAGGCCCCTCGCCGCATCTAGTCTCGGGGGCTCTACTTCGCCTCGGCGTCTCCGCTGCTACCGGGCACGGGAGCTTCACTTCGCCCCATCAGGCCTCTCATCGCATCCAGGCTCGGGGGCTCTGCTTTGCCTCGGTAGTAGTGATGCTTCGCCTCGTCGGCCTCATTGCTGCCAGGCTCGGGGGCTTCTCTTTGCCCCATCAGGCCCTCATCACATCTAGGCTCAGGGGCTCCGCCTCGCCTCGGCGGCCTCCCTGCTGTCCGGCTCGGGGGCTTCACTTTGCCCCATCAGGCTCCTTGTCATGACTACAACCATCACAAGACCATCCACCTGACTCCATGAGCCGGCCAGAGGATCAGGGTATACACCTATCGAGTGAACTATCGTGCCCCTAGTGTGAAAGAAGATAAAGCAACCACGCGCATCGCAAAACACCGCTAGACTCGGTCCTACAAAGCCGACCATCTTCAACGACAAAACAATACCAGGAAGTTGGACGCCCCGCATACCCTGTGTGGGAAGCTTCGGCCTCTCGTTCGGGGATCCATGCCCAACAGAGCACACTAGCTCCATTCCCGCGGCCGAACTGCCAGATATCTCCAACTAGGGAGGTCGGACACCTTGCTCATTATGCACGGTTGTCCTCGACTTCCTCCTAGGGACGGCGACCCCGATGTATCCTGTCATCTCTCACCTCTTCAAGTAGGTTGCATGCCCGACAGGCAGAAGATCTTTCAAGCCAAAAGTCTTCAGTGATAAAGAAGACATGAGGTCGGACACCCAGCTCACCAAGCACGGTTGTCCTCGACTACCTCCTAGGGGCGACAAGCCCAATGGATTGTATCACCTCCAACCCTCCAAGACAAGCTATCAACGGAACAATACACTGATAGTTCCCAGGAGGCCGCATGTCTGGCGAACTTGAGTATTTCTGAGGTCAAATTCATGAAACCATGCCACAACTATCGCCAAAACTGCAGGAGCTCCCATGGGTTCTCACCCTAGAAGACAAAAGACTCCAACTCCATAAGCGCTCGGGGGCTTACTAATAGTGAGATACATCGGTGGTACCCGGCCTCTGGGGAACAAGGTCGCCAGGATGGCCTCGGGGCCCCACCATGGCCTAGGGCCCTCGCACTAGCAGCGGGCCTCCTACAGAAGAATATCCTATTATTTGTACTGCAAGACTTGTACTCTATAGTAGATAACTTGGGAATCAATCCATGTAAGAGCATGTAACGCTAGCCCTCACCAATATATATAAGAGGAGGTAGGGGCCTCCCAAGTCAGCGACCAACAGATATCCAATCATACCTCATAGGAGGGCACATCAATACAATACAATCATCATGTAGAGTATTACCTCACCACAAGGGCCTGAACCTGGGTAAACCCTTGTCTCACATGTACCCCAATATGATCCTCTATGCGTGCTCCACCCCATAAGGAACCCAACATAGGGATCTGACGGATTTCTATACCTTCATACCTCCCCCCCCCCCCGGACGCAACCTTGGCGGCGTCCAGATTGAACACCGCGTCAAGGATGAGCCGACCTCGCCCCTACACAATAGTGGCGTCTAGATCGGACGCTGCATCAGGGACTAGTCTGCGTCACCATCGGTGCACAACTGGTACGCCCGCATTGACGGTCCTGCCTCGCCGCCCCGCCGCAACCATCTTCCCATCAAGGAGGAGTGATGATCGCGATCATGAAGGCGCAAGGCCGCATCCTCCACTACCTCGTAGGCGGGGGATTGGGCGGTCGCTTGGGCTCGAGGGTCATCGTTTCTAAGGAGGATCAAGCAGCTTGACGGCAGGCATGGTACGACCGACGCAACGTCGCTCGCCTCTCCACGTTCGCGAAGTCCAACATGGCACCGGAATGGTTCACAACGACCCAGACCTTGCTCCGCATGAGACCTCGACCGTTTCATCACCACCACGGAGGCGGGCGCCACGCGCCGCCTCCGCCTTAACAAGGAGTATGCCAAGATCGAAGAGGAGTTGTCGCTTAGCGATACCTCCGCCAACGCCAGCGGGTGTAAGGCCACCGCAAGGGCTCCGTCGATGCCGTCAGCACTGGCCGCGGTGGCCCTCCGCACCGTGCAGTAGGAGGCAGAGTGGCTCTTCCGCGAGCGGCAGACAACCGTTGGACAGGGCTACAGTGGCCCTCCAGCGCCCTTTCGTCGTTGGAAGGACCACGACGACGACGACGGCATGGACGGCGACAGCGGTGCGACAGGACAGGACGGGCACACGTACAAGGTGGTCGTCCGGTGTAATGTATAGTTTTTTCTTCTAATTTCAGTTAAACGGTCGAAATATCGACCTTTCATCTAAATTATGTTTGGACTTTTATGAAATCCACCAAGTTTGCATGAATTCACCTTGTCTTATGAAACCATGTTTGAAATGTATGCATGCAATGTTGGATGGCCGGCTCCCGCATCTGTGTCCGCGTATTGATCCCCTTGTCTACGGACGGATGCGGGACAAAATTTGTGAGTCGGTGTTTTAGTGTTGGCGAACGTTGCATGGAAAACAAACAAAATATCTACGCACACGCAAAATCTATCCATGGAGATGCATAGCTATGAGAGCGGGAGAGCATCTACATACCCTTGTAGATTTCGAAGTGGAAGAGTTTATCAACGCGGTTGATGTAGTCGTACAATTTCACGATCCGTTCCGATCAGGCACTGAACGTATGGCACCTCCGCGTTCAGCTCGATGACGACCTCGCCTTATTGATCCAGCAAGAGGGGCAAAGTATTAGATGAGTTCCAGAAGTACGATGACATGGTGACGATGGTGGTGAAACTATTCTGTAGGGCTTCGCCAAGCACAACGGTTTTTTGACGGAGGATGAACTAGAGGGATAGGGGGCTCCGCACACGGTTTGGGGATTCGTGGTGTGTTGTGCCCCTCACCTTCCTCTCATATATGTATGCGGCCGCCCTAGGGGTCCTCCCCTAGGCGTGCCCCCCTTTTCCTTCTTGGCGCATGGGGGGGAAGGAAAGGGGGTTGGCTGCCTTATGGCGCCTCCCCTTTCCTTCTCCCTTGTGAGGAGAAAGGCAGGAGGGGGCAGCCCCTCCTCTTTCCTTCCCTAGGCCGACGGCTAGGAGGTGGGCGCGCCAGCCGCCTTGTGGGTTGGTGTGTTCCCGCCTTTGGCCTGTCAGGCCCAATAACTCCCGTGGCCTTCTGGAACCCTTTCCAGCACTCTAATGGTAATCCGGTGCATTTTGAAACCTTTCTGAAACCTGAATACCTTCATCCTATATATCAATCTTTACCTCCGGACCTTCAGAACTCCTCGTCATATCTGTGATCTCATCCGGGATTCCGAACACCATTCGGTCACCAACTCACATAACTCATATAGTAATATATCGTCAACGAACGTTAAGCGAGCGGACCCTACGGGTTCGAGAATGATGTAGACATGACCGAGACGCTCTCCGACCAATAACCAATAGCAGGACCTGGATGCCAAAAGCATTTCCTACATATTCTACGAAGATCTTTATCAGTCGAACCTTTATGACAACATATGTACTTCTCTTTGTCTGTCGGTATGTTACTTGCCCGAGATTCGATCGTCGGTATCTCATACCTAGTTACATCTCGTTACCGGCAAGTGTCTTTACTCGTTCTGTAATACATCATCTGGTAACTAACTCCTTAGTCACTTTCTTGCAAGATTCTTGTGATGCTATATTACCGAGAGGGCCCAGAGATACCTCTTCGTCATACAAAGTGACAAATCACAATCTCGATTGACGCCAACTCAACGGACACCTTCGGAGATACCTATAGAGCACCTTTATGATCACCAGTTACGAAGTGACGTTCGATACACATAAGGCATTCCTCCAGAGTCCGGGAGTTGCATGATATCATGGTCGAAGGAACATGTATTTGACATTAAGAAAGCAGTAGCTATAAACTGAACGATCATATGCTATGCTAACGGATGGGTCTTGTCCATCACATCATTCTCCTAATGACGTGATCCCGTTATCAAATGAAAACTCATCTCTATGGTCAGGAAACCTAAACCATCTTTTGATCAACGGGCTAGTCTAGTAGAGGCTTACTAGGGACTTGGAATTTGTTTATGTATTCACACATGTATTTAAGTTTCCGATCAATACAATTATAGCATGAATAATAAATCTTTATCATGATTAAGAAAATATAATGATAGCCACTTTATTATTGCCTCTAGGGCATATTTCCAACATTTAGAAGCCCTAAGAGCATCTACGGCTGGCGCCCTATGTCTGTCTCATATGCCCGACTAGGTTGTTCGATCAGTGACCGGTCACAAAAAAACCGACCCAACCGAAGCTCTCAAACGGGCCTCAAATGCCCGGACTGACTGGCACCAATCATATCCGACCCAATTGTAGGGCGGATATGAGGTGTCCCGGGCATGCTCGGGCGCGTCCACCACGTCAGCCCAGCCCACCACTAGCCCATCGACCCCACACAAAAAACCGTCCGGCAGAAACCCTAGCTCACTTCGCTCCCCTCCTCGACACTCCCATTTCCCCAATCCGTCAAATCCCTAGCATCGTCGAGCATGTCCAGCACTGGCAGCCACTCCGTAGAAAGCTCCAGAGACAAGGAAAAGCTCGTGCTCTATATCATGCTCGAGCGCTCGCGGGTAGATACGGGCGGCGCCGCAGCGCAGACGCCAGCGTCGACCCTTACCGCCTCGCGTGTGGATCTGCGAGGCTGCCCAATCTGCTCCTCCCGCCCAACGGCCTCTTCCACCTCCGGCCACTGCTCCGCGGGGGCAGCGTTGGGTTCTAGTGCCCGCCCCGCCAATGTCGCGGATGCGTATCCGGAGTCAGAGGCACATGTCGCCTGCCGCGAGAAGCAGATGTCAAGGGAGATGGCGGGCGGGTCCCACGCATTTGCGTTGTCCGCCCTCCGCGGTTGGGTGCCCGATGATGTCGACCGTCTCCTCGAGTGGGTGTGTCGTCGGTCATTGACTGACGTGGATACGAAGGCCCGGTGGCTCCGGAGAATCAACGCCAAGCAGCTCCGGCATGACATTGAACAATCTGAGTGGGAGGCGGCGGACATAGCAGCAGAGGCGGCGAGGGTGGCCAAGCTCAAGCGCAAGAAAGACCGTGTCGTCCGGTGCTTGCAATGCTACATCGTCATCTCTGATTCCTTCTCCGATGACGGGTCCGACGGCTCGTACGTGGACCCACCTCCTACCGCGGACTCCTACAATTGTGTCGGTGACTAGAAGGGCAAAAGGCTCGAGTAAGTGGTGAAGCTCGCCCTCTCTTGTTGATAATCTGGTTGTAGTACGTAGTTTCTATGGACGGGTCATTCAACTGTGCACCGGATCGTTGAACTGTGTGACTTGCCCGTTTTATCTTTTGGTTGATGTTTATGTGAAGTATGCCCGTTTGGTGTCAGTTTGTATGTTCGTTTTTAGTCGATTTTGATCGTTTCGTGTGACACACGCGGATGTGGAGGACCGGATATAGAGCAACTCCAACGGGGCGACCAAAACGGACGCGCGTTTTCTTCGCATCCGTTTGGGTCGGCCAGGCGGATAGTTTTTCATTTGGGTCGGCAGTTGCGCCCAATGGGAGGTCGACCCATTTATGACGAGATGGCAGAAATTGAGGCATAATCATAATTAAACATAAGATGGTCGGTCAAACGCCGGCCAAAGTCCACTTAAACATAAATTAAAAATTAAAAACACTACATAAATTAACGTCCGCCCGCACGCTGCCCTAGACCGACTTGCTCTTGCCCTTGCCGTCGTCGCACTCGCCCTCACCGCCGGTGAGGTCAATGAAGACGGGGGGAGGCCCAGCCCAACCGAACGTGGCTTGATAGGCTGCCAGGGCAGCCTCCTCCGGTGTCTGCGGCGGCGGCGGCACATCGGCGAGGCGGGTGCGCTCCTCCTCCTCCTCCTCGAGCTGCGGAGCCTCGGCGTCACGGCACAACAACTGCTCATACTGCATCTGCCGCTCGCCGTCGGCCCCCTCCTCGGCGAGCTAGTGCGCCTTCCAGCGCTGAAGGTGGGCAGCCTCTTCTTCCGGCGTGGCGACGTAGTGGCAGGGAGGCATGCTCACCCACTCGCGGTACTCGCTGGTCCATGATTAGTACTCCTCCGACCAAGTGGGAGGGCGGCGGTGACCGCTTGCGCGCGGGTGTTGGCTTCGGCCCCGGCTCCGGCTCAGCCTTGGGCGGCGGTGGCGGCACGAAGAGGGGCGCCTGGACTCCTAGTGCCACCGCGCTTGGTGCATCGAGATGTGCTGACGCCACCGACATGAGCGGTCACGCGCTGGCGGCGGAGGAGGAGGGAGAGGAGGACCACGAGAGGATGATGCCCCGGGGGTGCCCTTGCCCTTGCCACTGTCGGAGCTGCTGCCGAAGAGACCCATGGCTAGGGTTTGGGTTGTCGTCGGCGAGGAAGCATGACGGGGGTGGTGGGAGGCCAGATGTGGACGAAGGTGGATGAGCCCCCCGCAGGCGTGGGTTATAAAAGGCTCTTCCACTGGCTGACTAGTGGGCCCGGTGTCGGTGGTCGTCATAAATTAGAAGACGGACGATAGTTGGGTGGCCGCCAAGTGGGACCGCCGCGGACAGCGAGAAGGCGCGCGGCGCGTCCACTTCGTGTCTGCGCCGACACATTTCAGGCGTAATTTTGGGCCGGAAATGGGTAGGCGCGGACGTGAGTCGGACGACTTTTGAAAATGGCTCGACGCGTTGGGCCGGTATTTTTGTCTGCGCGGATTCAAACGTATATGGGTGGACGAAATGGATCATCCTGTTGAAGATGCTCTTAGGGAGTATCAGGTCAGTGTGTGCGGGCATATCCGGACACGCCACGGACATATAGGGGGCGTATTTGTCAACTTTGGTTGTAGATGCTCTAACGAGCAAGCCTAGTTAAGTCTACATGTTTGCTTAGCTGATTCCGGGAATAGTTTTCTGTCCCAAATAGAAATAGGCCCTCTATGGTAAGGCAAAATGTGAATGAGTAAAACTGAACCGTGAAAGAGGGGGCCAGCAACCACCTGATGACTGACAACAAGCTGCCAGTGAATGGACGCAGTAGCATTTGCATGGGAAAAACAAGCGTTGTACTAATACAACGGCAGACGATATAGGTGCCGGCCACAGACTAAAGCAAGTTTAGTACTCCCTCCGTCCCAAAATAAGTGACGCAAAAGTGACTCAACTTTGTACTAAAGTTAGTACAAAGTTGAGTCATTTTTGCGTCACTTAATTTGGGACGGAGGGAGTACGTCTGACCCTCCATGAGCATGAGAAAAGGTCGAAAGGACTTTGAGAAGGAAAGAGAGAGTCGAGCCAAGCAAAGCAAGGTGAGCGACCCGGTGAAGGACCATGACAAGTGGAAGGGAATCGCAGCAGGGGGTGCTAATTCTCCCCGGATGCCGACCAGCGGGACCCAGCTCGCGCTATCCTCTGCACGCGACGGGAAAAGGCACAAATTAACCTGTATATCAAAATATTTCACAAACTAACCTGTGTATGAAAATATTTCATCCAATTGACCTCTAATATACGCGCTTGATAGTAAGGCGCTGCATTCTACTATGCAGTATCTAACACTTAGGAGTCACATCTGTGCAGCGCCTGACAACTAGACTCTGCACTACACTGTGCAGCGTCTAACTGTAAGGAGCTGCACAATAAAATGAGCCTTGCAGTCGAAAGCTGCACAAAAAGGTCAATAGCGTGAAATATTTTTAAAAACAGTTTAGTTTGTTAAATACTTCCGCTCTAAGATCAAATTTATTAATTTTGCCGCACACGACTATTGCGTTGGGCTAGCAATTCAAAACAGGCAACCGGGAACATATGCGTTGGGCCACAAAAATGGTGTTCTATTGCAAAAATATTAGCACATGCGTATTAATATAACCTGCATATGCTTTTCCTTAACATCTAAATTAGCACGAAGAATTTCAATCATGAAAAGGTTAAAAGGAAAAAAAAACTAATATAACCATATACTCGAATCAGCTAATTTAGATGTTAAGGTTTTTTTATTGGTTTTTTCCTTTGCAGGAGAAAACAAATTTATGTTATGAATGAGAGTGTTACCCTTCTTTTGGCATTTGCTTACAACAACATCAGCCATGAGGCGAGCCAAAATATTGTGCTCATCTCTCATGTTTCCCACACAATAGGCATCATCATTAATTCGCCTACTGATACTAAGAGCAACTCCAACGCGTCGATCCATTTCGTCGGCGCACATCCGTTTTGGTTGGCGTGGACAAAAAAATCAGCCCAACGCGCTGACCCAAACGGATGCGTGTCCGCTTTTCGACCGCCTGCCGACCATTCCTGACACAATTTTGAGCCTGATTTGCGCACGGACATGAAGCGGACGCGCGCCTACTCCTCCCTCTGGCCCACTAGTCGGTGGCACATTGACCATCCTCTTCCACCCCTCGCCCGCTCCGCCGTCGCCCATTTTTGATGCCTCTGCCAGCAGCCTGTGCCGACACACCTTCCCCCCAACGCCGCCACCTCCCACGTCGCCACCATCACCGCCTCGTCGTCGGGCCACCGCAGCTTCCCACCCCCACCTCGACGTCGCCGCGAGCAGGAAGCCACCGCCATGCCCCCGAACAGCTCCTCCGACACTACCCGCTCTCCTCACGCATGCACGCTCTTCGGACACCACCAGGCCAGCCACCAAGTCCCGGGGAGGCGCGCGTCTCTTCGCCGGCCAGCTTCTTCGACGACGCCCACAAGTTGTTCGACAGTTTGCCTCAAGGTACAAAATGGACTCCGTCGACGAATTCTTTTTCCACATTTTCCTGTGCGACTCCGAATGATTCCTCATCCAATGATGAGGAGATATTGGTTGCCGTGCTGGTCTATGACCACCTTAATAGGCAGCAGTTGTTGTTCCGGGGCTCGATTCCAGGGCACATTCCGGCGTTGAGTCATAACCGAGAGAGCGTCCATTTCCTTCTTTGGAAGGACTACTCTGGCACAACCGACCCGATCTTCAAACATCAGAAATTCCGACGGCGTTTTCGTATGGTTAGGCATCTTTTCAACCGTATTAGAGAGGGAGTGGTCGGATATGATAATTATTTTGAGCGCAAAGAGGATGCCTTTAGAAAGATTGGCTTCTCATCCTATCAGAAATGCACTGCTACCATCCAGATGCTTGCATACGGAGTGCTTAGTGATCTCATTGATGAGTATGTCTGTATAAGCGAGTCTACATGCCTAGAGTCCATGTACAGGTTCTGTAAGGTTGTGATTGATGTGTTTGGCCCTGAGTATTTGAGAGATCTTATTGCTCAAGATACAACCCGCTTGTTGGCGATGAATGCCAGTAGAGGCTTTCCAGGGATGCTTGGCAGCATAGACTGCATGTAGTGGGAGTGGAAAAATGACCCTTCTGCTTTGCAAGGGCGGTATAAGAGCCATGTCAGAGCTTGCACTGTCATACTTGATGCCGTGGCATCACAAGATCTCTGGATCTGGCACTCTTTCTTCGGCATGGATGGATCGCACAATGATATCAACGTGCTTCAACACTCCCCGGTGTTTGCAAGGCTTGTCGAAGGCAACAGCCTGCCCGTTAACGTTAGCATCAACAGGCACAACTATGACAAATGATACTACCTAGGTGACGGCATCTCTCCTCAGTGGACCACTATCATGAAGACAATCCCCAAACTTATCGGAGAGAAGAGGAAAATATTTTCCCAAGAGTAAGAGAGTGATAGGAAGGATGTCGAGCATGCCTTTGGTATTCTACAATCTCGATGGGGCATCGTTCGGTATCCTGCTAGAACTTGGAGCATCAAGAAGTTGTGGGAGGTGATGACTGCTTGTGTGATCATGCATAATATGATCGTGGAGGATGAGCGCTCGAAACGTATTTACGATCAAGGGTTACAGTTCCAGGGTGAGAATGTTGTGCCTGAGCATGGAGGAGGAACGACAACGTTTGCACAATTCACCCTATTTCATCATGAAATGCGTGATTGAAAAACTCACATGCATCTACAAAATGATTTGGTTGAGTATATGTGGGCTCATGTTGCCAACCAATAGATGTATCTTGTTTAAAATATATTTGAGACAATCTAATTTTTATTCGGCTTGTAAAACTATGCTACATTTATTTGGTTGTGAAACTATTTTTTTTTTTTTTTTGCTTGTGAAACTATGCAAAATGTGTGTATATTTGATTGAAAACCGCGGCCAGCCAGCCATGCTGACAAATATGGGTCGGTGCGTTAGGTGCACTGCCGACCCAAATTATAAACAGAACGGACACCGAGCGGGCGGCCGACCCAAACAGACAAAAAACAGATAAAATCGCCATCCGTTTGGGTCGACGGATTGGACTTGCTCTAACAATCTTAGTTTCATTTTTCCTGAAGTAACCTTTTAATGTTGCCAACAATGGAGGCTACACATGAACGATTGACACGAGCCCCCTGAATGTATATGGCGACTTGCTAACAGCCAAGCTCCATAATGAGAGGGGATGAATATCTCTCCAGCGTCAGTGCCACTTTCTCCATACATGCTGTCATTTCAGCTTCAAGAGGAAATGAACAGGATAACATATATTTGCAAGATGAAAAAAAGTATAGTACCTTGCGCATCTCGCAGCACCATGCTCGCTCCTCCAGTGATGGAAGATTCCACGAAGAAACCGTCCACATTTAGCTTCGCCCAGCCAGAAGAAACCGTCCACATTTAGCTTCGCCCAGCCAGTAGGAGGCTTTGACCATTGCTCCATCGCGCAGGAGTTCGTAGCCGTCGTTGTCGGGCTCGGCCTATTATCACAAGTGAGGACAATTTTACCTTTAAGAATGTCTCGTGATGGGTGTTGCTTGATACAAAGCAATGACTCCATGTAGCTATTGAGGAAACGACATAAAGCTTCACTAGGTGATACTGGCTTGGAGTGGGTCACCTCGTTCTGGCAGTGCCAAGCGCGCCAAAACGTCATGACTATCACCATTTGAATCGTCTATCTGTGTTGGTCCAGGAGACGTAGCAGCCACCCCGAGCAAGTATTCTACACACTTGCAAGCTCCGGGAGTGTCCAAGAGTTCCTCATAGCATTCCAAAGAGCCACCGGCATCGGGCATCTGCAGAAAGTATGATAGGTGTTCCCTCGTTCGTCCCCACATATGACACAAATATCAGAGATTTTCAGGTAGTGGATAGATTGTTTTCCACGGTAGCATGAGAATCAGTAGCTAGTTGCCAGGCAAACATTCGTGCCTTAGAAAGAGCAGACGCCGTCCAGATGGCACGATGGCTGTCCGTTGCCCTATTCGTGGTGCACCTCATAATGCGATTTTTTTTGCCTCGAAGGCGAGCTTGTAAGCACTACTGATAGAAGGTTCTCTCTATTGTTGATAACAAAATGTGAAAGTTCTTTGTATCGCCGAAATGGAGGATGACATGAGGTGTAAGTGAATGGCTGCAGGGCGGATTAATTCTCTCCGCTTACCAACGAGCAGCACATGACATCCTATTTAGCGCATATTTTTTTTATTTTTAGAAAAGGGGCATTCCCCGGCCTCTGCATCAGACTGATGCATACGGCCATCTTATTAATAAAAAAGATCAAGGTCTCCAAAAGTATGCGAAATAAGAGTACAAAATGCTCAGACTGAGCCATAAAAAAACGTGAGAACCCCACAATCGGATGCGTTAATGCAAACAGGGCCTAGACTCCTAGCCTATTACATGACCGCCATCCAAACCGGCTAAAGATAGCACGAGCTACCATCTCCCATCGGATAGACCCAGTAACCAAACGCTCCCTGGCATCCATCGGAGTGAGTAGCGACCACATACGGATCAATGCAGTGGCCCTGTGAATAACCTGCAAAAAATGAACATTTGTTGATCTGTTAAAAACCAAATCATTCCTGCACTTCCAGATAGCCCATAGTAATGCACAAACACCCACACGTATATGGCTCGCTGATTCTTTCGCGATTCCATTCAACCACGTCCCAAAAAGCGTGGTGATACTAGTTGGTGGAGTGATGTTAAAGGCTATATGGACCGAACGCCATAAAACTTTAGCCATCGGACAATCGAGAAAGAGGTGTTTGATTGATTCATCCTTGTCACAAAAGCTACATCGCAAAGACCCACCCCAGTTGCGTTTGGCTAGATTATCCTTAGTGAGAATTACTTGTTTATGAACAAACCACATAAACACTTTAATTCGAAGGGGCACTTTGACCTTCCAAATGTGAGCAGACCTAGGGATAGGCACGGAGTTAATTAAATCTAAATACATCGATTTCACTGAAAACATCCCGTTCTTAGTCAATTTCCAATGAATACGGTCAGCCTGTTGAGTCAACTGAACATCCATCAGTCTTCTCACCAAATGGAGCCAGGCTTCCCAACGGTGTCCAACCAGCGCCCTTCGGAATTGAATATTAAGAGGAGTTGACTGTAACACTGATGCAACGTAATCTTCTTTACGTTGAGCAATGTTGTAGAGAGAAGGATATTGGGTGGCTAGGGGCGTCTCTCCCAACCAAGTATCCTCCCAGAATCTTGTGGATCCACCATTGCCAACCAAGAACTGAGTTCTGTTGAAAAAGGCCGACTTTACTTTCATCAGGCCTTTCCAAAAGGGTGAATCGGTCGGTCTAGCTGTCACCTGAGCTAGTGTCTTGGTTGTAAGGTACTTGTTATGTAGAATCTGGGCCCAAGTGGCCTGAGTCTCAGAGAGTAACTTAAACAGCCACTTGCTGAGTAAGCACCTATTTTTAACCTCCAAATTTTCAATTCCGAGACCTCCTTGATCCTTCGGTCTGCAAATAACATCCCATCTAGCCAACCTATACTTGTGCTTCACCTCATCACTCTGCCAAAAGAACCGCGACCGATAAAAATCGAGTCGTTTCCTCACCCCTACTGGGATCAAGAGAAATGACAGAAGAAACATGGGCATACTCGTGAGTACCGAATTAATTAAAATCAATCGGCCCCCGTACGACAAGAGCTTGCCCTTCCAGCAGCTAAGTTTCTTCTCGAAACGGTCTTCTAGACTCTTCCACTCTTTATTAGAGAGTTTCCGATGGTGGATCGGAATGCCAAGGTATGTGAACGGTAACGACCCTACCCCGCATCCAAAAAGCTGCATGTACGCTTCTTGTTCATCTTTGGCTCTTCCAAAGCAAAACAATTCACTCTTATGGAAGTTAATCTTTAACCCCGAGAGTTGCTCAAAAAGGCAAAGCACAAGTTTCATATTTCTCGCCTTAGCCAAGTCATGCTCCATGAAAAGAATCGTGTCATCCGCATACTGTAGAATGGAGAGTCCTCCATCCACTAGATGAGGAACGAGACCACCTACCTGCTCATTCTCCTTTGCTCTACCAATAAGGATTGTTAACATGTCTGCTACAATGTTAAACAAGATAGGAGACATCGGGTCCCCCTGTCTTAAACCCTTGTGAGTCTGGAAGAAATGACCAATATCGTCATTGACTTTTATTCCAACACAGCCTTGTTGAGTGAAGGAGTCCACCTGTTTTCTCCAGGATGCATCAAATCATTTCATCCTTAAAGCTTGCTGAAGGAACGGCCACTTGACCTTATCATATGCCTTTTCAAAGTCCACCTTGAAAATAACCCCATCAAGTTTTTTCGTGTGGATTTCATGGAGAGTTTCATGCAGGACAACAACCCCTTCCAGGATATTTCTGTCAGGCATGAAAGCCGACTGAGAATGCTGTACCACACTATGCGCGATCTGCGACAATCTATTTGTTCCTACTTTAGTGAACACCTTAAAGCTAACATTAAGAAGACAGATTGGTCGAAATTGCTCTATTCGATTCGCCTCTGTCTTCTTAGGAAGCAGCGTTATTGTACCAAAATTAAGGTGGAATAGTTGCAGATGTCCATCGAACAGGTCATGGAACATCGCAAGTAAATCATCCTTAATAATATGCCAACACCTTTTATAAAACTCTGCCGGAAAACCATCCGGACCAGGAGCTTTATTATTCTTCATCTGCGAGATCGCATCTAACACCTCTTTCTCCGAGAACGGCGCAGATAAGATTGCATTCTCATCTGACGCCAATTGAGGGACATCCTGAATTCGATTCTCATCCAGAGACACGAAGCTATCATCCGGAGGTCCAAACAGCCTCTTATAATAGTCAGTGATGTAGAGTTTGAGGTTCTCGTGCCCTACAATCGTGCCCTCGTCCTGCTCAAGCTGAAAAATTCTTTTCTTTCGATGTTTACCATTTGCTATCATGTGAAAGAATTGTGTGTTATCATCCCCTTGGATGACTTCACGCACTTTAGCTCGGAGTGCCCATTTCAATTCTTCCTCTCGCAGCAGCTCTTTCAACCTAGATTCGGCCAAGCCCTTAGCCTCCAAATCAGCAGGCTCAAGGATAGACGACTCCGCCTTAACATCTAGAATTTGAATAAGGTTGATAAGCCTCTCCTTTTCAACCTTATACACACCACTGAGATGTTTAGCCCAACCTCGTAGAAACTGCCGTAAATGCCTAATCTTATTCTGCCACCTGTCTATAGCCGACCTACCGCCTTCACCCTTCGCCCATTCCCGGGCAACCAAGTCTATGAAGCCTTCTCGTTCAAACCATGCTAGCTCGAACGAGAACGTATTCTTATTCCCCGTATATGTTGCCTCTCCCGAATCTACCAAAAGTGGAGTATGGTCCGAAATAGCCCTCGACAAGGCCTGAACGGTAACCAGGGGGAACTTCTGTTCCCACTCCACACTAGCGAGGACACGATCTAACTTCTCATAAGTCGGATTCGGTAGTGAATTGGCCCAGGTGAATTGTCTGCCAGAAAGCTCTATCTCCCGGAGATCCAAGCTCTCAATAATAGCATTAAACATAAACGACCATCTACCGTCAAAGTTATCGTTATTCTTCTCCTCCCGCCTTCTAATAATGTTGAAATCACCACCCACCAAAAGTGGGAGCTGCTCGTCTCCACAAATCCGAACTAGGTCCGCCAGAAAGTCTGGTTTGAGCTCAGGCTGTGCAGCTCCGTAGACTGCCACCAGAGCCCAGTGAAATCCATCTACTCTGGATCTCACTCGGAATTTTACGGCGAACTCACCCAAAACCACGTTACGCACTTCTAATGACTCCCTTCTTACCCCTAGTAAAATCCCACCGGATCTTCCTCTCGGGGGTAAGCAATGCCAGTCAAAAGCCACCCCTCCAGATAGAGTACCCAGAAACTGGGAGGTGAAGTTATCTCTACCCGTTTCGGAAAGGGCTATGAAGTCAAGCTTGTGTTCAACCGACGCCTCAGCCAAGAACCTACGTTTAGCCAAGTCTTTCAGACCTCTGCTATTCCAGAAAATGCCTCTCATTTTTCATCATGAAATTTCTTGGCGGTCCGAATCCGAACACTCCTCCGTACAGCCGAAACAGGGTATATCTTGCGGTTCCATTTCCGCTTATGTACCGATTGCTCCTCTGTCCGGTCCGCGCAACCCTGCTCGGGTAATTGAGCAACCGCGGAGTCAGCCTGGAGGCACTCCTCTAGGCCATCTCCATTCCCCTCATCCTCCGACTGAGCACTAACTGGATCAAGGTCCGCACAAAAACTATCCAATGCCCTCACCCCTAGAGCAATAAAGTCAGAATTATTTAAAGGCTTAACGGCTGCTAAGTTTGTAATAACCTCGATCGCCCGTTCTGCCTCACGATCAAACAAGTCGTTAACAGATTGAGCAACCTCCTTCCCATTTCCGCCCAACGAAACCCCCAATTGATTTGCATTATTAATAACATCATCAGCAGAAAAATGCAATATCGAATTGGGAATACAGACTGACATACCAGTCGAGTCTTCAATGTCCCGCAGCTTGGCCTGCCGCATTGCACGGCCCATCTGCAGAGCATCCGCATCCGGCTGGTCCTGCAGGCGACTGCTGAGGCGTCGTCCCTCGGTAACGGGATCCGCTATCCCTCCGAAGGCGACGATATCGGCGGTGGAGGGTCCACTCGGTGAGAGGCCTCCCACTGAAGGCCCCAGTGAACCCCCACCAACCAGACCAAGAGAGCCGGGGCCTCCTGCCGCGGGTGTCTCGGGGGCAGCCCCATGCGCCAACAAAGAGTACTCCTCTCGTGGCGCCGAATCTGCAGAAACAACCACACTCGGGCTAGAAACAGTAGCACTAGCTAACTCATCATAAGCGGGTAACAAAAGACTCGAAATCTGACCTCCAGATTCAGAAGACGCATCCCGATGCGCACCACCCTCCATGGTGCCCTCGCGACGCAGAATGGTGGGAGCTGGCGTGACCTGAGGGGACTCCCCCCTGATACCCTCCTCCCCAGATAGATCCGCATCCATAAGCAATGGCAATGGAGGTGGACGTACCATCTCCACCGGATCGTCCAACTCGGCACTGTGGCCCCACAAACGGCTGGGGGCCGAAGCCGCCCCAAAGGACCCAAACCGAAGTGCAGGCAGAGAGGTAGCTGGGGGAGGTTCCCCCTTCCCTCCGGAGCTCCCGGAGGACTGCTGAGGCTGATCCTGAGTCGGAGCCTGACCAGGCATAGCCGGCGCCCCTGCAGCCGACTCTCGTGCCCCACGTGCCTCATCCCCATCTGTCATATCAGTGTCTCCATTCCCATCAGCCGCCTGAGCGAGAACAGAACTCTCAAGCTCAATCTCGATCTCCAACTCGTACATCAGACCAGCATAGTACCATCTCACAAAAAAAGGCACCGGCTCGATATCCAGAACGCTCACCAACAAGCGAGCAATGTCATTAGCTCGCGAGAAAGGCATGTCGACCTTCTCAGTTTTACCAATAAGCGAACCAAGACTCCAGGTAGTCCGAGCACTCAGAAGGGCCTTCGGGGGCACCCCTAAAAAACGAACCCAGATCTGCGGGAGGGCCTTCCCCTGAGGCTCCGGGTTCTTCCACGGAGCAAACTCGATGATACAGCTAGTACTGGCTGCCCGACACATACCATACTTTAGCGCATGATTCAGATCATCTAGAGTCGGGAACTCAACCTTATAGGATTGCCCCTCAAGCTTGACCAGCTTCCACTGAAAGTTACCTGGCATCAACTCGCTGAGCGTATGCACGACCTGAGCTTCAGACAACGTACCATTCGTGACTTTAACAATCCCTGTGAGCGATGCCTCCGTCACAGCTGTCTCAGCCACCTCCGAAGAAGACTCGAAGAACATGAGATCCGCAGAACAGACACCATACACAGCCACCGCCGGCATAGGCCCCTGGAGATCAGGGCACTCCCCTGAATCATGCATAGGTTTCTGGCACGTGTCACACATCACCGTGGTGCACTCGGCCGCAAAGTGCCCCGCCACTCCGCACCGGCGACAAATCATCTTTTCCTTCTTGCGCAACCACTTGGACAAACGATCAATAACCGGCTTCTCAACAACCTTGTCAGATACACCAGCATCCTGATCCGGAACCTCCACAGAAGCAAGAGCACGAACCACCTCAACCGCAGCCGTAGAAAGCGTCTGAGTGGCGGCCCCCGAAGTCTCCACCGAAGGCACGACCGGCGCATCAATAGCTTGCCTTGGTGGTGGAGGGGGATGTCGTCTACCCCCTCCCCTACCTCCGCGGTACCTACCCCGGAAGCGTTGGTTTGGCCCCGAGGCTCCCTCAACGAAGCCACCAGTTGGTCCATGAAAGCCACCTTGCTGACCGTTGCCGCGACCAGCTCCTCCGTCGCCATGCCAAGCATAGCCCCGACCGCCGCCGGTTGACGAAGAACCTCGGTGCTGGCCCTCACCATATGCATCATAGCCATCATCACCCCACCTACGCCTCGGTGGGTTCCTGTTGTAGTACCCGCCGCCATCCTCCTGGGCATACTGCCCACGGCCAACCTCCGCCCCGGCCGGCGCCGGCGCTGCACCACGGCCAGGAAGGCCCCGGCCAGCCTCTGCCGCAGGAGGGGCCGCCGCAGCACCACGCCCAAGCGGCCTCGGGCCGCCCGGCCGGGCAACACCCCCGGCTCCACCCTGCTGCGGGTTTACCGCCGGCTGCTGTCCAGCGCCGCGGGGTACCCCGGCTGCAGCGGGCTTGGGGGCCGAAGGCCTGGCATGTGGGAGGCCAGCACCACCCCGGCCGGCCATCACTAGCTTCCGCGGCGACGATCCGCGAGGGAAGCCCGGCTTAGGGCGGAGCGGGCGAGCCCTAGACGGCGGCGAAGGAGGAACGGGAGTTCTCGTGCATGCAGTCGCGGTACGAGCGCTATCACAGATCGGTCGATCGGCAAAACGGGCCACTGCCCTTGTTCCGCAACCACCGTCCCCCGACCCAACTGAGCATGCACCACCCCAATGGGCCCAAAGTTCGAGACAACCCTACCCTCAGGCCCAACTAGGCCGAGTAGGGCTTTCAAGCGCGATCTCCGCGCCTCTCGAACGTCGGCCGCCTGGCAGGTCACCGGCGCCGCCGGCGCCGCCGCAGGCCCCGATCTAGCACCTCCATTCTTTCTGCTTCTAACATGTTTCCACGTATGGACCGGCATGAGATCGAAAAGCGTTAGATTAGGGAGACTAACCTTTGGAAGGGGACCACGCCATGGCCAGATCGCCGACGCAGCCGTCCGCCGGTGAGCCACACGACGAACGATCTCCTCCACCTCCTCATTCGCGACCCCTACCCTTGCCGGATCCTCACGAGGCACCACCGCCTCCACCATTGACGCCAGATCCCTCTCCTCGTACCCCGCCTCCAAGGCCTCACAAATGAGATCCGAAGCTGTCGGAGAGGAAGGATCCGGCGGCACGGCATCGTCGTCGTCCTCATCATCACCGTCGCAAGCCGCTAAGGCCTAGAACCGACCTCCGGCCGGCCGTGCCCCCGGGGCGCCGAGCGCCCTGATCGCCCCGGTCGTCATCTTCCTGGTCGTCGGCATCGAACGCATGCCGGTTCACGCGGGAAGAGGCGCTGGAACGATGCGCGTTCACCGGCCAGGCATCTGTCGTCCGTCCCCACTCCCTCCGCGCGCGCGTTTTTCACCCTTGGGGGGTCGTCGTTGGCTGTCGTCGCGGGGCAGAGAAGCGGCTTGATCCAGATCGAGGACGGCGGCGAAGCGTCACCGCTGGGCTGGATCCGGTCAAGATGTTGCCGGGCTGGATCCGGTCAAGATGTTGCCGCTGGATCCCTATTTAGCGCATATAGAGCGTTGGGTGACACGCAAACGTGCAAACCCCGCTCCCTATGCATGGCTCTCGGTCGGCCGATGTGTGGGGCAGGGCACGCCCTTGCTTTTTTTTTTGGTGCTTCTTTAAAAAATGTTAGGATTTAAAAAATAGGTGAACTTAAGAAAATGTTTAAGATATTGATATATTTTCTGAATTTGAAAACATGTTCATAAAATTAACAATTGTTCCGGCATCTCAAAAGTTGTTCGAGTTTGAATAATATTCCTGGATTCAAAACGGTTCACAATATTTTATACATGTTCACAGTTTCAAAAAATGTGCCAATTTTTAACAACTATTTATTCAAAAGCGCGCTCAGGAATTTAAAAAATATTTTGAATTTCAAAAGGCGTTCGATGACCCGAAAAATGCTCGTGAACTCATTTTTCTATGAGTTTAAGAACTTGTTCCCAAATTGCAAAACACATTCATTAAATTTTAATAATTGTCCGTTACTTTCAAAAATAAATAACCAATTCAAAAAGAGTAAAGATATTTTTTAACAAAAGAAATTAAAAAACTGTTCATGAATGTCAAAAGAAGTTCAAGAATTCAAAAAAAGTTCAGAAATTTCATAAAGTCATTCACAAGTTTGAAAAAAGTTAATGAATTTCAAAAAAATGTAAGAATATAAAAATATTCACAGGTTAGAAAATGTTCATGAATTTTAAAAATATGTGGGTCTAATGAGAACCGGGGTCCCACTAACCTCTGAAGATGGGCTATGACAGTGCCCAGCAACGCTCGGCAATCATTTCGCCGGCAAGCACTACTACCGCGCGGGGAGCGTCTCTCCCGCGGCATGGATCAACACTCAAGCAAACCAACGAGAAGGTTCCCTAGAAAGGCCTTCCCAGCCGGGTAGGCGAGTCTGGCGGGGTCGAGACCACGCCCGGGATCGAGTCCAAGCTACTTCAGCGGGGTCTCTAGGGCCGCCGAGCCAGACCCCGGCAAGCCTCGGATCGGCAAGCAAGTTCCTTGCCGCCTGCCAAGGCTGATCCCGGCAAGCCTCGGATCGGCAAGGAAGTTCCTTGCCTCCCGGCAAGTATTGACCCGGCAAGCCTCGAACCGGCAAGCAAAGTTATTTGCCGGTGCTCTATATCAATGGTAGGCAACTGGACAAGCGTGTGCGTGGTAGCATGCAGCTTCTAGGCCAACTAGTCAAGCACCTGCGTGGTGGCATGCAGATCTTCGTGAAGACCCTGCCACCGCACCAACACAGCGACCAGCCAACCAGCGTGGCGCTGCATGTCTCGTCGGCTTGGACGCGCGTCGAAGCAAGGCGAGGCGGCGACGGGCGAGACGAGCTCTGTTGCCGTCCCCGATAAATCAAGAGGACACGTAGGCAGCGCGTTAAATGCGTTTGTCCTGTGATGCCAGGTGATAAGCTTGTACACTGTAAACACTTTCCACATCATGTGTGCCACTGTGGCGACCCTTTGTCATATAAAAGGAGGCCCGAGGCGTACTGCGGAGATATTCGGACTTTTTGGACAGGCACACATAGTAGCCAGTTCGAGAGCTTAAGAACACAAAATAAACACACACATGCAGGACTAGGGTTTTACGCATCATTTGTGGCCCGAACCTGGGTAAAAATTCCCACGCATTGATCGCTAGACCTGCTCTTTGTGCAGCGCTACGCCCCCGCAAACCGTAGTAGGGGTCCCCGGGATCCCATAGGTGTCGTTTCCCCCAACATCTTTGGCGTGCCAGGTAGGGGGAGAAGGCTGTGCAAATCTGGCCTAGCGGTTAGGGCGTCAGTTTCTTCAAGATCATCATCATCGCCTTCCATGGCGCCCAAGAAAAAGGGCTCCATGGCGATGAAGCCTTCCACGTCCAAGCTTCTGTCACCCACGCCTGCGGGGCGCGCGGGCGGCACTAGCACCATGGATGGCGCGATTGCTATGGTAGGCACGACCGGCGCAGGCGACGTGGTCGCCATGCCCGCTGTGGTAAGAGCGAGCGATGGAGATGCTGGAGGCGGTCATCTTCCGCGAGCCCCCGGCCAAGTTTCTGCTCCAACAATGGTGTCTTCTACGCCATCGTCGCAATTCGAAGGAAGCTAAGTTCCAAAACTTTAGTTACACCCTGTTGCATAGTCTTATCCTTAATGACGTTTTTGCACATAACCTATGTGCAAAGGAACACTTTTGGAATATTTTGCACTCTAGGTTGTTCAGTTCCATCTAGAAATGCCTATGGAGCCGTGTTTATTTTCGAAGTGTTAAGCCCCTAGGAAGGAAGCGTTCTCTTTCGGCTGCTAACTAGGACCCGATCTTAAGCGCCATTGACTAGAACGTGCGTAACCAGGCGGTATTCTGGCAAGCGTGGGGGATAGTTGTGCAAAGTTTTAGTCATTTAAGGAAAATACTTAACAAGTTTTTATTTATTTGAGATTTCTGCATAAAGCCGTATACTAAGGAACCTTCTCGGGGCTAGTTGCGCTCCAAGTTGCCTCGAGTCCGCTCGGCAACTTGTGCAGCTGCGCTAGAACCATGATGGCAAACCTTTCCGGCAGGTGATGTTTCCGAGTAGCTGCTAAGGGCCCGTTCCCTCAAGCGTTGTTGACTGGATCGTATGCACCGGAAAGCATTCCAGCAGACATAGGGAATATTTAGCAGAAGTCACAATTTACAAGTGAGTTAAGTGCAATTCAGATGCTAATCAACTTGTCATATTTAAACGTAGTTATGGCCCTAGGGCTCGCAACGCCCTTAGGACCAATCTTCTTGGTGCCAAGGACGACGAAGTACTTCGCCATAAGCCTTCCCGGCAACGATCTTGCCGGGAGCCCGCGTCAAGGTCGATGAAGTTCGTCGCCATGAGCCTTCCCGACAGTGTCGGGGACTCCAGATTTATCCACTGAAATCAGGCATCGAGAACGTTAAAGTTCTCTGCTGAAGATAAAAGCCTTCCCGGCGCCAAGCTTTCCGGAAGCCGGCATCGAGAACATCAAAAGTCTCCACTGAAAACATAAGACTTCCCGGCAACAACCTTGTCGGGAGCAAGACAGGAAACAAAAACCACACTCTAGCATCGAGATCTGTAGAGTTCTCTGCCAAAAAATTTCCATGGAAGCAGACTCGGGGGCTGGCCAACGTGGTTAAACACTATCATGAACCATGCAAAATTTGGCCCCAAATCCAGCGTCGAGCTCTTGTAGATATCCGCTGAAGCTGGGCCCGGGGGCTGTGTCAGTGTAATGAGAACCAGGGTCCCACTAACCTCTGAAGATGGGCCATGACAGTGCTCAGCGACGCTCGGCAATCATTTCGCCGGCAAGCACTACTACCGCACAGGGAGCGTCTCTCCCGCGGCATGGATCAACACTCAAGCAAACCAACCAGAAGGTTCCCCAAAAAGGCCTCCCCTGCCGGGTAGGCGAGTCTGGCGGGGTCGAGACCACACCCGGGATCAAGTCCAAGCTACTTCAGCGGGGTCTCTAGGGCCGCCAAGCCAGACCCCGGCAAGCCTCGGATCGGCAAGCAAGTTCCTTGCTGCCTGCCAAGGCTGATCCCGGCAAGCCTCGGATCTGCAAGCAAGTTCCTTGCTGCCCAGCAAGTATTGACACGGCAAGCCTCAGACCGTCAAGCAAAGTTCCTTGCCGGCGCTCTATATCAATGGTAGGCAACTGGACAAGCGCGTGCGTGGCAGCATGCAACTTCTAGGACAACTAGTCAAGCACTTGTGTGGTGGCATGCAGATCTTCGTGAAGACCCTGCCACCGCACCAGCACAGCGACCGGCCAGCCTGCGTGGCGTTGCATGCCTCGTCAGCTTGGACACGCATCGTAGCAAGGAGAGGCGGCGACGGGCGGGACGAGCTCTGTTACCATCCCCGATAAAGCAAGAGTACACGTAGGGAATCGCATTAAATGCGTTTGTCCTATGATGTCAGACAATAACCTTGTACACTGTAGACACTTGTCACCTCCTGTGTGCCACTATGGCGACCCATTTGTCATATAAAAGGAGGCCCGAGGCGTACTGTGGAGAGAATCAGACTTTTTGGACAGGCACACATAGTAGCCAGTTCGAGAGCTTAAGAACACCAAATAAACACAGACAAGCAAGACTAGGGTTTTACGTATCATTTGCGGCCCTAACCTGGGTAAAAATTCCCATGCGTTGATCGCTAGACCTGCTCTTTGCATAGCGCTATGCCCCCGCCAACCGTAGTAGGGGTCCCCGGGATCCCATAGGTGTCGTTTCCCCCAACATATTGGGCGCGCCAGGTAGGGGGAGAAGGTTGTGCAAATCTGGTCTAGCGGTTAGTGCGTCAGTTTCTTCAAGATCATCATCATCGCCTTCCATGGCGCCCAAGAAAAAGGGCTCCGTGGCGATGAAGCCTTCCACGTCCAAGCTTCCATCACCCACGCAAGCGGGGCGCGCGGGCGGCGCTAGCACCGCGGGTGGCTTGACTGCTACGATAGGCATCACTGGTGCAGGCAACGTGGTCGCCGTGCCCGCTGCGGCAAGAGCGGGCGATGGAGATGCTGGAGGCAGTCATCTTCCGCGACCCCCTGGCCAAATTTTCTTCACCAACAATGGCGTCTTCTTCGCCATCATTGTAATTCGGAGGAAGCTAAGTTCCAATACTTCAATTACACCTTGTTGCACAGTCTTATCCTCAATGACGTTTTTGCACATAACCTGTGCGCAAAGGAGCACTTTTGGAATATTCTGCGCTCTAGGTTGTTCAAGTCCGCCTAGAAACGCCTATGCAGACGTGTTCATTTTTCGAAGAGTTAAGCCCATGGGAAGGCAGCGTTCTCTTTCTGCTGCTAACTAGGACCCGATCCTAAGCGCCATTGACTAGAACGTGCGTAACCAGGCGGTATTCCGGCAAGCGTTGGGAATAGTTGTGCAAAAATTTAGTCATTTAAGGAAAACACTTAACAAATTTTTATTTATTCGAGATTTCTTCATAAACCCGTATGCTAAGGAACCTTCTCGGGGCTAGTTGCGCTCCAAGTTGCCTCGAGTCCACTCGGCAACTTGTGCAGCTGCACTAGAACCAGGAAGGCAAACCTTACCGGGAGGCGATGTTCCTGAGTAGCGGCTATGGGCCCGTTCCCTCAAGCGTTGTTGACTGGATCGTATGCAACGGAAAGCATTCCAGCAAGCATATGGAATATTTAGCAGAAGTCACAATTCACAAGTGAGTTAAGTGCAATTTAGATGCTAATCAACTTTTCATATTTAAACGCAGTTATGGCCTGGGGGCTAGCAACGCCCTTAGGACCAATCTTCTTGGTGCCAAGGACGACAAAGTTCTTCGCCACAAGCCTTCCCGGCAACGATCTTGCTAGGAGCCGGCGTAAAGAACGACGGAGTTCTTTGACATGAGCCTTCCCGGCGGTGTCGAGAACTCAAGAGTTATCCACTGAAATTAGGCATCGAGAATGTCAAAGTTCTCTACTGAAGATAAAAGCCTTCCTGGAGACAAGCTAGCTGGAAGCCGGCATCGACAACATCAAAAGTCACCGCTGAAAACATAAGACTTCTCGGTAATAGCCTTGTCGGGAGCAAGAAAGGAAACAAATCCACACTCTAGCATCGAGATCTGTAGAGTTCTCTGCCAGAAAATTTCCATGGAAGCACACTCGAGGCTGGCCAACGTGGTTAAACACTATCATGACCCATACAAAATTTGGCCCCAACTCCAGCGTCGAGCTCTTGGAGATCTCTGCTGAAGCTGGGCCCGGGGCTGTGTCGGCGTAATGAGAACCAGGTTCCCACTAATCTCTGAAGATGGGCCATGACAGTGCTCAGCAACGCTCGGCAATCATTTCGCCCGCAAGCACTACTACCGCACGGGGAGCGTCTCCCCCGCGGCATGGATCAACACTCAAGCAAACCAACCAGAAGGTTCCCCGGAAAGTCCTCCCCTGCCGGGTAGGCAAGTCTGGCAGGGTCGAGACCACACCCGGGATCGAGTCCAAGCTACTTCAGCGGGGTCTCTTGGGCCGCCAAGCCAGACCCCGGCAAGCCTCGGATCGGCAAGCAAGTTCCTTGCCACCCGCCAAGGCTGACCCCGGCAAGCCTCGGATCGGCAAGCAAGTTCCTTGCCGCCCGGCAAGTATTAACCTGGCAAGCCTCGGACTGGCAGGCAAAGTTCCTTGTCGACGCTATATATCAATGGTAGGCAACTGGACATGCGCATGCGTGGCAGTATGCAGCTTCTAGGCTAAGTAGTCAAGCACCTGCGTGGTGGCATGCAGATCTTCGTGAAGACCCTGCCACCGAACCAGCACAGCGACCAGCCAGCCTGCATGGCACTGCATGCCTCATCAGCTTGGACGCGCGTCGGAGCAAGGCAAGGCGGCGACGGGCGTGACGAGTTTTGTTGCCCTCCCCGATAAAGCAAGAGGACACGTAGGCAGCGCGTTAAATGCGTTTGACTTATGATGTCAGGCGATAAGCTTGTACAATGTAGACAATTTCCACCTCGTGTGTGCCACTGTAGCGACCCCTTTGTCATATAAATGGAGGCCCGAGGCGTACTGTGGAGAGATTCGGACTTTTTGGACAGGCACGCATAGTAGCTAGTTCGAGAGCTTAAGAACACCAAATAAACACACACAAGTAGGACTAGGATTTTATGCATCATTTGTGGCCCGAACCTGGGTAAAAATTCCCACGCGTCGATCGCTAGACCTGCTCATTGCGTAGTGCTACGCCCCCGCCAACCTTAGTAGGGGTCCCCGGGATCCCATAGGTGTCGTTTCCCCCAACATCTTTGGTGCACCACGTAGGAGGAGAAGGTTGTGCAAATATGGTCTAGCGGTTAGCGCGTCGGTTTCTTCAAGATCATCATCATCGCCTTCCATGGGGCCCAAGAAAAAGGGCTCCATGGAGATGAAGCCTTCCCCGTCCAAGCTTCCATCACCCACGCCTGCGGGGTCCGAATGCTATGGTAGGCACGATCGGCAGGCGACGTGGTCACCGTGCCCGCTGCGGCAACGACGGGCGATGGAGATGCTGGAGGCGGTCATCTTCCGCGACCCCCCAACCAAATTTCTTCACCAACAATGGTGTCTTCTTCGCCATCATCGCAATTTGGAGGAAGCTATGTCCCAAAACTTTAATTACACCCTGTCGCATTGTCTTATCCTTAATGACGTTTCTGCACATAACCTGTGCGCAAAGGAGCACTTTTGGAATATTATGCGCTCTATGTTGTTCAGGTCCGCCTAGAAACGCCTATGCAGCCGTGTTTATTTTCGAAGTGTTAAGCCCCTGGGAAGGCAGCGTTCTCTTTCGGCTGCTAACTAGGACCCGATCCTATGCGCCATTGGCTAGACCGCGCATAACCAGGCGATATTCCGGCAAGCATAGGGAATAGTTGTGCAAAATTTAGTCATTTAAGGAAAACACTTAACAAGTTTTTATTTATTTGACATTTTTGCATAAACCCGTATGGTAAGGAACCTTCTCGGGGCTAGTTGCGCTCCAAGTTGACTCGAATCCACTCGGCAACTTGTGCAGCTGCGCTAGAACCAGGAAGGCAAACCTTTCCGCGAGGCGACATTCCCGAGTAACTGCTAAGGGCTTGTTCCCTCACGCGTTGTTGACTGGATCGTATGCACCGGAAAGCATTCCAGCAGGCATAAGGAATATTTAGCAGAAGTCACAATTTACAAGTGAGTTAAGTGCAATTTAGATGCTAATCAACTTGTCATATTTAAACGCAGTTATGGACTGGGGGCTCGCAACGCCCTTAGGACCAATATTCTTGGTGCCAAGGACAACGAAGTTCTTCGCCATAAGCCTTCCCGGCAATGATCTTTCCGGGAGCCGGCGTCAAGGACGACGAAGCTCTTCGCCATGAGCCTTCCCGGCAGTGTCGAGAACTCCAGAGTTATCCACTGAAATCACGCATCGAGAACGTCAAAGTTCTTTGCTGAAGATAAAATCCTTCCTGATGACAAGCTTGCTAGAAGCTGACGTCGAGAACATCAAAAGTCTTCGCTGAAAACATGAGACTTCCCGGAAAAAACCCTGCCGGGAGCAAGAAAGGAAACAAAACCACACTGTAGCATCGAGATCTGTTGAGTTCTCTGCGAGAAAATTTCCATGGAAGCAGACTCGGGGGCTGGCCAACGTGATTAAACACTATCATGACCCATGCAAAATTTGGCCCCAACTCCAGCGTCGAGCTCTTGGAGATCTCCGCCGAAGCTGGGCCCATGGGTTGTGTCGGTGTATTGAGAACCAAGGTCCCACTAACCTCTGAAGATGGGCCATGACAGTGCTCAGCAACGCCCAACTATCATTTCGCCGGCAAGCACTACTACCGCGGAGGGAGCGTCTCTCCCGCGGCATGGTTCAACACTCAAGCAAACCAACCAGAAGGTTCCCCAGAAAGGCCTCCCCTGCCGGGTAGGCTAGTCTGGCGGGGTCGAGACCATGCCAGAGATCGAGTCCAAGCTACTTCAGCAGGGTCTCTGGGGACGCCAAGCCAGACTCCGGCAAGTCTCGGATTGGCAAGCAAGTTCCTTGCCGCCCGCCAAGGCTAACCCCGGCAAGCCTCGGATCGGCAAGCAAGTTCCTTGCCGCTCGGCAAGTATTGACCCAGCAAGCCTCGGACCGGCAAGCAAAGTTCCTTGCCGGCACTTGCTAGGCTTCTCGCCCCTCGTTGGTTACCCCAAGTGGAAGGTGTGAGATGTAGTGTTGCGGAAGTTTTTCCATTGGCAAAGATACCAAGGATCGAATCCCCAGAGACTCCTAGGTTCAACAAGAAGGTGTCAACTGCTACGGTGCCAGATATTAGCAATCAACATGGACCTGCACACAGATACAAATAACTTTGCTCCCAACGAGTACAGAGAGGTTGTCAATCCCTCCGGCCTTGTAGTTCACAAAGGATTAAACGCAAGTGATAGTAGTGATAGATATAATTGCAATAGTAAATAATAGCGAAAAGTAAATAGCGGATGTGATCAATGATGGTAATATGGACCGGAGTCTCATGATGTTCACTAGTGATGTCTCTCTCCCAAAAGACGATAAAACAGCTATGTGGGGTAAACGAATTACAGCTGGGCAATTGACAGGACCATGTGCGCAAACCAATGCTGACTACATTGCAAGAAAGGTTGAGGTTCAAAGCATGGGCGGTACACCAAAGTAAGTAGACCGAAATCCATCAATATCTACTACTAATCATCCACCTTGAGATATCTATCCAGAACATCTCGCTGGTATTAAGTTGTGAGTCCCACCCATAGTGTAAACTCAATGCAACAGACAACTGCATTAAAAGAACTTTGCGTAAAGTAAACAATCCTTGCACCCGCGGGCACAAGCACCGTTGTTTTCCCCCTTGTGGCAACATCACATCCCCTAGACTCATGTTTCTGTCACTCAAACTAGTCATCGAGGGGCATGAACCCACAATCAAGCATAACGTTCCCTCTTGGAGTCACTACCTATTACTTGGCCAAAGCAATAAATAACAACGGAGAACATGCAAGAATTACTTACGAACATAAATATAAAAGAGGTAGATCAAATATATTACTCAAGCACAATCTGAACATAATCTCATAATCCATCGGATCCCAGCAAACGTGTCATAGGAACAGCATAAGGATTACATATGTGCCTCGATCATGTAGGGCAGCTCACGAGGACTAATTAATGAAGCACAAGAACGGGAGGAGAACATCACATAGCTACTGGTCATGGACTCATGGTCCAAGGGAGACTACTCACAACTCATCCGGGAGGCGTCCATGGTGGTGGAGAGGCTCCCGGTGGTGATCCTCCCCTCCGGCAGGGTGCCGGGAAGAGTTCTCCTGGTGCTCCCGATCTTGGAAGCGGCGGCGGCGGCGGAACAGAGATGAGATCGCGAAAAAGAGTTCCTCCCTCGAGGGTGTCGGGAGACGCTTTAAATATATGCCAAAGGGGGCATCGGAGGAGCCTCGGGGGGCCCAGGCGCCCC
>LR738710.1:444433214-444465874 GCA_902687465.1 Secale cereale | reverse complement strand
CCCCCCGGCGCGGCCCAGGGGGGTGCCGCCAGGGCGCCTGGAGCCCTGGTGCCCCCCCCCGGTTGTCCTTCGGGCGCACGGTAGTTTCTGGAACGCTGATTTTTTATATAATTTTTCTGGATTTTTCCTGGCAGTTGTCGTAATGTGAAAACCTGAAATACAAAAATAGCCGAAAACAGAAACTGGCACTGGAGTGCACTGAGTTAATAGGTTAGTCCAAATATGATCAAAAGTGTATGGAAGTGTATAAATATCATAGCAATATCACCCAAAAGAGGCATGGAGCAAGCAGAAATTATAGATACGTTTTGGACGTATCAACATCCCCAAGCTTAATTCCAGCTCGTGCTCGATTAGGTAAATGATAACAAGAATAATTTCTGTGGTGACATGCTATTAACCATATAGGACTTTTTCATAGTCATATGACAAAAGCTTACTGAGACAATGGATCTATAGTAATTAAGTTGCCTCATGAGAAAATCACAAAGGACTGAAAGTTTTACAATATGATACTGAAACATCAAATAGATTTGCAATGAACATGATGTGCAAATATGATAAAGTGATATCTAGCTTGCCCCCTTTAGTGAAGCAATACATAAATGCAGGGGCACCTTCAAGGTTTAAGTGATGACTAGATACAATGATTTCAGAATAAACGATATCACAATCATGCAAAAGACAATGCAACTTTGGGACAATGCACATTACACTCAGAATGACAATCATGCTCTCAGTAATTGGTGCTTTTAAAAGAAGGTGGAGACTCTCGAACCGTGGCTTTTGTTGGCAAGGTTGAAAACCCGTAGTCGGAAAGAAAGACAAAACATGTACCAGAGCTCTTGGTTTTAAAACAGAGGTAATAATTTATTTTAGATCATGCATGTTTCGTCAACGAATGCTAGCAGACAACTCAATCACTTTTCGAGATGGACAAGTTTCGAGGAACGGCTCCCGAATGAGGACGATCACATCCTCTTATTCTCCTTTGTTTATCACTGCCAAAGTTTTCTGATTTCTCATGAACAAAGCGTGAAGGAGGGTTAGTTTGTTATATTATCTTTTTGAGCCGGGCGCACTCAATGCCAGTTCCTTCTCGTATTATGGGTTTGCACATTATACATGCAATCCCGGGGTGAAGCTTGTCCAACTTAAAAAGGTCATGAATTAACCACTACTTCCTGATGAACTTACAACAGAGGCACAAAATAAGAATGCTTTTTCTTTGAATAATTTCGAGATGGCACATGCAAGTCTCCGTTAGGAATGGCAGGTAAATACCATGTAGGAAGGTATGGTGGACTCATATGGCATAACTGGATTAAAGGATGTGGATGCACAAGCAGTCAGTCCGCTTAGTACAGGCGAAGGTTAGCAAAAGACTGGGAGCGACCAACTAAGAGAGCAATGACGGTCATAATCATGCAGAGCGACAAAGCAACATTGAATCAGGCATGGTAGTTATATCGCTACTCAGAAACAAAAGATCATCAAGGCTTGACAGACTTTCTGTACAGTCTTAAATATGAGTGAGCATACGCCAAGTCAATCAAAATAAATTCTCGAAGGAAGATATTACTAAACCATACCACATCATAGGCAAACAAATCAGGTTGGTACTCCAATAATACATTGGGAACCCACCAGCTATTTGAGACTAACCATAAGAAACATGAACTACTAAGCGCCATCATGCACGTAGCATCTTTATCATAGACATATCAACCAATGCAACGGAAGCAAACTCTCTTAATAAGGTGAGCATGGTAATTAAAGAGAGTTCAAGCAACCAACTAAACAAAAGCTCTTGAAAAGATAAGCATGAAAGCTAAGAGCTGAACATGATAGTAGCTATTAAAAGACAAAGAACACACACAGCAAGGATAGACATGAAAATTCTATGTTATGTTCTAGGTAGAAGTGGAGCGTGTTTCTCTCCCACATAAAGAAAGCTGAGTTCCGACTCGTTATGAAAAACTAAAGAAAACTAAAAGCAAGACGCTCCAAGCATAGCACATAACACATGAAGTGATTAAAATATAATGGAATGAAAGACGAACTGATAATGTTGATGGAGAAGGGGATGCACGGGGGCATCCCCAAGCTTAGACGCTTGAGTCTCCTTGAATATTTCTTGGGGGTGCATGGGGGCATCCCCAAGCTTGAGCGCTTGACACTCCTGAATCTTTTTATCATCTTCCCTCGCACACTTGAAAACTCCCTTCATACATAACTCATCATAATCTGATTAGCGAGGTTAGTGCCCATAATAAAATACTTGTACCTTGCTGGAAATAAAGATATTCTTGAAGGTCTACTTTTTCTCAAGATTTCCAAAAGGTTTTTGCAAAGAAAAAGCAAGCTCTTGGTTTGCAAAATGAAGGAAAGGCAAAACAGAACAGAATCTGTGAAAAACAGAACAGCAGGCAGTAATTGATTTGTTCGGGGCACTTCTGCAACTCTAATCAAAAAACTCAGAACAGACGCACGAAAGACAATTATATAGAGCACGCTGTCGAAACAATTCAGACCAAAAAGATGATCTGTTGATTTTATACGAATTTTTCTATCCAAGGACATAATCTGTTTCCTGGAGAGCACCTCACAACTTTTGAACTTTCTAGCAATCAGAGGCTACACTTGGCACAAAATTGAAAAGCAAAGATACAATGATGATGCTACTGTAGTAACAACATCAAGACACAACAAAAGCAAAATAAATTTATTCATATGGGCTGCCTCCCAAAAGCGCTTTCTTTTATGCCTTTAAGCTAGGCATAATGCATATAGATCAAGTTTTATCAAGAGTAAAAGAATAGCTAGCCCGTACAACGGACTCAAAAGGTAACTTGATCTTCTTTCGAGGGAAGTGTTCCATCCCTTTCTTGAGAGGAAACTGAAATTTTATATTCCCCTCTTTCATGTCAATGATAGCACCAACGGTGCGTAAAAAGGGACGTCCCAAAATAATTGGACAAGAAGGATCACATTCAATATCCATAATAGTAAAATCAACGGGAACATAATTATCATTGACAACGATAAGAACATCGTCGATCCTCCCCAAAGGTTTCTTTATGGAAGAATCAACGAGACGAACACCAAAAGAACAAGAATCATAAGGTTTCAATTTAAGCATATCATATATTCTTTTGGGCATAACAGAGGTACTAGCTCCAACATCACATAATGCATAGCAAGAGAAGTCATTCAATTTAATTTTTATCATAGGATCCCAACCATCTTCTAGCTTTCTAGGTATGGAGGCTTCTACTCTAAGTTTCTCCTCCCTAGCTTTGATGAGAGCATTAGTGATATGCTCTGTGAAGGCAAGGTTAAGCGTGCTAGTGCGGGGATCTCTAGACATCTTGTGAAGGAAATCAATAACTTCGGTAAGAGTGCAATTATCAAAATCAAGGTCACTAGCATCAAGTAAAGTGGTAGTGGTGTCCTTTAGGTTCACATGTTTGGTAGTTTCTATAGTCATAGCATCACCATCAATAGGTCCAATGGGACCAGGAGTACATTGGGTGCTAAGAGTGTGGATATCCTCAACAACTTGGATAGTAGCAACAGTGTGGTGGGTAGGAAGGCTCTTAATTCTATCCTCTTCCTCCCTTTCTCTAGCCCATCTTTCTTTAAGTTTAGCCATCATCCTAATATTTTCATTAATTTGCACTTGAGTAGCATTAATAGGAGTGACCTTCCTCTCCTCAAGAGGAGAAGTTTTAATTTTAAGCAATTCTATCTCATTGGCTAAATGGTCTACCTTCAAAGAGAGATCATCTAGTTTATGTAGTTTTTCTACTACACTCTTATTAAAGGCTTTTTGGGTAGTGATGAAATATTTAAGCATAATCTCTAGTTCAGTATTGGAGTTCTTGGTGCTAGGATAAGCATTGTTGTTCCCATAAGAATTAGAGGGGAACGGTCTAGGATTGCTACCAAAATTACTCCTATAAGCATTGTTGTTAAAATTGTTTCTAGAGATAAAGTTCACATCTACTTGTTCTTGAGCAATCAAAGAATTTAAAGGAACATCACGAGGATCAACAGAGGATTGCTTCGAAAGTAGAGATATGATCAAGTCAACTTTTTCATTAAGGGAGGAAATTTCCTCGACAGAGTTTACCTTCCTACCTGTTGGAGCGCGTTCGGTGTGCCATTGGGAATAGTTGGTCATCATCTCATCGAGAAGCTTCGTGGCAGCACCAAGTGTAGTTGACATAAAGGTTCCTCCTGCGGCCGAATCTAGTAAGTTCTGCGAGGTAAAGTTCAAGCCTGCATAAAAAGTTTGGATAACCATCCAAGTAGTCAAACCATGAGTAGGGAAGTTCTTGATAAGAGATTTCATACGTTCCCAAGCTTGGGCAACGTGTTCATTATCCAATTGTTTAAAATTCATTATGTTACTTCTCAGTTGGATAATTTTAGCAGGTGGATAGTATTTTCCAATAAAAGCATCTTTGCACTTGTCCCATGAATCTATGCTATTTCTAGGCAAAGACTGAAACCAAATTTTAGCTCCTCCTCTCAAGGAGAAAGGAAAAAGCTTAAGCTTAACAATATTACCATCTATTTCTTGGTACTTTTGCATATCACAAAGTTCAACAAAGTTGTTCAAGTGTAAAGCAGCATCATCTCCAGCATCGGAGAATTGATCTTTCATAACTAGATTCAGTAAAGTAGGTTTAATTTCATATGAAGGTGCTGAAGTGGTAGGTGTAGTGATAGGTGTGCCGATAAAGTCATCGTTGTTGTGACTAGTGAAGTCACACAACTTGGTGTTCTCAGTGGAACCCATAGTAGCAAGCAAGCAAGATAAATATTTTTGTGATTTTCGATAAAAGATACTAAAGCAAAAACTGAAAGGTAAACTAACAAGACTAAAAGCAAAGGTAAAAGATAGAGTGCAACTCCCCTATCTTGAAGAGTGGAGTCCCCGGCAACGGCGCCAGAAAAACTCTTGCTAGGCTTCTCGCCCCTCGTTGGTTACCCCAAGTGGAAGGTGTGAGATGTAGTGTTGCGGAAGTTTTTCCCTTGGCAAAGATACCAAGGATCGAATCCCCAGAGACTCCTAGGTTCAACAAGAAGGTGTCAACTGCTACGGCGCCAGATATTAGCAATCAACGTGGACCTGCACACAGATACAAATAACTTTGCTCCCAACGAGTACAGAGAGGTTGTCAATCCCTCCGGCCTTGTAGTTCACAAAGGATTAAACGCAAGTGATAGTAGTGATAGATATAATTGCAATAGTAAATAATAGCGAAAAGTAAATAGCGGATGTGATCAATGATGGTAATATGGACCGGAGTCTCATGATGTTCACTAGTGATGTCTCTCTCCCAAAAGACGATAAAACAGCTATGTGAGGTAAACGAATTACAGTTGGGCAATTGACAGGACCATGTGCGCAAACCAATGCTGACTACATTGCAAGAAAGGTTGAGGTTCAAAGCATGGGCGGTACGCCAAAGTAAGTAGACCGAAATCCATCAATATCTACTACTAATCATCCACCTTGTGATATCTATCCAGAACATCTCGCTGGTATTAAGTTGCGAGTCCCACCCATAGTGTAAACTCAATGCAACAGACAACTGCATTAAAAGAACTTTGCGTAAAGTAAACAATCCTTGCACCCGCAGGAACAAGCACCGTTGTTTTCCCCCTTGTGGCAACAACACATCCCCTAGACTCATGTTTCTGTCACTCAAACTAGTCATCGAGGGGCATGAACCCACAATCAAGCATAACGTTCCCTCTCGGAGTCACTACCTATTACTTGGCCAAAGCAATAAATAACAACGGAGAACATGCAAGAATTACTTACGAACATAAATATAAAAGAGGTAGATCAAATATATTACTCAAGCACAATCTGAACATAATCTCATAATCCATCGGATCCCAGCAAACTCATCATAGCAACAGCATAAGGATTACATATGTGCCTCGATCATGTAGGGCAGCTCACAAGGACTAATTAGTGAAGCACAAGAACGGGAGGAGAACATCACATAGCTACTGGTCATGGACTCATGGTCCAAGGGAGACTACTCACAACTCATCTGGGAGGCGTCCATGGTGGTGGAGAGGCTCCCGGTGGTGATCCTCCCCTCCGGCAGGGTGCCGGGAAGAGTTCTCCTGGTGCTCCCGATCTTGGAAGCGGCGGCGGCGGCGGAACAGAGATGAGATCGCGAAAAATAGTTCCTCCCTCGAGGGTTTCTGGAGACGCTTTAAATATATGCCAAAGGGGGCATCGGAGGAGCCTCGGGGGGTCCAGGCGGCCCCCGGCGCGGCCCAAGGGGGCGCGCCGCCAGGGCGCCTGGAGCCCTGGTGCCCCCCCCCCCCGGCTGTCCATCGGGCGCACGGTAGTTTCTGGAACGCTGATTTTTTATATAATTTTTCTGGATTTTTCCTGGCAGTTCTCGTAATGTGAAAACCTGAAATACAAAAACAGCCGAAAACAGAAACTGGCACTGGGGTGCACTGAGTTAATAGGTTAGTCCAAATATGATCAAAAGTGTATGGAAGTGTATAAATATCATAGCAATATCACCCAAAAGAGGCATGGAGCAAGCAGAAATTATAGATACGTTTTGGACGTATCAGCACTCTGTATCAATAGTACGCAACTGGACAAGCGCCTGCATGGCAGCATGCAGCTTCTAGGCCAACTAGTCAAGCAACTGCGTGGTGGCATAAAGATCTTCGTGAAGACCCTGCCATCGCACCAGCACAGCGACCGGCCAACCAGCATGGCGCTGCATGCCTCGTCAGCTTGGACGCACATCAGAGCAAGGCAAGGCGACGACGGGCGGGACGAGCTCTGTTGCCATCCCCGATAAAGCAAGAGGACACGTAGGCAACGCGTTAAATGCATTTGTCCTATGATGTCAGGCGATAAGCTTTGTACACTGTAGACACTTTCCACCTCCTGTGTGCCCCTGTGGCGACCCCTTTGTCATATAAAAGGAGGCCCGAGGCGTACTGTGGAGAGTTTCAGACTTTTTGGACAGGCACGCATAGTAGCCAGTTCGAGAGCTTAAGAACACCAAATAAACACATACAAGCAGGAATAGGGTTTACGCATCATTTGCGGCCCGAACCTAGGTAAAAGTTCCCACGCGTTGATCGCTAGACCTTCTCTTTGCCCAGTGCTACGCCCCCGCCAACCGTAGTAGGGGTCCCCGAGATCCCTTAGGTGTCGTTTCCTCGAACATCTTTGGCGCGCCAGGTAGGGGGAGAAGGCTGTGCAAATCTGGTCTAGCAGTTAGCACGTCAGTTTCTTCAAGATCATCATCATCGCCTTCCATGGCGCCCAAGAAAAAGATCACCATGGCGATGAAGCCTTCCACATCAAAGCTTCCGTCAACCACGCCTGCGGGGCGCGCGAGCAGCGCTAGCACCGCGGATGGCGCGACTGCTATGGTAGGCACGACCGGCGCAGGCGACGTGGTCACCGTGCCCGCTGCGGCAAGAGCGGGCGATGGAGATGCTGGAGGCGGTCATCTTCCACGACCCTGATATGTCTCCAACGTATCTATAATTTTTGATTGTTCCATGCTATTATATTTTCTGTTTTGGATGTTTAATGGGCTTTATTATACACTTTTATATTAGTTGTGGGACTAACCTACTAACCCAAGGCCCAGTGCAAATTGTTTTTTTGCCTATTTCAATGTTTCACAGAAAATGAATATCAAACGGAGTCCAAACGGAATGAAACCTTTGGGAGAGTCATTTTTGGAACAATATCAACATAGAAGACTTGGAGTACACGCCAGGAAGCGAATGAGTCGGCCACGAGGGCAGGGGCGCGCCCAGGGGGGTAGACGCGCCCCCACCCTCGTGGGCCCCTCGTGGCTCCCCTGACATGCCTCTTCCTCCTATATATACCTATGTACCCTGAAACCATCTAGGAGCACCACGAAACCCTAATTCCACAACTGCAACCTTCTGTACCCGTGAGATCCCATCTTGGGGCATGTTCCGGAGCTCCACCGGAGGGTCCATCGATCACGGAGGGCTTCTACATCAACACCATAGCCCTCCGATGAGTTGTGAGTAGTTTACCACAGACCTTTGGGTCCATAGTTATTAGTTAGATGGCTTCTTCTCTTCCTTTGGATCTCAATTCAAAGTTCTTCTCGATCTTCTTGGAGATCTATCCGATGTAATTCTTTTTGTGGTGTGTTTGTCAAGATCCGATGAATTGTGGGTTTATGATCAAGATTATCTATGAACAATATTGGATTCTTTTCTGAAATCTTTTATGCATGATTTAAATATCTTTGCAAGTCTCTCCGAATTATCGGTTTGGTTTGGCCTACTTGATCGGTAGTTCTTGCAATGGGAGAAGTGCTTGGCTTTGGGTTCAATATTGTGGTGTCCTTTCCCAGTGACAATGGAGGCAGCAAGGCACGTATTGTATTGTTGCCATCGAGGATAAAAAGATAGGGTTTTATCATATTGCTTGAGTTTATCCCTCTACATCATGTCATCTTGCTTAAGGCATTACTCCGTTCTTAAGAACTTAATACTCTAGATGCATGCTGGATAGCGATCGATGTGTGGAGTAATAGTAGTAGATGCAGAATCGTTTCAGTCTACTTGTCACGGATGTGATGCCTATATACAATGATCATGCGTAGATATTCTCATAACTATGCGCTTTTCTATCAATTGCTCGACAGTAGTTCGTTCACCCACCATAGAAATCTGCTATCATGAGAGAAGCCACTAGTGAAACCTATGGCCCCCGGGTCTATCTTCCATCATATTAGTTTCCCGTCAACTTGCCAATTTCTGTCGCCGCTGTTTTATTTTGCTTCCTTTACTTTCAGTCCATATCAAAAATACCAAAAATATTATCTTATCATCTCTATCAGATCTCACTTTTGCAAATGACCGTGAAGGGATTGACAACACCTTTATCGCGTTGGTTGCAAGGTTCTTATTTGTTTGTGTAGGTACGGGGGACTCGCGTGTCATCTCCTACTGGATAGATACCTTGGTTCTCAAAAACGGAGGGAAATACTTACGCTACTGTGCTGCATCACCCTTTCCTCTTTGAGGGAAAACAATGCAAGCTCGAGAAGTAGCAAGAAGAATTTCTGGCGCCGTCGCCGGGGAGACTCACGCCAAGTCAAGTCAAGATTTTATCTCCCGTCAACTAGCCAATTTCTGGCGCCGTTGCCGGGGAGATCTACGCAAAAGTCATATACCAAGTACCCATCACAAACACTTATCCCACGCATTACATTATTTTCCATTTGCCTCTCATTTTCCACTCCCCCACTTCACCCTTGTCGTTTTATTCGCCCTTCTTTTTCATTTTGCCTCTTTTCGCTTGCTTCTTGATTGCTTGTGTGTTGGATTTCTTGTTCGTCACTATGGCTCAAGACAATACCAAATTGTGTGACTTCTCCAATACCAACAATAATGATTTTGTTAGCACTCCGGTTGCTCCTATTATAGATGTTGAATCTTGTGAGATCAATGTTGCTCTGTTGAATATTGTCATGAAAGATCAATTCTCTGGCCTTCATAGTAAAGATGCCGCTACCCATCTAAACAACTTTGTTGATTTGTGCGATATGCAAAAGAAGATAGATACGGATAATGATATTCTCAAATTGAAGCTATTTCCGTTTTCGCTTAGAGATCATGCTAAAACTTGGTTCTCTTCTTAGCCTAGAAATAGTATTGATTCATGGAATAAGTGCAAAGATGCCTTTATCTCTAAGTATTTTCCTCTCAAGCTTGGGAGAGAATGAAATTAATGATACGTAATTGCCCTACTCATGGTTTGAACTTAAGAGAGAATGAAATTAATGATACGTAATTGCCCTACTCATGGTTTGAACTTATGGATGATTATACAAAAATTTTATGCTGGCTTGAATTTTGCTTCTAGAAATCTTTTAGATTCGGTCGCGGGGGGCACTTTCATGGAAATCACTTTAGGAGAATCTACTAAACTCTTAGATAATATTATGGTTAATTCCTCTCAATGGCACACCGAAAGATCTACTAGTAAAAAAAGTACATGTTATTGAAGAGATTAGTATTTTAAGTGGAAAGATGGATGAACTTATGAAATTATTTGCTACTAAGAGTGCTTCTTCTGATCCTAATGATATGCCTTTTTCCACGTTGATTGAGAATAATAATGAATCTTTGGATGTGAATTTTGTTGGTAGGAATAATTTTGGTAACAATGCATATAGAGGAAACTTTAATTCTAGGCCTTTCCCTAGTAATTCCTCTAATAATTATGGTAATTCCTACAACAACTCTTATAGAAATTTTAATAAGATGCCCTCTGAATTTGATACTAGTGTTAAAGAATTTATGAATTCACAAAAGAATTTCAATGCTTTGCTTGAAGAAAACTTGCTTAAGATTGATGAGTTGGCTAGGAACGTGGATATAATTTCTCTTGATGTTGATTCTTTAAAACTTAGATCTATTCCACGTAAGCATGATATCAATGAGTCTCTCAAAGACATGAGAATTTTCCATTGATGAGTGCAAAGAAAGAATCGCTAGGATGCGTGCTAAAAGAGATTGCTTTGTGAAAGTGTGTTCTTCTATTTTGCATGAAAATAAAGATGAACATCTGAAAGTGATTGATGTGTCTCCTATTAAATTCTTGTTTTCTAGTATGAATCTTGATAAAGATGGGACTGGAGATGACTCTACTTTAGTTAAAAGGCGTCCCAATGATTTGGAGTTTTTAGATCTTGATGCCAAAACAATTAAAAGTGGGATTGAAGAGGTCAAAACTTTACACAGCACTGAACCCACTATTTTGTATTTCAAGTGATTTAATTATGATAGTTGCTCTTTATGGATTGTATTTCCTTGTTGCAATCCGTGCTAAATTCTCCGCATGCTTATAGTCAAAATAAAGCTTTCACCAAACACATAGTTGATGCTTTAATGCAATCTTATGAATAAAAGCTTGAATTAGAGGTTTCTATCCCTAGAAAACTTTATGATGAGTGGGAACCTACTATTAAAATCAATATTAAATATCATGAATGCTATGCTTTGTGTGATTTGGGTGCAAGTGTTTCCACAATTCCAAAAACTTTGTGTGATATGTTAGGTTTCCATGAACTTGATGATTTCTCTTTAAATTTGCATCTTGCGAATTCTACCATTAAGAAACATATGGGAAGGATTAATGATGTTCTTATTGTTGCAAATAGGAATTATGTGCCCGTAGATTTCATTGTTCTTGATATAGATTGCAATCCTGCATGTCCTATTATTCTTGGTAGGCCTTTCCTTAGAACGATGGGTGCAATTATTGATATGAAGGAAGGAAATATTAGATTCCAATTTCCGTTAAGGAAAGGCATGGAACACTTTCCTAGAAACAAAATCAAATTACCTTATGAATCTATTATGAGAGCCACTTATGGATTGCCTATCAAAGATGGCAATACCTAGATCTATTCTTGTATCATGCCTAGCTAGGGGCGTTAAACGACAGCGCTTGTTGGGAGCCAACCCAATTTTATTTTCTTTGTTTTTGCTTATGTTTAGCAATAAATAATTCATCTAGCTTCTGTTTAGATGTGGTTTTGTGTTTTAATTAGTGTTTGTGCCAAGTAGAACCTTTGGGAGGACTTGGGTGAAGTTTATGCGATCATGCTGTAAAAAACAGAAACTTTAGTGCTCACGAGATTACCTACCATTTTTTTTACTGGAGAGTGCTTTTAAGTTGATTCTTTTTGCATACGATTAATAGACAAAATCCTCGCTTCCACCAATTCATTTAAAAAAATAGAGTTACAGAAGTATTCGAAAGTTACAGAATGCTAGAGATTGTTCTGTTTTTGACAGATTCTGTTTTTCGTGTGTTGTTTGCTTATTTTGATGAATCTATGAGTAGTATCGGGGGGTGATAACCCACAAGTGTAGGGGATAAGTTGTATCCTCTTTTGATAAGTAAGAATGTCGAACCCAACGAGGAGCTAAAGGTAGAACAAAAATTCCCTCAAGTTATATCGACCACCGACACAACTCTACGCACGCTTGACGTTTACTTTACCTAGAACAAGTATGAAACTAGAAGTACTTTGTGGTTTTTGTAGGATAGATTTGAAAGAATATAAAGAGCACGTAAATAAAGACTAGGGGTTGTTAAGATAAAGACACAACTAAATTAGTTTCAGTAGAGAGCTTTTTGTCATGAGAAAGTTATTTGTCCCTAGGCAATCGATAACTAGACAGGTAATCACTATTGCAATCTTATTTGAGGGAGAGGCATGAGCTAACATACTTTCTCTTCTTGGATCATATGCACTAATGATTGGAACTCTAGCAAGCATCCGCAACTACTAAAGATCATTAAGGTAAAACCCAACCATGCATTAAAGTATCAAGTCCTCTTTATTCCCATACGCAAACAACCTACTTACTCGGGTCTGTGCTTCTGTCACTCACGCCACCCACCATAAGCAAATCATGAACATATCGCAAACCCTACAGTGGGGATTCCTCACGCTTGCGTGGTATGGAGAGCACCATAGGACAGCACCAATAATAAAACATGCAACTCAAACCAATCACGATCAACAACTAACCCATGGGACAAAACGGATCTACTCAAACATCATAGGATAGCCATACATCATTGGGAAATAATATATAGTGTTGAGCACCATGTTTAAGTAGAGATTACAGCGGGTAGAAGAGGGGTTACACCGCTACATATAGGGGGCAAGAGTTGGTGATGACGGCGGTGAAGTTGTTGGTGTAGATTGCGGTGACGATGATGGCCCCGGCGGCAGTCCGGTGCCACCGGAAGCGAGGGGGAGAGAGCCCCCTCCTTATTCTTCTTCCTTGACCTTCTCCATAGATGGGAAAAGGTTTCCCCTCTGGTACATGGTCTCCATGGCGTGGGAGGGGCAAGAGCCCCTCCGGGATTGGATTTGTCCCTCTATCTCTCTCTGTTTCTGCATTCTCAGATTCTGGCCCTTCACCGTTTCTTATATTCCCGGAGATCCGTAACTCCGATTGGGCTGAATTGTGGACATGATTTTTATCCAGATATTAGCTTTCTTGCGGCGAAAGAAGGGCATCGACCGCCTTACGGAGTGGTCACGAGGGCCCAGGGCGCGCCTGCCCCCCTGGGCGCGCCCCTCACCCTCGTGGGCCACTCGGGCATCGTCTCACGTTGGTTCCGCTTCCCAAAATTCACATATATTTCAAAAAAAATCTCCGTCCGTTTTTATCCCGTTTGGACTCCGTTTGATATGGATATTCTGCGAAACAAAAAACATGCAACAAACAGGAACTGGCACTGGGCACTGGATCAATATGTTAGTCCCAAAAAATAGTATAAAAAGTTGCAAAAAGTATATGAAAGTTGTAGAATATTGGCATGGAACAATCAAAAATTATAGATACGACGGAGGCGTATAGCATCCCCAAAGCAGGTAAATGATAAAAAAGATAATTTTTGATGTGGAATGCTACCTAGCATAATCTTGATCATGTAATCTAATCATGGCATGAATATTAAGACACGAGTGATTCAAAGCAATAGTCTATCATTTGACATTAAGACAATAATACTTCAAGCATACTAATACAGAAATTATGTCTTTTCAAAATAACATGGCCAAAGAAAGTTATCCCTACAAAATCATATGGTCTAACTATGCTCCATCTTCACCACACAAAGTATTTAAATCATGCACAACCCCGGTTTTAGCCAAGCAATTGTTTCATACTTTAGTATTCTGAAACTTTTTCAACTTTCCCACAATACATGAGCGTGAGCCATGGACATAGCACTATGGGTGGAATAGAAGGTGGTGATGGACAAAAGGAGGGAGAAAGTATCACATCAACTAGGCAAATCAATGGACTATGGAGATGTCCATCAATCGATATCAATGTGAGTGAGTAGGGATTGCCATGTAACGGATGCACTAGAGCTATAAGTGTATGAAAGCTCAAAAAGAAAACTAGTGGGCGTGCATCAACTTGCTTGCTCATGAAGACCTAGGGCATTTGAGGAAGCCCGTCATTGGAATATACAAGCCAAGTTCTATAATGAAAATTCCCACTAGTATATGAAAGTGACAACATAGGAGACTCTCTATCATGAAGAACATGGTGCTATGATGAAGCAAAAGTGTGGTAAAAGGATAGTAACATTGTCCCTTCTCTCTTTTTCTCTCATTTTTTTGGAGGGTCTTTTCCTTTTTTTAGCCTCCCTCTTTTTTCGGGCCATCTACCTTTTTTTGGCATTTCTCTCTTTTTTTTTGTTTCCTCACACGGGACAATGCTCTAATAATTAAGATCATCACACTTTTATTTACTTACAAATCAAATATTACAACTCGAAGCTAGAACAAAATATGACTCTATTTGAATGCCTCCGGTGGTGTACCGGGATGTGCAATGATCTAGCGTAGCAATGACATCAAAAAAATGAACAAGCCATGGAAACATCATCCTAGCTATCTTACGATCATGCAAGGCAATATGACAATGATGATGCGTGTCATAATAAATGGAACGGTGGAGTTACATGGCAATATATCTCGGAATGGCTATGGAAATGCCATGATAGGTAGGTATGGTGGCTGTTTTGAGGAAGGTATATGGTGGGTGTATGGTACCGGCGAAAGTTGCGCCGTACAAGAGAGGCTAGCAATGGTGGAAGGGTGAGAGTGCGTATAATCCATGGACTCAACATTAGTCATAAAGAACTCACATACGTATTGCAAAAATTTATTAGCCATCGAAACAAAGTACTACACGCATGCTCCTAGGGGAAGGGTTGGTAGGAGTTAACCATCGCGCTAGCCCGACCTCCACACAAAAGATGACAATCAAAAAATAAATCATGCTCCGACTTCGTCACATAACGGTTCACCTTACGTGCATGCTTCGGGAATCACAAACCTCAACACAAGTATTTCTACAATCCACAACTACACACTAGCACGACTCTAATATCACCATCTTTATATCGCAAAACTATTGCAAGGAATCAAACATATCATATTCGGCGACTACAAGTTTATGTAGGATTTTATGACTAACCATGTGAATGACCAATTCCTGTCAACTATCTAAATAGATATAAGTGAAGCAAGAGAGTTTTAATTCTTTCTACAAAAGATATGCCCATGCTCTAACAAATATAAGTGAAGCAAAAGAGAATTCTACAAATGGTGGTTTTCTATGTAAAGAGAAACAGGCAATCCAAACTTCAGATGATATAAGTGAAGCACATGAAGCATTCTATAAAGCCATACTCAAAAGATATAAGTGAAGTGCAAAGAGCATTCTATAAATCAACCAAGGACTATCTCATACCAGCATGGTGCATTTATTAAAAGGAAAAATAAAAAGCACACGACGCTCCAAGAGTTTACGCATAACATGTAAACGAAACGAATCCGAAAACATACCGATACTTGTTGAAGAAAGATGGGATGCCTTCCGGGGCATCCCCAAGCTTAGACGCTTGAGTCTCCTTGAATATTTACTTGGAGTGCCTCAGGAATCCCAAAGATTGAGCTCTTGCCTCTCATCCTTATCCTCATATCGAGACGTCCTCGATCTTTGAACACTTCATCCACATAAAACTTAACCGAACTTTTAGTGGCGGGGTTAGTGCATATGATCAATAAAATCCCATCATGTACTGCTCTAACATTATTGTATAATTATGAACAAACATTACACACAGCGTTCTATCACAATTCTATGGCCCCAAGTCAAGGAGGCTTCAACAAGAATTCAAACATATGCAAATAATGAAGCTATAACAGTAATATGTGAAAATAGGACAGTGTGTAGTAATCTGAACATTAGCCATACTTCTGTAACTCTAAAAATTCTGGAAAAATTAGGAAAAATCAACAATTTGTATAGCAAGACTTTGCAAAGAGTTTCAGAACCTTTCGACGTTCCAGTAAAAAATGTAAAATTGCGCACTACAGCCAAAGTTTCTGTTTTTGCACCGCACAAACCAACAAGCAGCTTAATCATCCTAAAGGAAACTCCTGGCACATTATTTTTATAATACAATGGAATTGTACAAGGGGATAATTATTTTTGTTGAAAATTTTCTGTAATTCAAGATTTGCAAAGTTTCCATGGGCATGAACAAAGTTCAAGGAGCTCCCCCATTTCAACGGTGCTCGTCCTTCTTACTTCTACTTTTCTTTTTGAAAAAGTTTTAGGTTCCCCTCTTTATTTTATTTTGTTTCTAAACTTTATAAAAGAACACAAGAGAAATAAATGACTCTCTAAAACTTCCGGGTTGTCTCCCTGGCAGCGCTTTCTTTAAAGCGATTAAGCTAGGCATATAGTGCTCAAGTAATGGATCCACCCGGATCCCAAGGTATATCAAAGTCAATTTTAATTAGCAATGATTTGGCATTTACTAGTTAGCACAAAGTGATATGTGTTATGCAAAAACAAAGTCTAACTCTCTTTCTATGCATAGGCATGTCATACAAGAACAAATCATGCACATCAAGTAAAGGCCAATGCATAGTATAAGCAGTTTCTTGCAGTTTTATCATGTTGAAAATAGAGAGGCGGAGATGTAGTTCCTCTCTCATAATAATTGCAAGTAGGAGCAGCAAGCACATGCATATTATACTCATCAAAATCATCATGTGTAATGGAAAAAGGCAACCCATCAATATAATCCTTAATAAGTGCGAACTTCTCCAATATAGTGTAGTTTGGAGAATTCAAAAAGATAATAGGACTATCATGTGTGGGTGCAATAGAAATTATCTCATGTTTAACATAAGGAACTATAGCAAGTTCATCTCCATAGGCATAATTCATATTGGCATCTTGGCCACAAGCATAGCAAGCATCATCAAAAAGGGATATTTCAAACGAATCAAAGGGATCATAGCAATCATCCTTCGGTAAGGACGAAGGGAAAAACAATGTATGAGTTGAAGAGTTACTCTCATTAGAAGGTGGGAATGAGTAGCTAATCCGCTCTTCCTCCTTTTTTTCGCTCTCCTCCTCATCCTTTTCATCCAATGAGCTCACAATGTCATTAATTTCTTCTTCCATAGACTCCTGCAAAATATTAGTCTCTTCTTGGACAGCGGAGGAGTCCTCAATATATGGTTTAACATAGGCATTAGAAGCATAATTATCATAACAATATTTAAATATGGCAACATTTTCAGATCTGTAAAGAGTAGCATCATACTTTTCAATTAAAGAAGCAATTTCATAAGCACCCTTAAAAGCAACAAATTCTTCAATTTGTTGAACATCATAGTAACTATAAACACCCTTAGCATACGAAGATACGATTCCATTATCACTAAACTCACATTGGTAGGGAAGGTGTTTCGTAGGGTCTTCAGAATAACAAGTAAAATCATATATTTCACATAAATTCCAAGCATAGCATTGCAAACAATGAATTTGATCCAGTAAAAGTTTCCCTTTTTCAGATATGCGGTGTCGCACATAACAAGCATGCTCATCTAAAGATTTTCCCTCAACTAAGCTAGTTGGGGTTTCAGCCCGAGCACATAGGGATCGAAGATGATCCAAATAATAACTTCAGTAGTGTGATAGATTTTGAGTGGTTCTTCAACCATTGGTTCAGTAGGTACCACTAATTTTTTTGGTATTTTGCATTTCCTACGCATAACTAAATATAGATAACAACTTAGAACAAAAAATTAAATCTACTTAGTGATAAAGCAAACAAGCACACACGAGAATATTCACCCCATGCTATTGCTCCCCGGCAATGTCGCCAGAAAAAGGTCTTGATAACCCACAAGTGTAGGGGATCAGTTGTAGCCTCTTTCGATAAGTAAGAGTGTCGAACCCAACGAGGAGCTAAAGGTAGAACAAAAATTCCCTCAAGTTATATCGACCACCGATACAACTCTACGCACGCTTGACGTTTACTTTACCTAGAACAAGTATGAAACTAGAAGTACTTTGTGGTTTTTGTAGGATAGGTTTGCAAGAATATAAAGAGCACGTAAATAAAGACTAGTGGCTGTTAAGATAAAGACACAACTAAATTAGTTTTAGTAGAGAGCTTTTTGTCACGAGAAAGTTATTTGTCCCTAGGCAATCGATAACTAGACCGGTAATCACTATTGCAATCTTATTTGAGGGAGAGGCATGAGCTAACATACTTTTTCTTCTTGGATCATATGCACTTATGATTGGAACTCTAGAAAGCATCCCCAACTACTAAAGATCATTAAGGTAAAACCCAACCATAGCATTGAAGTATCAAGTCCTCTTTATTCCCATACGCAAACAACCTACTTACTCGGGTCTGTGCTTCTGTCACTCACGCCACCCACCATAAGCAAATTATGAACATATTGCAAATCTTACAGCGGGGATCCCTCATGCTTGCGCGACACGAGGAGCATCATGGGACAGCACCAGTAATAAAACATGCAACTCAAACCAATCACGATCATCAATTAACCCATGGGACAAAACGGATCTACTCAAACATCATAGGATAGCCATACATCATTGGGAAATAATATATAGCATTGAGCACCATGTTTAAGTAGAGATTACAGTGGGTAGAAGAGGGGCTACGCCGATGCATAGAGGGGGAAAGAGTTGGTGATGACGGCGGTGAAGTTGCTGGCGTAGATTGCGGTGACGATGATGGCCCCGGTGGCACTCCGGTGCCACCGGTAGTGAGGGGAGAGAGCCCCCTCCTTCTTCTTCTTCTTCCTTGACCTTATCCCTAGATGGGAGAAGGGTTTCCCCTCTGGTCCATGGTCTCCATGGCATGGGAAGGGCGAGAGCCCCTCCGAGATTGGATCTGTCTCTCTGTCTCTCTCGGTTTCTACGTTCTCAGATTCTGGCCCTTCACCGTTTCTTATATTCCCGGAGATCCGTAACTCCGCTTGGGCTGAATTTTAGAAATGATTTTTATCAGGATATTAGCTTTCTTGCGGCGAAAGAAGGGCATCAACCGCCTTACGGGGTGGCCACGAGGGCCCAGGGCGCGCCCCTCACCCTCGTGGGCCACTCGGGCATCGTCTCACATTGGTTCCACTTCCCAAAATTCACATATATTCCAAAAAAATCTCCGTCCGTTTTTATCCCGTTTGGACTCCGTTTGATATGGATATTCTGCGAAACAAAAAACATGCAAGACACATGAATTGGCACTGGGCACTGGATCAATATGTTAGTCCCAAAAAATAGTATAAAAAGTTGCCAAAAGTATATGAAAGTTGTAGAATATTGGCATGAAAGAATCAGAAATTATAGATACGACGGAGACGTATTAGGGGCTATGAATCATATAGAAGTTGGAATACAGTAGGTTTAACACCAATATAAACAAATAATGAGTTCATTACAGTAACTTAAAGTGGTGGTTTGTTTCCTTATACTAACGGAGCTCACGAGATTTTTGATAAGTTTTGTGTTGTGACGTTTTCAAGTTTTTGTGTAAGGATTTGATGGACTATGGTACAAAGAGTGGCAAGAGCCTAAGCTTGGGGATGCCCATGGCACCCCAAGGTAAAATTCAAGGACAACCAAAAGCCTATGCTTGGGGATGCCCCGGGAAGGCATCCCCTCTTTCGTCTTCGTCTATCGGTAACTTCACTTGAGAATATTTTTATTCACCACATGATATGTGTTTTGCTTGGAGCGTCATGTATGATTTGAGTCTTTGCTTTTTAGTTTACCACAATCATCCTTGCTGGACACACCTTTTGAGAGAGATACACATGAATCGGAATTTATTAGAATACTCTATACGCTTCACTTATATCTTTTGAGCTAGATAGTTTTGCTCTAGTGCTTCACTTATATCTTTTTAGAGCACGGTGGTGGTTTTATTTTATAGAAATTATTGATCTCTCATGCTTCACTTATATTATTTTGAGAGTCTCTTAGAACAGCATGGTAATTTTCTTTGGTTATAAAATTAGTCCTAATATGATAGGCATCCAAGATGGGTATAGTAAAAACTTTCATATAAAGTGCATTGAATATTATGAGAAGTTTGATACTTGATGATTGTTTTGAGATATGAGGATGGTGATATTAGAGTCATGCTAGTAGAGTAGTTGTGAATTTGATAAATACTTGTGTTGAGGTTTGCAAGTCCCGTAGCATGCACGTATGGTAACCGTCGTGTGACAAATTTGAAGCATGAGGTATTTCATTGAGTGTCATCCTTTGTGTGGAGGTCGGGATCGCGCGATGGTTAACTCCTACCAACCCTTCCCCTTGGAGCATACGTGTAGTGCTTTGTTTTGATGACTTATAGATTTTTGCAATAAGTATGTGAGTTATTTATGACTAATGTTGAGTCCATGGATTATACGCACCCTCACCCTTCCACCATTGCTAGCCTCTCTTGTACCGCGCAACTTTCGCTGGTACCATACACCCACCATATACCTTCCTCAAAATAACCACCATACCTACCTATCATGGCATTTCCATAGCCATTCCGAGATATATTGCCATGCAACTTTCCATCGTTCCATTCATATGGCACGCTTCATCATTGTCATATTGCCATGCATGATCATGTAGTTGACATCGTATTTGTGGCTAGGCCACCATGCATAATTTTTCATACATGTCACTCTTGATTCATTGCACATCTCGTACACCGCCGGAGGCATTCATATAGAGTCATACTTTGTTCTAGTATCGAGTTCTAATATTAAGTTGTAAGTAAATAAAAGTGTGATGATAATAATTATTAAAGCATTGTCCCAAATAAAAAAAGTCCAAAGAAAAAAGGCCCAAAGAAAAAAAGGAAAAAAAGAAAAAAAGAAAAAAAAAGAAAAAAAAGGGACAATGCTACTATCTTTTTCCACACTTGTGCTTCAAAGTAGCACCATGATCTTCATGATAGAGAGTCTCTTGTTTTGTCACTTTCATATACTAGTGGGAATTTTCATTATAGAAATTGGCTTCTATATTCCAACGATGGGCCTCCTCAAATGCCCTAGGTCTTCGTGAGTAAGCAAGTTGAATGCACACCCACTTAGTTTCTTTTATTGACCTTTCATACATTTATAGATCTAGTGCATCTGTTGCATGGCAATCCCTACTCACACACATTGATATCTATTGATGGGCATCTCCATAGCCCATTGATACGCCTAGTTGATGTGAGAACATCTTCCTCTTTTGTCTTCTCCACAACCACCACTCTATTCCATCTATAGTGCTATATCCATGGCTCACGCTCATGTATTGCGTGAAGGTTGAAAAAGTTTGAAAAAAATTAAGTATGAAACAATTGCTTGGCTGAAACCGGGGTTGTGCATGATTTGAGTATATGTTGTGACGAAGATGGAACATAGCCAAACTATATGACTTTGTAGAGATGAACTTTCTTTGGCCATGTTATTTTGAGAAGACATGATTGCTTTGTTAGTATGCTTGAAGTATTATTATTATTATGTCAATATAGACTTTTGTCTTGAATCTTTCGGATCTGAACATTCATGCCATAATAAAGAAAATTACATTGAGAATTATGTTGGGTAGCATTCTACATCAAAAATTCTTTTTTTATCATTTACCTACTCGAGGACGAGCAGGAATTAAGCTTGGGGATGCTTGATACGTCTCCTACGTATCTATAATTTTTTATTGTTCCATGCTATTATATTATCTGTTTTGGATGTTTAATGGGCTTTATTATACACTTTTATATTATTTTTGGGACTAACCTACTAACTGAAGGCCCAGTACAAATTGTTGTTTTTTGCCTATTTCAGTGTTTCGCAGAAAAGGAATATCAAACGGAGTCCAAACGGAATGAAACCTTTGGGAGAGTCATTTTTGGAACAATATCAACACAGAAGACTTGAAGTACACGCCAGGAAGCGAACGAGGTGGCCACGGGGGCAGGGGCGCGCCCAGGGGGGTAAGGGCCCCCCGCCCTCGTGGGCCCCTCGTGGCTCCCCTGACGTGCCTCTTCCTCCTATATATACCTACGTACCCTGAAACCATCGAGGAGCACCATGAAACCCTAATTCCACTGCCTCAACCTTCTGTACCCGTGAGATCCCATCTTGGGGCCTGTTTCGGAGCTCCATCGCAGGGGGCATTGATCACGGGGGGCTTCTACATCAACACCATAGCCCCTCCGATGAGTTGTGATTAATTTACCACAGACCTTCGGGTCCATAGTTATTAGCTAGATGGCTTCTTCTCTCTCTTTGGATCTCAATACAAAGTTCTCCTCGATCTTCGTGGAGATCTATTCGATGTAATTCCTTTTGCGGTGTGTTTGTCGAGATCCGATGAATTGCGGGTTTATGATCAAGATTATCTATGAACAATATTGGATTCTTTTCTGAAATATTTTATGCATGATTTAAATATCCTTGCAAGTCTCTTTGAATTATCGGTTTGGTTTGGCCTACTAGATCGGTAGTTCCTGCAATGGGAGAAGTGCTTGGCTTTGGGTTCAATCTTGCGGTGTCCTTTACCAGTGACAGCAGGGGCAGCAAGGCACGTATTGTATTGTCGTCATCGAGGATAAAAAGATGGAGTTTATATCATATTGCTTGAGTTTATCCCTCTACATCAAGTCATCTTGCTTAAGGCGTTACTTTGTTCTTATGAACTTAATACTCTAGATGCATGCTGGATAGCGGTCGATGTGTGGAGTAATAGTAGTAGATGTAGAATCGTTTCGGTCAACTTGTCACGGACGTGTTGCCTATATACAATGATCATGCCTAGATATTCTCATAACTATGCGCTTCTCTATCAATTGCTCGACAGTAATTCATTCACCCACTGTACAAATCTGCTATCATGAGAGAAGCCACTAGTGAACCTATGGCCCCCAGGTCTATCTTCCATCATATTAGTTTCCCGTCAACTTGCCAATTTTTGTCGCTGTTGTTTTATTTTGCTTCCTTTACTTTCAGTCCATATCAAAAATACCAAAAATATTATCTTATCATCTCTATCAGATCTCACTTTTGCAAGTGGTCGTGAAGGGATTGACAACCCCTTTATAGCATTGGTTGCAAGGTTCTTATTTGTTTGTGTAGGTACGAGGGACTCACGCGCGGCCTCCTACTGGATTGATACCTTGGTTCTCAAAAACTGAGGTAAATACTTACGCTACTGTGTTGCATCACCCTTTCCTCTTCGAGGGAAAACAACGCAAGCTCGAGAAGTAGCAGACCCCCCGGCCAAATTTCTTCACCAACAATGGCGTATTCTTCGCCATCATCGCAATTCGGAGGAAGCTAAGTTCCAAAACTTTAATTACACCATGTTGCATAGTCTTATCCTTAATGATGTTTTTGCACATAACCTATGCGCAAAGGAGCACTTTTGGAATATTCTACGCTCCAGGTTGTTCATGTCCGCCTAGAAACGCCTATGCAGCCGTGTTTACTTTCGAAGTGTTAAGCCCCTGGGAAGGTAGCGTTCTCTTTCGGCTGCTAACTAGGACCCGATCCTAAGCGCCATTGACTAGAACGTGCATAACCAGACGGTATTCCGGCAAGCGTAGGGAATAGTTGTGCAAAAAGTTAGTCATTTAAGGGAAACACTTAACAATTTTTATTTATTTGAGATTTCTGCATAAACCCGTATGCTAAGGAAACTTCTCAAGGCTAGTTACGCTCCAAGTTGCCTCGAGTCCGCTCGGCAACTTGTGCAGCTGCACTAGAACCAAGAAGGCAAACCTTTCCAGGAGGCGACGTTCCCGAGTAGCTGCCAAGGGCCCGTTCCCTCAAGCGTTGTTGATTGGATCATATGCACCGGAAAGCATTCCAGCGGGCATAGGGAATATTTAGCAGAAGTCACAATTTACAAGTGAGTTAAGTACAGTTCAGATGCTAATCAACTTGTCATATTTAAACGCAGTTATGGCCCGGGGGCTGGAAACGCCCTTAGGACCAATCTTCTTGGTGCCAAGGACGACGTAGTTCTTCGCCATAAGCCTTCCCGGCAATGATCTTGCCAGGAGCCGGCGTCAAGGATGACGAAGTTCTTCGCCATGAGCCTTCCCGGCAGTGTCGAGAACTCCAGAGTTATCCACTGAAATCACGCATTGAGAACGTCAAAGCTCTCCGCTGAAGATAAAAGCCTTCCTGGCGAGAAGCTTGCCGGAAACCGGCGTCGGCAACATCAAAAGTCTCCGCTGAAAACATAATACTTCCCGGCAACAGCCTTGCCGGGAGCAAGAAATGAAACAAAACCACACTCTAGCATCGAAATCTGTAGAGTTCTCTGCCATAAAATTTCCATGGAAGCAGACTCAGGGGCTGGCCAACGTGGTTAAACACTATCATGACCCATGCAAAATTTGTCCCAACTCCAGCGTCGAGCTCTTGGAGATCTCCGCTGAAGCTGGGCTCGGGGGCTTTGTCGGTGTAATAAGAACCAGGGTCCCACTAACCTCTGAAGATGGGCCATGACAGTGATCAGCAACACCCGACAATCATTTCGCCGGCAAGCACTACTACTGCGCGGGGAGCGTCTCTCCCGCGGCATGGATCAACACTCAAGCAAACCAACCAGAAGGTTCCCCAGAAAGGCCTCCCCTGCCGGGTAGGTGTGTCTGCTGGGGTCGAGACCACGCCCAGGATCGAGTCCAAGCTACTTTAGCAGGGTCTCTGGGGCCGCCAAGTTAGACTCCGGCAAGCCTCGGATCGGCAAGCAAGTTCCTTGCCGCCTGCCAAGGCTGACCCCGGCAAGCCTGAGATCGGCAAGCAAGTTCCTTGCCGCCCGACAAGTATTAACCCGGCAAGCCTCGGACCAGCAAGCAAAGTTCCTTGCAGGCGCTCTATATCAATGGTAGGCAACTGGACAAGCGCCTGCGTGGCAGCATGCAACTTCTAGGCCAGCTAGTCAAGCACATGCGTGGTGGCTTGCAGATCTTCGTGAAGACCCTGCCACCACACCAGCATAGCGACCAGCAAGCCAGTGTGGCACTGCATGCCTCGTCAGCTTGGACGCGCGTCAGAGCAAGGCGAGGCGGCGACGGGCGGGACGAGCTCTGTTGTCGTCCCCGATAAAGCAAGAGGACACGTATGCAGCACGTTAAATGCGTTTGTCCTATGATGTCAGGCAATAAGCTTGTACACTCTAGACACTTTCCACCTCCTGTGTGCCACTGTGGCGACCCCTTTATCATATAAAAGGAGGCCCGAGGCGTACTGTGGAGAGAATCAGACTTTTTGGACAGGCACGCATAGTAGCCAGTTCGAGAGCTTAAGAAAACCAAATAAACATAGACAAGCAGGACTAGGGTTTTACGCATCATTTGCGGCCCAAACCTAGGTAAAAATTCCCACGCATTGATCGCTAGACCTGCTCTTTGCGCAGCGCTACGTCCCCGCCAACCGTAGTAGGGGTGCCCGGGATCCCATAGGTGTCGTTTCCCCCAACATCTTTGGCGCGCCAGGTAGGGGGAGAAGGTTGTGCAAATCTGTCTACCGCTTAACGCGTCAGTTTCTTCAAGATCATCACCAACGCCTTCCATGGCGCCCAAGAAAAAGGGCTCCATGGCCATGAAGCCTTCCACGTCCAAGCTTCCGTCACCCACGCCTGCGGGGCGCGCAGGCGGCGCTGGCACCACGGATGGCGCGACTGATACAGTACGGACGACCGGCGCACGCGATGTGGTCGCCGTGCCCGCTGCGGCTAGAGCGGGCGATGGAGATGCTGGAGGCAGTCATCTTCCGCGACTCCAGCCAAATTTCTTCACCAACAATGGCGTCTTCTTTGCCATCATCGCAATTTGGAGGAAGCTAAGTTCCAAAACTTTAATTACACCCTATTGCATAGTCTTATCCTTAATGACATTTTTGCACATAACATGTGCGCAAAGGAGCAGTTTTGGAATATTCTGCGCTCTAGGCTATTCAGGTCCGCCTAGAAACGCCTATGCAGCCGTGTTTATTTTCGAAGTGTTAAGCCCCCGGGAAGGCAGCGTTGTCTTTCGGCTGCTAACTAGGATCCGATCCTAAGCGTCATTGACTAGAACGTGCCTAACCAGGCAGTATTCCGGCAAGCGTAGGGAATAGTTGTGCAAAAATTTAGTCATTTGAGGAAAACACTTAACAAATTTTTATTTATTTGAGATTTCTGCTTAAACCCGTATGCTAAGGAACCTTCTCGGGGCTAGTTGGGCTCCAAGTTGCCTCGAGTCCGCTCGGCAACTTGTGCAGCTGCACTAGAATCAGGAAGACAAACCTTTCCGGGAGGCCAAGTTCCTGAGTAGCTGCTAAGGGCCCGTTCCCTCAAGCGTTGTTGACTGGATCATATGCACCGGAATGCATTCCAGCATGCATAGAGAATATTTAGCAGAAGTCACAATTTATAAGTGAGTTAAGTGCAATTCAGATGCTAATCGACTTGTCATATTTAAACGCAGTTATGGCCCGTGGGCTGGCAACGCCCTTAGGACCAATCTTCTTGGTGCTAAGGACGACGAAGTTCTTCGCCACAAGCCTTCCCGCCAACGATCTTGCCGGGAGCCGGCGTCAAGGACGACGAAGTTCTTCGCCATGAGCCTTCCCGGCAGTGTCGAGAACTCCAGAGTTATCCACTAAAATCAGGCATCGAGAACGTCAAAGTTCTCTGCTGAAGATAAAAACCTTCCTTAGCTTGCCGGAAGCTGGCGTCGAGAACATCAAAAGTCTTCGCTGAAAACAAAAGACTTCCCGGCAACAGCCTTGCCGGGAGCAAGAAAGGAAACCAAACCACACTCTAGCATTGAGATTTGTAGAGTTCTCTGCTAGAATTTTCCATGGAAGCAGACTCGTGGGCCTGGCCAACGTGGTTAAATACTATCATGACCCATGCAAAATTTGGCCGTAACTCCAGCGTCAAGCTCTTGGAGATCTCCGCTGAAGCTGGGCCCGGGGGTTGTGTCGTTGTAATGAGAACTAGGGTCCCACTAACCTCTGAAGATGGGACATGACAGTGCTCAGCAACGCCCGTCAATCATTTCGCCGGCAAGCACTACTACCGCGCGGGGAGCGTCTTGATACGTCTCTAACGTTTCTATAATTTTTTATTGTTCCATGCTATTATTTATGTAGTCTTGGATGGTTAATGGGCTTTATCATTCACTTTTATATCATTTTTGGGACTAACCTACTAACCCAAAGGCCCACTCCAGATTGTTGTTTTTTCCCTATTTCAGGGTTTTGCAGAAAAAGAATATCAAACGGAGTCCAAACAGAATGAAACCTTCGCGAGAGATATTTTTGGAGAAAATCACGCCAGAGGAACTTGAGAACCACGTCAGGGGAGCATCGAGTGGCCCTCGAGGGTGGGGGGCACGCCCCCCTTCCCAGGGCGCGCCCCCCTGCCTCGAGGCCCACTCGAGTGTCCCCCGGTGCCCTCCTTCTTCCTATATAAGTCCACGTACCCCAGAAACTCCGTGAACAGAGAGAAAACCCTAATTCCACCGCCGTAGCTTATGTTCCCGTGGAGATCCCATCTTAGAGCCTGTTCCGGAGCTCCATCGGAGGGGGGGGTCCATCACGGAGGCCTTCATCATCATCATCATCGCCCTCACCATGAGTTGTGAGTAGTTTACCACAGACCTTCGGGTCCATAGCTAGTATCTAGATGGCTTCTTCTCTCTCTCTGGATCTCAATACAAAGTTCTCCTCGGTCTTCGAGGAGATCTATTCGATGTAATCTCTTTTTGCGGTGTGTTTGTCGAGATCCGATGAATTATGAGTTTATGATCAAGGTTATCTATGAAAGATATTTGGTTCTTCTCTGAACTTTTTATGTGTGCTCATAATATCCTTGCAAGTCTCTTCGAATTATTGGTTTGGTTTGGCCTACTAGATCTATAGTTATTGCAATGGGAGAAGTGCTTGGCTTTGTGTTCAATCTTGCGGTGTCCTTTCCCAGTGACAGTAGGGGCAGCAAGGTACGTATTGTATTGTTGCCATCGAGGATAAAAAGATGGGGTTTACATCATATTGCTTGAGTTTATCCCTCTACATCATGTCATCTTGCTTAAGGCGTTACTCTGTTCGTATGAACTCAATACACTAGATGCATGCTGGATAGCGGTCGATGTGTGGAGTAATAGTAATAGATGCAGGCAGGAGTCGGTCTACTTATCTCGGACGTGATGCCTATATACAATGATCATGCCTAGATAGTCTCATAATTATTTGCTTTTCTATCAATTGCTCGACAGTCATAGAATATCGCTATCATGAGAGAAGCCACTAGAGAAAACTATGGCCCCCGGGTCTATTCTCAACATGTCAATCTACATCTACTTTACTTTTACCGCTTTTATTTGTTGTTTTATAAAACCAAAAATACCAAAAATATAAACTATCATCTCTATCAGATCTCACTCTTGTAAGTGACCGTAAAGGGATTGACAACCCCTTATCGCGTTGGCTGCGGAGTTCTTATTTGTTTGTGCAGGTGCGAGGGACTCGCGCGTGGTCTCCTACTGGATTGATACCTTGGTTCTCAAAAACTGAGGGAAATACTTACGCTACTGTGTTGCATCTCCCTTTCCTCTTCGAGGGAATACAACGCAAGCTCAAGAGGTAGCAAGAAGAATTTCTGGCGCCATTGCCGGGGAGGCTTATGCATAAGTCATATACCAAGTACCTCACTACAGGAATCAGCTAATTTGCCGTCTGCCATAGCGGACGGCAAAGGAATGAACGGCGGACGGCAAAGGCCTTTGCCGTCAGCGGCGGACGGCAAAAGGCTCCGGCAAAGTAGGCTACGGTAAACAGGTTCTTTGCCGTCTGCTACTGACGGCAAAGTCTTTGCCGTCCGCGGCGGACGGCAAAGAGAGAGCGGCAGACGGCAAAGATGGCGGACGGCAATAATTGCACTGTTAGTCCGTTAAGTGGCTAACGGAAGGCCTTTGCCGTCTGCCACTGATGGCAAACTGACCAAATGGGTCAGCTCCCAGGAAGAACAGGTGGACGCCACGTGGCTTCTTTGCCGTCCGCGGCAGACGGCAAAGCGCCCGTTACCGTCGGTGGCAGACGGCAAAGAGCCTGCATATTGGTTTTTTATCTGTTTTTTAATTAAATCCAACAATTTTCATCACAAATATATATGACATATATAGGTATATTTCAAAAGGCCATTACAGAGCAAACATATAAGATATCCAACACATAACTTCATCATCCAACCATATATATTACATGCATAGTTCCATCATACATAACAAGTTCAACATAGAGGCATCCAACCATATATATTACAATAGTTTCATCCAACGATACATGCATAGTTCAACGATACAAAAGAAACAGAGAAAGGGATAAGGAGCACTCCATCTAAGCAAGATTTCGTCAAGTGAATGAAATCTGCAAAATGGGAAATAAGAAAGTTAGAAGAAGAAGATTAGAAGAAGAAAATGAAGAAGAAGAAGAATATATATGACATTTATGAGCTAATTTAGGTGAAATTGATCATTTGTGAGCTAACTTAGGTGAAATGGATCGTTTATGAGCTAACCTAGGTGCAATGGATCGCTTATGAGCAAACTTAGGTAAAATGCATCATTTTAGAGGTAACCTAGGTAAGATGGATCATTTTGGAGCTAAGCTAGGTAAAATGGGTCATTTTAGAGCTAACTTCGGTAGAATGGATCATTTATGAGCTAACTTAGGTAAAATGGATCGTATATGAGCTAACTAAGCTAATTATGCAATTTTTGTCATAAGTAAGCTAAGTATAGATCGTTTTAGAGCTAACTTAGGTAAAATGGATGGTTTTGGAGGTCAGTAAGCTTATTAAGTCATTTTGGAGGAGAAGAAGCTAAGTCTACGTCATTATGGTAAGCATTGGAGGAAATAAAGCTAAGTCTAGGTCTTTATGCATGTGTTAAGCAAAACACTAGATAAACTTACCAAGATCCAGGAGGTGTAGGAGCGGGGTGGCTCGTGTCGGTAGCTGGAGAAGGATCGTGTGATGCTTGTCTGGAGTTATGCTGCACCAAAGATCATTTCCAATGTCTTGTTAGCATGATGACACTCAAATGTTAAGACTAGCAAGTAATGTCCATTCAAATAAAACTCACCGTGGTCCCAGGAGCAATCACTGGCATCGGCGGAGCGGTCTGACCCGAATTCTCGCACACAGACTGCACATTTGGTTTTGACGACTCAGTCATACTAGTTAGTAATGAGACAAACACTACATGAATGTTTTGGCTAATCTGCAGAAGAAACTTACCACAAGGAGCTCGTACATGGCCCTTGCCTGCATGTCATTCCGTGACCTCTCCTCCTCCAGCATCTTTGTCGTCCTCTCCTCCAACTCCCGCTGCCTCTCCGCCGCCTCCGCCAGAAGTTTCTCTGTTCTATCTCTCTCACTCTGTATAGCAGCCTGCAATACCACTCACATGACCATTTGTAATCATTGATGGAAGCGCACACAATGTAATGGAGAAAGATAACTGAGTACGTATCACTAACCTTGATGGCGAGTTGCACTGGCCGTTCACGAGGCCTTATCTCAGGAGCGGAGCTCGACTGGCGCGCCTTGATCTCCGGGAGAGTGCTAGGACAACGGATAAGTCCATCTCCAATGGCTATGGAGCCATGGGACCTCACACCACCAGATATCATCAACAGCTCTGGATCAATGGGACCCTGGCTCGGGTTAAAGTCCTCCCCTTTCTTCGCCTTCCCCTCATCTCTATATCTCACGAGCTTGTTGTGGGAGGAGATGTTGGTGAAGTTGTTTGCATCATCGAGGTCAGACTGAGAGAAAGCCTTGACTTTCTTGAAAGAGGCAGTGTGGGCCATGGCATACAGGTCATACACCTCTGGCACCTTATCCGCCTTATTGTAGCGTGCCTGAAAGAGAGAAACAATGAAAATTAGTAATTAAAGGGCTCAAGCTAGCATGATGAATGAATTGCATGAATGATGAAGCAAACCACATACCCAGTTGCGCCCGAACTGATATAAGTTGGAGCTGCCTTGATGGTGTGGCACACCTTCCATTTGGGCACGTTTGTCCTTGGCCTCCTTGTGGAGGGCTAGCCATCGTTGTGAGCACCACTCATCGACCAACACCTCCCAACAATCCATCCGATCCGCACACCATCTCGGAGGCGCCTAAGTTAGCAAATAGAAACTTGAGCGCTACGGCTAAGAATTACTAAATGAAGGAACTTAAGTAGAGAAGGCCTTAAGAATTACCTTCATGTACTGCTCCTTACTCAGGAACTTATCGCGGCACGCCGGCTTGGTCTTCTTGATACCACGCAAGGCGTAGTAGTCTCGAACAGCCTGCACCCGAGCCTCGTGCCGTAAGTTCTGGAGTAGGCGCTTGCAGACGTTCTCGATAACATTTGCCACGTCCTCCTCGTATCCCTCCTCACACCTGTAGAATGTCTGCAATCAAATGAGACAATGTTGATTAGTACAATTAATAACTAGCTAGTTGAAGATTTTTAAATGTGTAAAGGAGAAATTACCCAGAACTTTTTGATCACCATATCTGCCCTCGTTTCACACACGACACCGTCGATAATCTCATTTGGCGGGGTCGGGGCAGCCACGTAGTGCTCCCAGCTCAATCCAAGCTCTGGAAGCCGACCCTCACCAGGCAACGTGACAAACCCCGGGAAGTTTTGCCGGCAAAGAACTCCAAGGACGGAGTTGGGCCGGCGGACACTATGATGGTGGTCCCAACCCCTGCAGAATGACAAGGCCAACGCATTAGTTATTTGAAAAAACGTGAATGCACAAGGTACAAAAATATTAAATGCACTTACGTACCTCTCCCCATCAGGGAAAATCAACCACCTCTGCTCGCGGGTCACCGGCACGGACGGGAGCCGTGTAGCACCACGCTGGTAGACGGTGCCCCCCTCCTCCTCAAGATCAGTCGGCTCCCCGCCATCATCAGCATGGCCACTCGGCTCCTCGGGCTGATCCGGCCAGGTACCCCATCCGGACGTGTGCTCCTCCGGGGTCACGTGGGCCGAACTCTCGTGGGCCGAAGACCCGTGGACCGGAGGCTCGTGGACCGGAGTCCGTGTAGCCTCCTCCTCGGACGAGTCCACCCTAGCAGTCACGTGCTCGGGTGAAACGGCTGGGGGTGGCGGCGAGGAAGGCACCGTAGCAGTCACCCTACCTCCTCTCCCACAACCACGTGCCCCACCTCCTCTCTTCCTACCTCGTCCCCTGCTGGGCACCACGGTCGACGAAGAAGGGCCCGGCGGTGTGGCCATACTGTCCAGCAACGCTCGGCGGAGAGGTGCGTCTGGAATGGAAGACCTCAGACCACGCTCCCGACCAGCGCCCACCATCTTTCAACACCTGCCATGACAAACAGTAAACGAAATTAGTACAACATAAAAAAAGACCGACATGAATAATAATATGTGTATCACTTAAGTGTATCATCATCAAGTACAACATAAAAAAATGTAATACCTGACACTACTAATAATCTCGATCAGTATCATCAATAAATGCATAATCATCATCATCACTATAATCAATGACGGGCTCATAGGGTTCATTGGCATCAACATGTGTCGGGGGTCGGCGTCGGGGTCGGGTGTCGTGGTGTCGGGGTGTCGTGTCGGGGTCGGGGTGTGGTGTCAGGGTGTCGGGGGTCGGGGGTCGGGGCCGGGGTGTCGG
>LR738710.1:444338180-444431692 GCA_902687465.1 Secale cereale | reverse complement strand
GCGGCGGTTGAGAGAGAGGGAGTGAGAGAGAGGCGCGGGGAGGCGAGAGAGAGAGAGGGAGAGGGAGGAGGACGGCGCGGGCGGGGCCGTTAAGTTAATTTTAACATTTGCCGTCCGCCCCTCTTTGCCGTCTGCCCTTTTTCTCTTTGCCGTCCGCTAGCGGACGGCAAAGAGAAGGAGCCGTTACTGTTGACGAGCCAGTGGGCCAGCCTCCCTCTTTGCCGTCCGCTAGCGGACGGCAAAGCTTCTTTGCCATCAGCCAGCGGACGGCAAAGACCTGGCTGATGGCAAAGTTAGTCTTTGCCATCAGCCAGGTCTTTGCCGTCTGCTTTTTGGAAGCTGATGGCAAAGCCAATCTTTGCCGTCAGCTAGCAGACGGCAAAGAAGAGGCTGATGGCAAATCTTCTGATTCCAGTAGTGCCTATCACAAACCCTTATCCTTCGCATTATATTTTTTGCCTCTCGTTTTCCTCTCCCCCACTTCACCCTTGCCGTTTTATTTGCCCTTCTTCAGCCATGTGTTTTTCATTCGCTTGCTTCTTGTCTGCTTGTGTGTGTTGGATTGCTTGCTTGCCCTCATGTCTGATATGGGGGACGATTTTATCGAGAAGGGTAGCAATGCCGAGGGCAGCGTTCATGTTGACCCCCCGGATGAAGCTACCAATTTACATATTAAGAAGTTCCGGGTTAGTAGTGGTAATATTATTGGAAAAGGGGTTCTTCAAGACTTCTTTACTTGTGCCGGTGCTTTGCCCACTATGGGTGGCTCTATTTTTCACAGAACTAGTAGCCTTGCGGATGTTGTATCTATTCTCATAGTAGAAATTGGAAGGAAATTTATCCATATGCATCCCTGTATTCAGAGAGAATGCTCAATATTGGAGAACTCCAAAAATACTCTGTGAATACAGGGATGCATATGGATAAATTGAGATCTTGGATGCTTGATAATTGTTTTTGGGCCAGAGAAGTCTTTGCTCATTACGGAGTAGATGCCGGTCGACCTCCTATAGAGGCTATCTTGTTCAATCAAGAAGACCTTATGCGGTTGCGATCTCCTGGCCATGTTGCTTTTAATGAAAACCTTAGAAAAAAGGTTCCTGTTGAGATCTTGATTGATAGAATTTCTGAGATAAACGATGACTTTGCTGTTCAAAATAATGGGTTAGGCTTCTCCCTTGAACGAAGGCTTATGGCCTTCTGCCAAAAGAATGCCTATAATGATGAATTGGTCATCCACTACAAAGGGCCAAAGGAGGAACCTGTTCCTACCGAGATTGTTGTAGGGGACTTTTGTCCCATTAAATTTAGCCCTTTTGATTACTTTTTCTTGCCACAAAGGAAGCTTGCTGCTGAACGTAGGGAATATGAGATGAGCTTTCGCGACATATCGCACCACTATGGCTATCCCTAGATCTATCTTGTATCGTGCCTAGCTAGGGGCGTAAAACGATAGCGCTTGTTGGGAGGCAACCCAATTTTATGTTTTTTGTTTTTGTTGCTGTTAGGGAATAAATATTGCATCTAGCCTCTGACTAGATGTGGTTTCATGTTTTGTTTAGTGTTTGTGCCAAGTAGAACCTTTGGGAAGACTTGTGTGAAGTTTATATGATCTTGCTGTGAAAAACAGAATCGTTAGCGCTCGCTAAAGTAGTCGTGGGATTTTACTGGAGAGTGCTTTTTAGTTGATTCTTTTTGCAGATGATTGGTAGAAAAATTCCGCAAATTTACCAGTTTAGTTTGAATTTTTTGGAGTTCCAGAAGTAGGAGAACCCTGCAGATTACTACAGACTGTTCTCTCTTGGACAGATTCTGTTTTTCATGTGTTGTTTGCTTATTCCGATGCATCTATGAGTAGTATTGGAGGATATGAACCATAGAGAAGTTGGAATACAGTAGTTTTAACACCAATAAAAACAAAGAATGAATTTATTGTTGTACCTTTGAGTAGTGGTTTGCTTTCTTTTACTAACGGAGCTCACGAGAATTTTTGTCTAAGTTTTGTGTTGTGAAGTTTTCAAGTTTTGAGTATTGCTTTGATGGACTATGGAACAAGGAGTAGAAAAGGCCTAAGCTTGGGGATGCCCATGGTACCCCAAGGAATTCAAGATAATCAAAAGCCTAAGCTTGGGGATGCCCCGGGAAGGCATCCCCTCTTTCGTCTTCATCCATCGGTAACTATACTTGGAGCTATATTTTTATTCGCAACATGTTATGTGTTTTGCTTGGAGCGTCTTGTATAATTTGAGGCTTTGCTTGTTAGTTTGCCAAAATCATCCTTACTGGACACACTTATTTGAGAGAGTTAAATATGGCCTAGATATTATTAGAACACTCTATGTGCTTCACTTATATCTTTTGAGTTGAATAGTTTTTGCTCTAGTGCTTCACTTATATCTTTTAGAGCACGGTGGTGGTAATATTTTGTAGAAATTGATGAACTCTCATGCTTCACTTATATATATTTGAGAGTCTATTAAAACAGCATGGTAATGTGTTTAGGCTAAAGAAACTAGTCTTCACATGATAGACATCCAATGCCAATGTAGTAAAAATTTCACACCAAGTGCATTGAATAGAATGAGATCTTTGATGCTTGATAATTGTTTTGAGATATGAGGATAGTGATATTAGAGTCATGCTAGTGGAGTTATTATGAAATTTAGAAATACTTGTGTTAAGGTTAGTGATTCCCGTATCATGCACGTATGATGAACCGTTATGTGACGAAGTTAGAGCATGAGGTATCTGTAGAGTGCCAACCTTTGTGTGGAGGTCGGGGGCGCGCGATGGTTAACTCCTACAAACCTCCCCCCTAGGAGCATGCGTTGATTGCTTTGTTTTGATTACTCGTAATTTTTTGCAATAAGTATATGAGTTCTTATGACTAATGTTGAGTCCATGGATTATACGCACTCTCACCCTTCCACCATTGCTAGCCTCTCTTGTACCGCGCAACTTTCGCCGGTGCCATAAACCCACTATATATCCTTCCTCAAAACAGCCACCATATTGTTCCTCAAACAGCCACCATACCTACCTATCATGGCATTTCCATAGCTGTTCCGTTTATATGACACGCATCATATTGTCATATTGCCATGCATGATCATGTAGTTGACATCGTATTAGTGGCAAAGCCACCATGCATAACTTTTCATGTATGTCGCTCTTGATTCATTGCATATCCTGGTACACCGCCGGAGGCATTCATGTAGAGTCATACTTGTTGTAGTATCGAGTTGTAATTTCAAGTTGTAATGAAAGTGTGATGATCATCATTATTAGAGCATTGTCCCATGTGAGGAAAGGCCAATAAAAAAAGATGGCCCAAAGAAAATAGAGAGCGGCTAATAATAATAATAAAAGCCCCTCAAAAAAAGAAAAAAAAAGAAAAAAAAAGAGAAAAGAGAGAAGGGACAATTGCTACTATATTTTTCCACACTTGTGCTTCAAAGTAGCACCATATTCTTCATTGTAGAGAGTCTCATACTTAGTCACTTTCATATACTAGTGGGAACTTTCATTATAGAACTTGGCTTGTATATTCCAACGATGGGCTTCCTCAAATGCCCTAGGTCTTCGTGAGCAAGAAAGTTGGATGCACACCCACTAGTTTCTTTTGTTGAGCTTTCATTCATATTTAGCTCTAGTGCATTCGTTGCATGGCAATCGCTACTCACTCACATTGATATCTATTGATGGGCATCTCCATAGCCCGTTGATACGCCTAGTCGATGTGAGACTATCTCCCTCCTTTTTGTCTTCTCCACAACCACCTCTATTCCACCCATAGTGCTATATCCATGGCTCACGCTCATGTATTGCGTGAAAGTTGAAAGGTTTGAAAAGATAGAGTATGAAAACAAATGCTTAGCTGAAATCGGGGTTGTGCATAATATGAATATTTTGTGTGATGAAGAGGGAACATAGCCAGACTATATGATTTTGTAGGGATAACTTTCTTTAGCCATAGTGTTTTGAGAAGACGTGATTGCTTTGTTAGTATTGCTTGAAGTATTGTTATTTCTTATGTCAATATAGACTTTTATCTTGAATCTTTCAGATTTGAACATTCATGCCACAATTAAGAGAATTACATTGAAAAACTATATTGGTTAGCATTCCACATCAAAAATTCTTTCTTTATCATTTACCTACTCGAGGACGAGCAGGAATTAAGCTTGGGGATGCTTCATACGTCTCCAACGTATCTATAATTTTTTATTGTTCCATGCTATTATTTATGAAGTCTTGGATGTTTAATGGGCTTTATCGTTCACTTTTATATCATTTTTGGGACTAACCTACTAACCCAAAGGCCCAGTCCAGAATGCTGTTTTTTGCCTATTTCAGGGTTTTGCAGAAAAAGAATATCAAACGGAGTCCAAACGGAATGAAACCTTCGCGAGAGATATTTTTGGAGAAAATCACGCCAGAGGAACTTGAGAACCATGTCAGGGGAGCATCGAGTGGCCCTCAAGGGTGGGGGCACGCCCCCTACCCAGGGCGCGCCCCCTGCCTCGTGGCCCACTCGAGCGTCCCCCGGTGCCCTCCTTCTTCCTATATAAGTCCACGTACCCCAGAAACTCCGTGAACAGAGAGAAAACCCTAATTCCACCGCCGTAGCTTCTGTTCCCGTGGAGATCTCATCTAGGAGCCTGTCTCGGAGCTCCACTGGAGGGGGATCCATCACGGAGGCCTTCATCATCATCATCATCATCGTCCTCACCATGAGTTGTGAGTAGTTTACCACAGACCTTCGAGTCCATAGCTAATATCTAGATGGCTTCTTCTCTCTCTCTGGATCTCAATACAAAGTTCTCCTAGGTCTTCGAGGAGATCTATTCGATGTAATCTCTTTTTGCGGTGTGCTTGTCGAGATCCGATGAATTGTGAGTTTATGATCAAGGTTATCTATGAAAGATATTTGGTTCTTCTCTGAACTTTTTATGTGTGCTCGTAATATCCTTGCAAGTCTCTTCGAATTATTGGTTTGGTTTGGCCTACTAGATTTATAGTTCTTGCAATGGGAGAAGTACTTGGCTTTGGGTTCAATCTTGCGGTGTCCTTTCCCAGTGACAGTGGGGCAGCAAGGCACGTATTGTATTGTTGCCATCGAGGATAAAAAGATGGGGTTTACATCATATTGCTTGAGTTTATCCCTCTACATCATGTCATCTTGCTTAAGGCGTTACTCTGTTCGTATGAACTCAATACACTAGATGCATGCTGGATAGCGGTCGATGTGTGGAGTAATAGTAGTAGATGCAGGCAGGAGTCGATCTACTTGTCTCGGACGTGATGCCTATATACAATGATCATGCCTAGATAGTCTCATAATTATTCTCTTTTCTATCAATTGCTCGACAGTAATTTGTTTACCCGCCGTAGAATATTGCTATCATGAGAGAAGCCACTAGAGAAAACTATGGCCCCCGGGTCTATTCTCAACATATCAATCTACATCTACTTTACTTTTACCGCTTTTATTTGCTGTTTTATTAAACCAAAAATACCAAAAATATAAACTATCATCTCTATCAGATCTCACTCTCGTAAGTGACCATAAAGGAATTGACAACCCCTTCTCGCGTTGGCTGCGAAGTTCTTATTTGTTTGTGCAGGTGCAAGGGACTCGCGCGTGGTCTCCTACTGGATTGATACCTTGGTTCTCAAAAACTGAGGGAAATACTTACGCTACTGTGTTGCATCTCCCTTTTCTCTTCGAGGGAATACAACGCAAGCTCAAGAGGTAGCAAGTCTCTCCCGTGGCATGGATCAACACTCAAGCAAACCAACCAGAAGGTTCCCCAGAAAGGCCTCCCCTGCCTGGTAGGCGAGTCTGGCGGGGTCGAGACCACGCCCGGGATCGAGTCCAAGCTACTTCAGCGGGGTCTCTGGGCCGCCAAGCCAGACTCCGGCAAGCCTCGGATCGGCAAGCAAGTTCCTTGCCGCCCGGTAAGTATTGACCCGGCAAGCAAAGTTCCTTGCCGGCGCTCTATATCAATGGTAGGCAACTGGACAAGCGCCTGTGTGGCAGCATGCAGCTTCTAGGCCAACTAGTCAAGCACATGCGTGGTGGCATGCAGATCTTCGTGAAGACCCTGCCACCGTTCCAGCACAGCGACCAGCCAGCCAGCGTGGCGCTGCATGCCTCATCAGCTTGGACGCGCATCAGAGCAAGGCGAGGCGGCGACGGGCGAGACGAGCTCTGTTGCTGTCCCCGAAAAAGCAAGAGGACACGTAGACAGCACGTTAAATGTGTGTGTCCTATGATGTCAGACGATAAGGTTGTACACTGTAGACACTTTCCACCTCCTGTGTGTCACTATGGCGACCCCTTTGTCATATAAAAGGAGGCCCGAGACATACTGTGGGGAGATTCGGACTTTTTGGACAGGCACGCATAGTAGCCAGTTCGAGAGCTCAAGAACACCAAATAAACACACACAAGCAGGACTAGGGTTTTACGCATCATTTGTGGTCGAACCTGGGTAAAAATTCTCACGCATTGATCACTAGACCTGCTCTTTGCGCAGCGCTATGCCCCCGCCAACCGTAGTAGGGGTCCCCGGGATCCCATAGGTGTCGTTTCCCCGACAATATGTTCACAACTTTGGAAAAACATTAATTTGAAATAAAATTCGTGAATTTCAAAAAATATTCACAAGTTTGAAAATGATTCATGAATTTTAATTTTTTAACATGCTCGAAAAAGATGAATTTCAAATTGTTCTTGATTTTCAAAATTATAATGAATTTTTCTTGTTTTTTAGAATTATGATGAATTTAAAAATTGTTCATGATTTAAAAAAATCATGAATTTGAAAAGACCTACACAGGATGCTCGCCTCTGCACATGCCTACGCGTCAGGCCTACGATACACGGTAATTCGCAAGACTACCGGGATGATACACTTTGGGCAATAAATTGTTTTGTTGTAAAAATATTACCACATATTTTTTTAGGGATTTTTACATCTGTGCCCCTGGTTCCTTAGCTCTACTCATCCATCCCCACGCTCTTAACTTTTGCCCAGTTTTCCCCACTCCCTTGTCCGAAACCCTCAGAACAGGTTATAACGGACGTCGCCGTCGGCTCAGTGCTTTGACCGTTAACTCTGACGAGTGGGGCCGCGTTGGGGGTGTAGCTGTTCTACCGTTGGGCCGTGGTTTCGTTGGACCGTCCCTTGCATTAAACGCATGCGTGCGCCGCCACGACAGAAGGCTGCTATGCATGCACCCAACAAGCCTGCCTGCATGCGTCGATGTGCTGACCGAGCCTGCATGCGCTGATGCGTGCCGCCCCGATGCACTGATCGAGCCACTTTTGTGCACGCCAGCCGCCACGGATGCAGCGACGGTCGCTCCCGCTAGTTCCTCTCTTCTCACACACTTGTCTCCTCGGTTTAGAACCCGTTTTGCTACGACAAATAGAACAAATATGTTGTGGCTACATGCACCTTTTAGATAGAAAACTTAATAATTGAACTTGATAAAAGGTCCAACTAGCCCATAGGATCTCTCACATAGTTCAATGGGATTACAACTTAACATAACATAGTCTAGAAAATAGATAGAGGGTTTAGAACCCTAGACGCCGCCTTCTCCACCTCGCTCCTTCTCCGGGCGCCCTTCACTGCTCCTCCGGGGCGTTGTTGATGGGATACGGAAGAGTGTGCATGCGGGATGACGTGGGGAAGATGTTGGTGTACTCCGTGAACATGTTGTGGGTGGTGAAAGCGATGAACTCGCAGCCGCACCAAAACACCTGGCTGAGGAGGTAGAAGGCGTCGAATGTGTTGGTGAAGTGGGCAAGGAGAGAAACCACCACCCCGTTTTGGATGACCTCCTCGACATGAAACATCCTTGGAGATCCCCGCGGGAGGTGGTGGTAGCCGGACGCGAGGAAGAACTCGGTGAAGTTCCTTGCGGTCCTCCACCTTGATATTGCCCACACACGTAGTGTGCGCTCAACGTACACGCCAGGAGGGTAGAGCCTCTCCGACACGGTGGGTGCAAGTGGTAGGTTGGTCCGGTGTACTGCATGGCTGAGTATGTGCTAGAAGAAGGAGAAGTGGTCGAAGAGCAAGAAGGGCAGATGGCAGAGAGGATGAGAGTTGGATGAGGGATGGCAGAGGAAGAGCATGGCTTAAATAGCCGTAGTGCTACGTGTTATTTGGTTGTGGCAATAATGGGATCAAATGTGAAGTAACCCGTTTTCAAACCCACCGTAACATCGAGAGTGTACACGCATGGGAAACGATGGTTTGAAAAGAAGAAGCAAAAGAAGCTAATTGCACGTGTGGGAATCCGTGGTCATATATATTATATGAGCAAAAGGAGACAATTTTTGAATAGTTTGTGGCCGTTTTGCATGATAAATAAATTTGGCCCTTAAAATAGGTCATTTGCTACGCAATGTCAATTGATTTCAAACGATGCAAAAATACACAGCTAGCACGTTCACAAAAAACAGAGCAAACGATGCCAAAATACAGAGCCAGCACGTTCACAAGAAACAGAGCAAACGATGCAAAAAAACGACGCAATTCGACGGCCCAACTAGAGCGTGGTTTCCTTCTGGGCCCAATAACAATGTTTTTTCACGAAGTCAGTGGTGGGCGAGCAGCCGAGCACAACCAATAGGATCACCTCTCGCGGATCGCCCCACGATCCAACGATGCGGAACCGTCCTTGTGATCCAACGGCGCGGAGCCTACACACAACCAGCCCACATAATTCCTTCTAGAAGGCCATATCTGAGGGATGTCGCTTGGCGCGAGGGTATGATCGGACGGCTAGCGTTGGGAGCTAGGGTTAGGCGAAACCCCGCGGGGTTTAGTGGGGTTTTGAGCTGGTCAACGGAGTTTCGAAGGCTTTGACTGAGCATAACTAATTTAAAAATACCAAAAATATATGAAACCTTCGCCGTTCGTCGTTTTATAAGTCAAACTAACGAGAAAAAAAATACTAAACTTGGTCTATGGTCATTTTCATGAAAAAAACCCTACCTGACACGATCGAGGTCAAATGAGCACCATTAATTAAAAAAATATAAAAATATAAAATCTGTGCACAATGTTGTCTTATGTGACATGTTATCAACCAAAAATCATAAACTTGGTCTATGGTCATTTTCATGAGAAAACCTTCACACATATGAGCTATCATGTACATGATTTCATAGAGTTCAAGGAGAGGAGGTGGTGTTAACTTCTGTTTTTGAAAATTTTAAAAAATTCAAAAAAATCACTAAAGCTTTATTTTAAAGTGAATAAGAAGGATCTGAAGTTAGTTTCCATTTTCATATTTCAAAACGTGTTTTTAATAGTTTTTATATTAAAGCATATGTTTTCAAAAGAAAATGTAAAAATATGAAGATTAATTCAAAAAATAGCGAGACTTCGAATCTACACTATGGAAAGTGAATATGTGTTAATAAAAAAACATTTGGCTCATTTAGAGTAGGTTCAAAAAAACTTGATTACAAATGGGGTGTTTACCCTAGCCTGGGAGCTCATTTGGAGCACATTTTCTCAAATTCAAATTTATTTGACCTCCTCTAAATCACTTCAAATTTTGCACACATGATCTTCTACACAACCATAGATAGTTTGCCAAGGTTTTTTTTTTTTTGCATTTTCTTGCACACATGACCTCCTACACACACATGACCTCCTACACAAACATGATCTCCTCTAAATCACTTGAATTTACACAAACATACATAGATAATTGGGATCCCTACATAATTTGCTGGTGGGAAAAAGCATGCATTTGATTTGATTAATAAACATGAGACCAATAACATGTGTGATAAGTGAAGCAACACTGAAACAACATGTGTGATCAATGAAGCAACACTGAAGTGATCAGTGAAGCAACACTGAAACAACATATATGATCAGTGAAGCAACACTGAAACAACATGTGTGATCAGTGCAGCACCTAAACTCATAGTTCACAACATCTAAACAGAACTAACCATACATCACAGGCAAATATAAGGACAGACAAATATAGATAAAATAATAAACAGCCACACAGCAAAGATTAAGATTAAGATTCAGTTCATAGCATCAAAGTACCCAAATGTAACCGGACCCAAAGTACACACCATCACAGCATCACACATCATCACATCAATTCACGCCGGAGTCAGGGCCTTCGCGAGCGCAGCATGCTGCCCCCTGGTCATGTAGTCCTCCCCGCGGATCGCTAAATCCTCTGCATGAGACAGCATGTGATCGAATCGGCCATCCTTGGGCTTTGGCTTGGTGGTGCAGTAGGGATAGTGCCACTTTTTGAACCTGCGGTTGTAGAAGGAAGCAACTCCCTTGGCCTTGATCTTGTCCACCTCCTTGGCTATGAAGGATGCGACGTTGCCCTTGTACACTTCTTCTCCAGGATCATAACAAACACATGAATGACTTACGTTAATACATTATAGGTTCATGGATACACTATGTCAAAGGAACTAAATGAACAATCTAAATTTCAAGTAGGCTTACCTCATATTCTTCTTCATCACTTTCCTCTGGATCATACGGGTTGTACTGGGCCTGCTTCCTCTTTCTACCCCCCAACCATCATCCTCCTGAACATACAATTACATCCATCACTAGTAAATACGAAAGTCAATTGAAAATTTAGATATGACATTCAAATAACACATCCCTTGATCATTGGTCATGCACACACATTGAAGAACTGAGCTAATATAACTACATATTATGGACAAATTTATATACTAATGAATCAAATGACTTCTTAATCAATGGATTCCATTTGGGCATATGACATTCAAAACCCCAATGTGGCATTCAAAAAAAATCTAATAGGGGCCCAATCTCTCAATCTAATAAGCATACATGTCTGTAGCATTAAAAACCCCAATCTGTGAGCATTAAAAACAAATCTAATTAGCATACATCTGTGTAGCATTGAAGCACATCTAATAAACAGATCTATCTTTTTGTAACGAATTTATCCAACAAACCATAGTACAAAAAACCCCATCACCCCGGCCCATCCGTCAAACCAACTACTCTAACCATCTGAACTATTGTATGAATCCACAATCTAACTAGGGATCCCATCTAACTAATGCGACTAACTCTACAAGCTAATATCCTAAAGCAAAGCAAGTGCAAATACCTCCTGCTCCCCATTGGGCTGCGCATGGGGGGTATCCGGATGGACTGCGTCGCTCATCGCCGTCACCTTCTGCGATGAGGCGGATCCCGCCACCTCCTTCCCTACATCCGCAGCGGTTGTGAGTTTCCCCGCACCGCCGTGGACGCCGTCGACATCCGCGGTCACCGCGCCCTACTGCTTCACCACTTCTCCTGCCGCTGCGCCGGCGTCGTCACGAGCTTTGTCCATCAGATAGATGGAGGCGATGAAGGTGAGGAAGAGGATGTGGTGGGGAGAGCGTGACGGTGCGGTGGAGGCAGTGGAGGAGAGCGAGATGACGCCGGTGGGGGAGAGGAAGACGATGTGGTAGAGAGGGGATTTGGGAAATGGTAGGGGCGATGGAGGTGGTTTCCCTTCTTTATATGATGGGACGTTTCGGGCATGTCCATGGACACGTGCTACCCCACAACCACGCTCTTGCATGCGCCCACGTTTACGCGGCCCCACTCGTCAGAGTTAACGGTCAAAGACATTGAACCGACGGCAACGTCCGTTATAACCTGTTATGAGGGTTTCGGGCAAGGAAGTGGGAAAAAGTGAGCAAAAATTAATAGAGTGGGGATGAATGAGTAGAGTTAAGGAACCATGGACACAGAAATAAAAATCCCTATTTTTTAAAAGCAACATTAGCACATGTACTACGTGATCATGTTCTATGTACACATGCATGAAAATTTTCAACCATGAAAATGTTAAAAGAAAAAACTAAAATAACCATATCTCGAGTTTGTTAATTTAGTCATGTGAGAAAGGTTCTTGCTATTCTTGACATCAGATTTTGGGCTGGAAAAATATATACTACCTTCGTCTAGGTGAATAAGTCATTCACGTAGTTCTAGGTCGATGATTTAACTATCTAAATATGTATTATATATGACAAAAAATATATATTTAAAAACTACATCCGTGTGGGTGATATATTTTTCATTACATATAACACATATTTAATTCCTCAAATCGATGACCTAAAACTAGCGAATGACTTATTCACCTAGACGGAGGTAGTAACTAAAATAGCTTTAAACTAAAAATCTTCAACATGATGTTCTTTGTATGGTCGAAATGTAGATCTTTGATATTTAGATTGTCTTCATCCAAGATTGTATACGATCTTGGTAGTAAAAACAGTGAGGAAGCTTGCCCGAATCTGCACAAAGGCGAATAGTCGTGGACTTTGTCCGGTTTGGACAAGGGACATGAAGGCATCTTCAATGCTGACCCATAAATATACTTCGGCATCTATACATGGACAAAGGGACAGGTATGCGGACAGTGATGCCAGAGACCGTCATCCAACGCTGCCCATATACATTTCAACAACTATTGAAACTAACCGGACGAAATTTGTGCAAACACGACTGATTTCGAACAAACAGAACGGCATTCATTCAAACACGACAGATTTTCATTACATTTTGAACATTTAGAAGAAAAAACATATCCTACCCTAAACCTATCCTACGGCGGCGGCCGGCGTCCAAGACCTTATTTTTCCCCATCCTGGGACTGCATCCCTCATCCGCCGTCTTCATGAGCACCGGCAATAAGACCGATAAAGTGAAAGGGGCGGTCTCTGGCGGGGGAAGATTAGAACATGGGAGATGGACCAGTCCACATGGGACAGAAGGCCCTGTGCCTCCCATACCCTACTCATCCACGAAGGAGTTCGTGCCTTGCCCGTCGCCGATGGACCCATGTATATCTTCTTAGAGTTTTCATATGAAAATTCGATGCATCACAACGTGATTAGAATATTAATATACTTAAGCCAGACTCCACAAAAATGGCTAGTGATTATGCTAGTACCTTGTTTATTGCATCTGTTTTGCTCACCCTCGGGTATCTTATGCAGGTCAATAGTGTGGTGTCATAATATGTGACAGTACCTTCACATATATAAGAGAGATGAGAAAAGCATAATCACATCTTCTTTATTACTCATACATCTTGAAAAGGAGTAAGTAGTATAAAATAAAAATGAGTTTAACAAAATCACGAAAAGGAGCATACCTTGTGATTTGAAGTGCCCATCAGTAAAGTTACTAAGCTCCCATGAATTGGGGCGTTCAGCGAGGTTTTTGCATTTTATCGGTCCGGTTTTCTACTTTCATAGTTCAGTTTAGAGCATCTCCAACAGCGGCGTCAAAAAACATGCGCGCGGTAAACTTGGTAATTGAAAGTTTACCGCGCGCGGGACGTTTTGGCGCGCTCTAGCGGCGGCGGGAAACAAGCACACGCGGGAAAAGTTGGCAGCTCTCGCGCTAGATTTGGCGCACCGCTTCGAGCGCGCCTATAAAATGCGGCGCTCGCCACGCAGCCTCCACACTGCCAGGCGCGCTCTTCCCGCTCACTCTGCCGCTTGCTCCCCGCTTCCTCGCCTTCGCTATCACCGTGCCACCATGCCGTCGCGCCGCCGGGGATCGTTTGGCTACCGCGGCGTCCGCGTGCGCTCGTCCGGCACCTACTCCGCCGAGATTCGATCCGGCGACGTACGCCTCCGCCTAGGCACCTTCGACACCGCCCAAGAGGGCGCCCGCGCATACGACGCTGCGGCGTGGCACCTCCGGCGCTCCCGTTGGGAGATGAACTTTCCAGACGTGTCGACGAGGGAGCGGGCGCATGAGTTGGCGCCTCCCCCGCGGCTTATCATCGATGAGGATCATCGCAAGAACCGAAGGCGGGAGCGCCGTCTCAGTCTGGCCGAGATGGATGAGGAAGCCATGGCGCTCTGGCGCCAATGCTTTCCGCAAGACATCATCAACGAGCAACAGTTCTTCGCCGAGAGGAGGGCGAAGAGGAGGAGAGGAAGGCGGAGCGAGTCGCTTATCGCGAGGACAAGCGAACGCGGAAGGCGACCGCTAAATTCAACATCGCGTTAGAAGATGCGTCGTCCTGGGGCTCCAATGACGAGCGGTTCTTTGACGCCTACATTGAGACGTCGGAGGAGGACATCACCGAGGCGGAGTCCGAGTCGGACGAGCAGTAGTGTATCATAGAGGAGGCTATGAAACTATCTATGTATCGTAGGAGGGCGGAGTCCGAGTAATTTAATAGAGAAGGCTATGAAACTATCTATATATAGCAGAAGGAGAACTATCTATGTCATGTCTTTGTTTTAGATGTTTCAAATTCTCAAGCGTCCAAAATGCAACATATGGCAAGCGTCGGCTGCTCTCGCGCTGTGCATTTTACCGCGGCCGCTGGAGCCAGCGTTGTCCGCCGCGCCAAATTAGGTGATTGGCGCGCTGCAAATTGGTTTTTAGCGCGCCGCGCGTTGGGCGCCCGTTGAATATGCTTTTAGTTGACTTGGTCAGAGTTGGGGCGGCAAGGTCCAACCAGCTACTGTATGTGTCTACAGTTAGTCCGTAGCCAAGGCGAGGCGTAGGGCGCCTGCGCGGGAGCCGGATCCTCTAACATGCTTAAGGGAAGTCACAGAGCTACAGTGTTCTTCTTGTGTAAAAAAGAGAAGGAAAGTCAGGGAGCTTATGAAATTAAAATAGTTCTTTTGAAAAAAGTGAAATGAGTTTTTTTTTAATTGAAATGAGTCTTCTAAAATTGAATTTCGTATGTCATGAATTGAAATTGATCTTTCAGAAATTAAAACCCATCTTTTGAAAATTAAAATAAGCACTATTCATGAGCTAAGAGTGAAGGGAAGTCCTGTAGCTTACCCGACTTCCCTTTGAATGTTAGAGGATCCAGCTCCGCCTGCGCGGTGCTGCCTCCCGAGTCCCGACACACCTATTCCTTTTTCCCTCACCCAAGTCGCCACTGCGCTGCTTCCTAATTTTCGCTGACCCGTATCTGAGAGGAGAAAGGCGAGCGGCACAGATTTTCTCCGCCCGTCACCGACGGCCTCGCCGTCGGCTGCACTCCTCCTACTCCTTCTCGCAGTCCTGCCTCCTTCCTCCCTCGGTCCCCGTCTCGCATACCATTCTCACGCCCGCCTCCATCCCGCCACGCCGATATCTCTCGCTATCGGCTGTGCACGTCGACCGTCGTGCCTCCAACGCCGGCTAAGCACCACGGCGACGGAGGACGGACCCCCTGCCCCGACGACCGCACGCGGCACGTCTCTCCCTGGACTCGCCTCCCCGACCTGATGGATCTCGGAATCCATATTCAATTTGGGGATCCAGTCACACGAATAGGGGGATGAATAACCCTTGCGCTAGAACCACGGTAAACTAATGACATATCTCCCCTCCAGTTCGCAGCTTCCCCTTGTGTTCCATACATCTCCTGCTGGATAGGTCTCCTTGCTATCTCCTGAGGCATCTATGGTCTATTCGTGTAAAGGAGCTGCTTATTCAATTGGATCCTGTATGGAAATGTGTTTGAGGAGTTCGGATTTACTAGTGCCCTCTTCTTCAGTTTATGTTACTGTCCTTTACAGCAGCAAGCATTTCCCTTTATACTAGGTTAATTTGCTGAAGATTCCCATTCATTCCCATGGCATTATAATTCCTTCCTAGAAAGTATTTAACCCAAATAATATGAGAGGCGTGGATCTCCTTGATTCTTAAACGTGGACAAGCAAATTTGCATGTCAATGTGATACTATTTCTTGGTAGTTCTGCACATGAAAACGTGTCACTTGCCTCGCATCCTGCAGTATCGTGTCAATTGAAGAGAAAAGACCTCCAGTCAAGACGCTAACTTGGTTTCCATAGCTTTTCTTCTACAACACTTAGTCTAAATATTTCAATCTGCATTCGAAAACTGAAATGCACTAACCTTTAACTTTGTACATGATATTATGCATTTCTTTTATGCATGTTATTGGTTACAATGCTAACAGGTCATGTAACATGTACCCACAATGGAAACTGTAGTGACTCAATGGTAAAAAGAATAAAAAAATAAACAACACTGCGTGCCAGTAAATACTTGTGATCTACTACTATTCAAGTGAAATTGCTATATTTGTTTTCCTAATTATTAGTATTTTTAGGCAAGCCAACTAATGAGTTACGTCATCTATTGGCTCGAATGCCTTGGAGCACAACCTACAAGGTACATCCTTATCCTTTTCAGTATTCTGTGCATGCCATTTTAGCATGTGAATTAGTCCTTTTTTAATATGATTGTAAAATTGTTTTGTCTCGATTTTCCTCTGATATGAGGATATTTTAGATTCTAACTTCTTTATCCCATATTGCTTATCTTATTGTGGATTTAATAATTTGCAGGAGCATAAGAGGATTCATAAATGATTTCAGAAAGAAGCTAAACTTGCCCCTTATTGCTTATCTCGGCATGGTTCCATATTGCACTTACCTACAGGATACGAGCTGCATTGCTGGGCTGGCTTCTCTTCTTTGAATTTCTTTTGATTTATACATTGATTGTGTATGTATTGTGAGCAGATTATGTGAGATATACTCCTTTAAATAGTGTTCCTGCTAAAATTTGCATTACTTTCTTGCAGTCGTGTTTTTAATATAAGCCTTGCTGGCTTGTTATGATAAATACTAGAATTTGCATTGCTTCCTAACGGCTACCTCTATAAACAGGCAATATTTATTTATGTTACATCTCTTGATGTCTGTGGCACTGATTAAATGAGTGCCTAATGCTTAAATGATGCCCGACAATGACCAGTGATATAAATTTAACTTAGTTGAACTGGGGTCCTGATTGCCAATTAATGTACGCTGTGAATGGCTTCACTCAGTTCATGTTTTAATCCTTTTGTGTTAATCTTATGCAGTTAACATGGAAGAAATGAACAGGGAATCACTATTATTATTATTATTATTATTTTGAAAGGGGGCAAAAGACTTGCCTCATTCATTAATTAAGAGGGGAAAAGGAGTTTAGTGCTTGTGTTACAACACCCATCGTGCTACAACACTGCTACAAAATGCCTACTCTCGTGGCATGATAGATCCCAATTTATTTGCACCCACGATGACCCAAGTTTGAGCCTCAATCTTGATGTTAGCTAGTAGAACCGTCGGTGGGGCACTCTTGAGTTGGAAGATGCGAGCGTTCATTTCATTCCAGATTGTCCAAGAGGTGAGCATGGAGAGGGTAGCCATCGCCTTCCTATTCGGTATGGTAGAGTCGGAGAGCCCGATCCACCACTCTTTGGTTGATCGTGCCAAGTGCCAGGTGGGAGTGTTGATGCTTTCGAGCTGCAGCCAATCTTTTATCATTTCCCAAAGTCTAGTAGTGTATCGGCATCTGAAGAGGAGGTGGTCGATGCATTCTTGCACGTGCTTGCAAAGAGGACAAAGCCCACAATTGGGCCACCCCCAGTTGGCCAAACAGTCAGTTGTCCATTCCCTATTTTGTATGGCCAACCACGCGAAAAACTTGACCTTGGGTGGGGCCCAGGCCTTCCACACCGCAAGCTCCATGGGTGAGCGGATGATGCCAAAAAATTGGGCCAAGTAGGCGGACTTTGCAGTGTAAATCCCGCTCTCTGTGTGTTTCCACACAATGTCGTCTTCGGCGTGCACCTCAAGAGGGAAGTCGTGGATGGTGGACCAAAGCTCAATAAATTGTCGAAAATGTTCGAAGATGAAGTTGGGAGTGACCTTGATCTTGCGAACCCAAACATCATCTTGGAGGGCTTCCCGGAGTTTCCATGTCTTCCGAGAGGAAGCGTCGTAGATAAGCGGAGCGATGTCTCTTGGCTTGCAGTCCCGCACCCAAGGGGAGTCCCAAAATGGCGTGCGCGCACCGTTGCCAACAGTTATGGTCGTTGAAGCATAGAAAAGATTTTTATCCATCTCGTCGCATGGGTTGCCGGTCCCAACCCATAGCTTGGTGGGCTCCTTCCATTCGAACCAAAGCCAACGCAAGCGAAGTGCCCTTGCAAATTTTTCCGTGTTCAGCACCCCAAGACCTCCATATTCGACCGGTCGGCATACAGATTCCCAATTAACTTTGCACTTCGCGCCGGTAGTCTTATCTGTTCCCGCCCAAAGGAAAGCTCTCTCAAGCTTGTTGACATTGTGGAGGATGCTTGGTGGAACCACCAATGGGGTGATGAAGTAGATGGCCTGTGAGGATAGCACAGACTTGACAAGGGCGGCCCGACCAATGGCTGTGATATTTTTCTCATCCCATGGAACAAGTTTGGAAGCGGCCTTGTCCACGAGGAATTGGAAATCCCGAACTTTTAGTTGCCAGACTGAGAGAGGTAGCCCTAGATATTTTATTGGGAATGAAGCCCGGGCAGCGGGAAAGTTCTGAAGGATGGTGTCGAGTTGTAGGTGGCTGCACCGAATCGGGGCCACTAAGCTCTTCTGGAAGTTAGTGCATAGTCCCGTGACATCACCAAACGCATCGAGCAACACAGAGAGGTTGTCAATATCTTTCTTGATGGGTGCAATGAAAACGGCCGCATCATCGGCGTAGAGGGATGTTCTCATGATGGGCCTGCGGCCACGGATTTTGTGAAGCAACCCCTTCCTAGTAGCCAGCTCAAGGATCTTTTGAAGGGGGTCAATGGCAATGACAAATAGGAGGGGCGAAAGAGGATCCCCTTGCCGGAAGCCGCTTCCATGGGCAATGGGGCTACCGGGGATGTCGTTGAGGAGAACCCGCGAGGAGGAGGTGCATAAGAGGGCGGTGATCCAATTCCGAAAGGTACTCGGGAACCCCCTCTGCTGGAGGATGTCAAGGATATACTCCCATCTCACAGAGACGAAAGCCTTTCTTATATCAAGCTTGAAAAGGAGGGATGGAGTTTTTCTCTTGTGGAGGCGACGCGCGAGATTTTTCACATACATGAAATTGTCATGGATACTCCTAGTCTTGATGAAAGCACTTTGCGCGTTGGAGACAAGCTTGTTCATGTGAGGGGCTAGCCGAATTGCTAAAACTTTAGCCAGAATCTTTGCAATCACGTGGATGAGGCTAATAGGCCGGAAGTCAGTGATCCCCTCAGCACCCTCCTTCTTAGGAATTATAACAATGTTTGCAGAGTTGAGCCAGTGGAGGTTTGTCGTGTGCAGGTTGCCGAAAAGAGAGACTACCCTCATGATATCATCCTTGATAATGTCCCAACAACTCCTAAAGAACAAGCCGGTGAAACCATCTGGCCCGGGGGCTTTGTCGGTTGGCATTTGTTTAATGGCCTCGTGCACCTCCTCCGCGGTGATGGGGTCCGCGAGGGAGTCCAAGTTGTGTACCTCTAAGCCAAGCTCTTCCCAATTGAAGTCGCGCGCCAGTGGGCGCCCCTTTCCCATGGCCTCTGTGAAGTGGTCGCGGACAACCTTTTCTTTGACATCATGGTCGGTGATCCACCCCTGATTATGCTTAAGCCTGTGGATGAAGTTTTTGCGGCGTCTTCCATTGATCCTCCGGTGAAAAAATTTGGTATTTGCATCGCCCTCCTTGATGTTGGCCAGTCTTGCGCACTGCTTCTTACGGGCCCTTTCCATGACCGCTAAGCTGATGACTCTTCTTTTGAGCCGCTTACGAAGGTCCCCTTTCCCCATAAAGAGCTGTCGGTTGTCTTGGGCCATGCTTTCCTTAGTTGTAATGTATGAAACCATTTGGATTAATAGAGATTGACCAACACAAATGAATGGAATCACTATGTTTTATTTTTGCTCCAGTTTTTTCCGAGGGAGCATCATAATAACTTAATAAGGAACCCCCTGTTTTTTGCTTTAGTTCCGGAAGATACTTCCTTTTTCGTCCCTATGATCAGTGTGGAGGATGTTGATCAGGCTTTATTTGATCTGATTTGGGCATCTTTAGATTTTGTTGCCTATACATGTCAATGTTTTTCTGGACTGGTATCAACTTGCGAGTTGGCTGGTGTGTTGCATGTTGCTCTTCAATTAGTAGCAGATTTGTTTTCTTCAAAATGGATCAATGAGGTCTTGGGAAAAACACTTGTGAGGTTAACCTATTTTTGTTTCTTCGGACCTCGAGGAGCTACATTACACCAACATTGCAATTCTGATGTAGGATTTTGAACAAAGCAAACCTACATCTTACCATCTTGCCAGATGAATGTGAAAATACAGATGATGGAAACTAAAGAATGCAGCCAATCAAAAAGCGTATTAGTATTTGTTACATACACTCCTGCGTGGTGCTGTCGTATGAAAAATGCATTGGTTGCTCTTGAACCGCAAGGGCAGGTATTTAGCAAGCTAATTATCTGCATTGTACTCTGATAACCACCAATGTAGTTTCTAAACTCCCAGGAAATAAGAGCTTCGATTTTCAGGCTCTGTTTCCCCGTCGGTTCTAAATGGCCTACTTAGGTGACTTGTGTCGTTTGGAAGGCCTTTTTTAGCAGTACGTGTCGTTGGGTTCGTCCGTTCTGTCTCTCACAGGGTGTAAACCAGACTACCCAGGCCACCACCCAACAGCAAATGAAAGACGTGTTTTTTGGCAATAGAAATTGAAAGACATGTAAGCACAACGGAACGCCCGACAAGAAAGCTAATCCCCCAAAACTACTAATATCCAACCAGCAAACTAAACAGAAAAATAATACCTCCTCCGTCCCAAAATAACTGTCTCAACTCTGTACTAACTTTAGTATAAAATTGTACTAAGACACTTATTTTAAGACGAAGGAATATTCATCAACAAAAAAACTGCGCGGTGCGCTTATCCCTCTAGTACATCTTGAAGGCCACTCATCTTTGCTCCAGAGAAGGCCAACCCGCGAGCAATAATATGTGGGAATCAACGGTTGTAGTCAATCCAACTCCAATCACGATCAGTTCAGAGGCATATCATCACAAATACGGATAGAGATCTGGTGACACGCACGTTTACATGTCACCGTGTGCCTTGCGGCCGGAATTCAAATTTAAACATTGTGAAAAAAATTCAAAAAATTCATGCATGTTCACAACACATATTAAGATAACCCCTCAAAAATTCAGATCAAAATTCGAAACATACATCGAGAAACAAAAAAGAGAAATCTATTCATGACAGATTTCTCTTTTTTGTTTCTCGATGTATGTTTCGAATTTTGATCTGAATTTTTGAGGGGTTATCTTAATATGTGCTGTGAACATGCATATTTTTTTTCAGATTTTTTCGCAATGTTTAAATTTGAATTCCTGCCGCAAGGCACACGGTGACATGCAAAACGTGCATGTCACCTGATCTCTGTCCCACAAATACACACTAGAATGGAGTAGTAGTAGCAGGGGACCAAGAAAATGCAAGGAAGGCAATATACCTGTGAAGAACACTACAAAAATCTTATGAACAAACTTATGTCGCGAGAGTAGATTTCTTTTTCGCTTTGCGGCTTATATCTAAATCTTCTTCTTAATTAATGAAAATAGCAAATCTTTTGCCTTGTTTAAAAAAAATCTTATAAACAACTACTGAGACCAGAGTAAAACTTAACCTACACAAGTATAGTTCTGCGAAAACAAATGATACTATCTGATTCCTATACCCCAAGCGTTTGCATTCTCTACTGTTGCTCCTCCAAACTGCAAGCAATAAGTGATCGTGGTTAAAGTTAAACTACAAACACATCTGAACTAGTATAGATTTAATCCTTAATAAAGATACTCCATCTGATATTTATTTCCGCCGAGTCCAACATGCTTTTATGCTCTTCCTAGAGATGAAAATGGAGCGGAAACGGACGGAACTGAGTGATATCATATTTGTTTTCGTATATTTTTTAAGAAGCAGAAACGAATACAGAAACCCCGAAAATAAATACGAAAACAGATATTACCGGAAACGGACACATAGCGAATACAAAGCGGACACGAAAACAGAAATGGGCGTTGACCGGAACTTAAAACCCCCTTAAATCATAGAGAAATACACGAACAAACAAAAATAGTAATGAACTGTTAACATGGCTACAAAATAGTATTATTATGTTAGCAATTTATCATCGTATTGTAGTAGTACTAGACAATTGTGTATAGGGTCAACCAAAATACATGTATGGTAGTAAAAATTGGCCCTCAAATGATACATTCTACTCATTGTGTCATTGTGTGTTGTTTGTTGGTTGGACTACAAAACAAGCATAGCTATATAGCAAAAACGGAAATTCCATATTCACGGAAATGGAAAGTTCCGTTTCCACGCATGTTCCACCGGAAAACACTGTTCTGTATTTGTTTCCGTTTCCGCATAAAAAATTTCATTTCCACTTCCGTTTTGCAAATTTCCATTTCCGTTTTCATATTTCCTCCCCGTTTTCATTTTCCCATTGGAAAAGCAAAAAATTTCCACTCCATTTTCATCCCTATCTCTTCCTATATAAAGAGCACAAATGATGATCAAACTTGAGAGGAAGAAGCTACAACTTTGCTACCGGAATTTAAAAAACAATACACATCTAAAGGAGAAAAGCGACACACACGAAATAAATATCTTGGAAACTAATGGCAATCCTGAGAACATGTGTCACAAAACCATGAAGGGGTGTGAGGTGCAAACTGTATTGCTGTATAAATGTGCGAGTCACTCCAAATCCTAAAGTGATGACGTTGCATATCTCGCCTCCCCGCGTCCCTCTCACGTCGCCTCCCCCGCGGGCGGCTCAGGAGGGCTCAGTCGCCGCTGCCGCCTAGTAACCCTCCAGCACCCTTCTGCCCCTCCGCCGCTGCCGAAGGTCGGCGCCGGGCAAAGCCCATGCGTGCGACGGCGGCGGCAAAGGGTCTCTCCTCCCTCTCCCGGATCCACGGCGGCGCGGGCGTCGTGATCCGTGGGGTGCGGCCCTCCCAACAATGTGGCGGATCCCGGACGCGGCAGGCTCGCGGCTGTGTACGGGCGCCCAGATCCATGGGTGTGGGTTTCCCGACAGCGTGCGGGCTCCCGACGGCGGCGGGATCGGTCGACGGCGGGCTTGGGCGATGGCGTCGGCCGTGCGGTGCCGGATCTCGTCGCTAATGGCGGATCTCGTGACTCCGACCATCGTGGAGGAACCTGGATCTGGGGCGGCGGCCCCGTTAGGCATGGCGACGGCGCCCTCGGCTGGCGACATTCGCGGGGGCTGGATAGACGGCATCTTGACCGCGTGAGCGGTTAGTTGCCGATGGATCTCCTCCGCGCTGCAGGCTCTCTCCCGCCGCACTTGGTGGCTTACGATTGCGGTCGTCGGCCTCGATGCGTTCACGGAGGCCGGCAGAGGTGTCATCGGACCGGAGGAAACGGTCGGTAACTCCTTCATCCCGACGGTGGCGACAACAAGGGTCACCGTTCTCCTCCTTGCAGGCGTCGTCGAGGTCCCTGCTGAAAGACCGTGGATTTCTCCTAGAGGGGGGGGGGGGTGAATAGGCGCTTTAAAATAATTACGGTTTAGGCTTAAACAAATGCGGAATAAACCTAGCGGTTAATTTGTTAAGCACAAAACCTACAACAACTAGGCTCACATATGTGCACCAACAACTTATGCTAAGCAAGATAAACAACTAGGTGACAACAAGTTATATAGCAAGAAACAATATGGATATCACAAAGTAAAGTGCATAAGTAAAAGGTTCGGGTAAGAGATAACCGAGGCACGCAGAGACGACGATGTATCCCAAAGTTCACACCCTTGCGGATGCTAATCTCCGTTTACAGCGGTGTGGAGACACAATGCTCCCAAGAAGCCACTAGGGTCACCGTAATCTCCTCGCGCCCTCGCACAATGCAAGATGCCTTGAATCCACTAAGGGACCCTTGAGGGCGGTCACCGAACCCGTACAAATGGCAACCATTGGGGGCGGTCACCGAACCCATACAAATTGCTCGGGGCGATCTCCACAACCTAATTGGAGACCCCGTCACTTTCCCGGAGCTTTACACCACAATGATTAAGCTCCTAACACCACAAAGGTTGGGGCTATCTCCACAACTTAATTGGAGGCCCCCAACGACACCACGAAGCTTCACCACAATGGAATATGACTCCGAGGTGACCTCAACCGTCTTGGGCGCCCAAGCACCCAAGAGGAACAAGCTCAAGGGTACCAAGCACCCAAGAGTAATAAGCTTCTCAACTTCACTTCCACGTATCCCTGTGGAGTACTCAAACTGATGCACCAAATGCAATGGCAAGGACACACGGAGTGCCCAAGTCGTTCTCTCCCAGATCCCACCAAAGCAACTAAAGCTAGGGAGGGAAATGAGAGGAAGAATGGAGAAGAGAACACGAAGAACTCCATGATCTAGATCCAAAGGGTTCCCCTCACATAAAGAAGAAAGTGATTGGTGGAAACGTGGATCTAGATCTCCTCTCTCTTTTCCCCAAAAAACTAGCAAGAATCCATGGAAGGATTGAGAGATATCAAGCTCGAAGAAGGTCAACAATGGGGGACAAACATGAGCTCAAAGGATAAGGTTCATCAGGGAAGAATACCCCCTTTTATAGGTGGGGAAAATCCAACTGTTATCCTCACAACCCGCACCGAGCGGTATTACCGCCAAGGAGCGGTATTACCGCCAAGGAGAGGTACTACCGCTAGGGCGGTAGTAGCCAAAAGAAACACTACTGTAACGAGGCAACGGGGCAACAAGGCGGTACTTTTGCCGGAGCGGTACTACCGCATGGGTAGTATTCAACGACCACACAGGCGCAACACACGGCAGTATACACAGTGAGGCAGCGGTACTACCGCGTGTCCACAGATGTAAAAAATTACTAACGCGCCTACATCCGCTTGAGCTAGCTTTGAGTAGAAAGCCGGCACGGTACTACCGCTCACAGGGAGTGGTACTACCGCGTAAGGGCAGATGTAAAAAATTACATCCGTGCCTACTTCCGCATGCTTCAGCGTCAGGGCTGAAAGCAGCGGTACTACCGCTCACAAGGAGCGGTATTACTGCTGGCCCCTGCGGTACTACCGCACGCCATAGAGGCTTTAGCACTTGGTTTCCTTCATATCGCAGCTAAAGATAACAGAAGGATACAATAAAACTAGAACTACCATAACTTCTGCAAATGAGCTCCGCATTGAGCAAACTCAAACTTGTTGGATAAAGGAAGATGAGTAGCATCAAAGCTTGTTGGTTATAGTAAGAAGAGGCAGGGGAGGTATGCCTAGGATATAGAGGAGTGAAACCTCCAACAGAAAGGAACCGGCATAACCTCCAACATCGAAAATATCATAGGAAATGCATGTGAACTCCCTTTTCGATGAACTCGAGCTTGTCATCAAAATGACCATAAGCTCCAAATCTCACAAGAAGAAGAACCAAACAAGAATCAACAAAGATGACGCAAGGATGCAATGGTTTGAGATCTCTACAAACGATATGATTGATGAGGTTACAGACCTAGGGTAGGGTCACATGCCTGACCAAGGTACCCCACCCAAGGTCACTACCCCAGAAGATTAAAAGACAAAACTGATGATGGTAAGGACAGTCGACTGAGACGGCCCAAGAGGACATCCCACTCGACCGAACACCACATACCATACGACTCAACTGCACTCGACCCATCTAAGGCACTCGACCCCCGAAGGTCAAAGGTCCTTTAGGATAGCAACGGTCTAGAGTTTACTTGCTGCAGTGAATGCCTTAATTACTCTTTACTGTGGACGTTATCAGTAACGTCCGCCTTTATGTACATTAAGCCCTCAGTAACGTGGAGCATGGATGGGGTCCTGGCACACTATATAAGCCACCCCTCCTCCAGTACAAGGGTTCGCACCCCCTTAACACACACACATATACATACTTCAGCCGACCGCCTCCGGGCACCGATACGTAGGGCTGTTACTTCCTCCGAGAAGGGGCTGAACTCGTAAATCACCTTGTCACTACTAGGAAAAGGACTATAGATGATATGGCCACTAATGGCGCACCAGACATGTGGTGCGTCATTAGTATATACTAATGGCACACCATGTGTTGGTGCGCCATTAGTGTACAAATACTAATGGCGCACCAGATATTCGGTGCGCCATTAGTAACAACTTCTTTTTTTAAGATATATTAATGGCGCACGGTGGCACAGTGCGCCATTACTAGTTTAACTAGTAATGACGCACCTCCAACTCAGTGCGCCAGTACTATTTTTTTTTCAAAACTACTAATGGCGCACCTCTCATTAATGCGCCATTAGTAACACTACTAGAAAAAGGGATATAGATGGGATTGACACTAATGGCACACCAGACAAGTGGTGCGCCATTAGTATATATTAATGGCGCACCACCTTCTGATACGCCATTAGAGTTGAAACTACTAATGGCGCACCTGGCCCAGGGTGCGCCATTAGTATCAAAAAAAAAATTAACTAGTGCGCCTGTCCAAACATACTAATGGCGCATCCAGACACAGTGCGCCATTACTAGTTGTAACTAGTAATGGCGCACCTGTCGGAAAGTGCGCCACTAATGTTGTTTTTTATTATATTTTTTATTCTTTTTTTGCAAAACTACTAGTAATGGCGCACTGTGGAATAGTGCGTCATTAGTATGTTTATTTTGCAAAATTACTAATGGCGCACCACCAGAAGGTGCGCCATTAGTAACCTGGATTACTAATGGCGCATTTAGAGTTGGTGCGCCATTAGTAAATGGGCACCAACAAGATATTTTGGACAGCCTCTCCTACCCACACTCACTTTCTCCCCACTTCATTCTCTCCACCTCCTCCTTGTCTCGGGTGCCTCATCTTTTTCATCTCAATTCCACCATAGATTCATTCAAATTAAGTGGTTAAATTACCTTGTTTTGATAGGTAAGTAAGGGGGGAAGCTATATTTATGTTGTTCTCCCTACAACAATGTGCACATGCACTTTTTATGGCCTAGCTAGATCTATGTATGTTCGTGGTGTTCCATATGTTTGTGGTGTTGCATATGTGTTTGTGTTTGGAGGTGTACCGGTATTTGAAATGCGATAGTTGCCAATATTTTCCCAGAATGTTGATTCATTTACGTTTCGGCAAGAATTTTGGCATTAAGCATTCTTTTTGGTCCTATTTTTAGGGAAAGTCATGCCAAATTTTTTTTTGGTTCTAAAATATTGTTTTGCTCTACCCCGCAGGCGACCATGGTCCGCACGATGACTGAAGGCATTGTGAATAGGTTTTTGAGGTCCGCGAAGGCCGAGATGCTTCAAAAGAACGAGACGGAGATAAGATGTCTGTGTCGAAGATGCAAGCTGAAGAGCCTTATTGCGGACCCGGATTCCGGGCAGGTGCGGGACCACCTGCTCTTGCGTGGTTTCATGGATGGCTATCGGTGGCAAGGTGATGAAGATGACTACGAAGTCGTCCATGGGGGCCGGGCAAGAAATGAGGAAGGGCAGCAAGACAACCACCGCGGCTCGGGCGGGCGAGAAGACGAAGAATCCCCAGGAGATGATCACGACGGTGATGCTGTACACAATCATCATGTAGAAGATGCAGGACATGATGATGAGGAAGATTCCGGAGCAGACGACGGGCATGATCATGAAGATGATGATGCCGGCGGAGCAGACGACGCTGGACCATCGATGGGCTGGGTGCAGGACCCTCATATTCAAGAGCTGCTTCTCAAGCAGACGGATAACGCAAGAGCTGTCGCCCGAGAGAAAGCCAAGATGGATCAACTTGAGTTAGACGCGGTTACTCCATTGTATGAAGGATGCAGGCCCGAGTATACCCGCCTGAAAGTAACGCTCATGGCTCTGGAGATGAAGGTAAAACACAAAATGACCGACGCATGCTTCGACGAGAACATGTCATTCTGGCACGAACGTATTCCCAAGGGGAACAAGTGCCCGACCAGTTTCGAGGAGGCGAAGAAAATCGTGTGTCCTCTAGATTTACCGCACGTGAAATACCATGTGTGCATGAACAATTGCATCATTTATCGGGACGAGCACGCGGAGTCTACCATATGTCCGGTGTGCGGCGTCACTCGATACAAGAAGAGGAAGAAAGCTCCTCGAAAAGTGGTGTGGTACTTTCCGATCACTCCTCGTCTGCAGCGGTATTTCACGGACCCTAAGGTAGCAAAGCTCCTGCGTTGGCACGCGGATAGGGAGGAGAAGAAGCGAGAAGATGACGCAAATGATCCGGAGATAGATAAAAAAGACAAGATGCTGAGTCACCCTAAGGATGCGAGCCAGTGGCAAGCGTTGAACTTCGAAGACCTAGAATTTGGGAACGATCCAAGGAACATCGTGCTGGGCGCGAGCACCGATGGAGTCAATCTGTTTGGCAGCCAGAGAAGCACACATAGCACCTGGCCTGTGTTTGTGTGGATGTACAACCTTCTCCCCTGGTTGTGCATGAAGAGGAAGTACATTCACATGAGTATGCTAATTGAAGGACCGAAACAACCAGGGAACAACATCAATCTGTATCTGAGGCTGCTGAAAGAGGAGCTTGACACGCTGTGGAAAACGCCAGCCAATACATGGGACGCCGCAGAGAAAGAATATTTCCCTATGAGAGCGCGCTGCTCACGACGGTGCACGACTATCTCGGTTACGGATATGTCGCGGGGCAGGTGGTCCATGGATTTTCTGGATGCGTCAGGTGCATGGATGACACAATGTATCGCCAGCTAGATAGAGATCCCGGGTCTTCGAAAACCGTGTTCATGGGACATCGAAGGTGGCTTCGCGACGATGACCTGTGGAGAAAACGCAAGGATATGTTCGATGGTGAAACCGAACCCCGAGGACGCCCGCGTACGAGGAGCGGCGAGCAAATAGACGAGCTGTTGAAAAATTGGAAAGATTGCCCACTGCCGGAAAAGAAGCAAAAGGCGCCAGAGCCGGGAAAGAAGAGAAAGGTGCGAGAGCCGCTGCTGAAGATATGGAAAACGAGGTCTGTTTTCTGGGACTTGCCATACTGGAAGATCCACCGTGTGCCTCACAGCCTTGATGTAATGCATATCACGAAGAACGTGTGATCATGCCAGAGAGGATCAAAGATGGGCCGAAAGTAAGGGCAGACTTGAAATCCGTGGGATCATGGACGCTAGTATAGTTAATGAAGAAGAAGAAAACTGCTAGTACTGCTAGTAAATAGCATCAGACTGAATGTCTTTTATATATGGCCAATGCAGTCTGATGGCCAATACAGTTAATGAAGAAGAAGAAAAACTGCTAGTACTGCTAGTAAATAGCATCAGACTGAATGTCTTTTATATATGGTACTGCTAGTAAATAGCTTCTTCTATATACTAATTTGCATCAAAGTGTAGAACAAAGCATCAGACTGAATGTCTTTTTTTAAAAAACTGAAGCCCTAATGCAAGTTTTGGTGTACCTCAGATTCAGAAGCAAAATCTTTCTAACAAATCAACCTTATTCAGTCTTCAAGTTGTTTCTCTTATATATGTGCTGTTATTAACAGTGGGTAATTAACCTAACTATTCATTATTCCTTATGTTAATATAAAAATGTCCAGTGTATATATATTTGAAAATGATTGCTGCTACATGTTAATTTGCTGGTACTAGCTAGAATTTGGCACTGAAAAGCAAAAGCAAAAGCTAATTAACTGCTGGGTAATAGCACTGGTACTAGGTAGCTAAAATATGTGTTCTGAAACACTGAGAGCAGAAACACTTACTACATACATATGCTCAAGAAACACTTACTAACCAGAAAAGGTTTTGACTTGAAATGTTAATAGCACAGAGAGCACCACAAGTTAAACACCTCAATCTGTTAGTATTTGTCTGCATTTTCTCACATTCTTCTTGTATCTGATCCAGTATTGCTTAAAGTGGTTTGTCCAAAATGTTGAATGATATTGCTTGGAGATGCATATATTGTTTCACCTCTTCACATGCCAATGTATTTTCCATGTTGTGATGGAGGCCTTTTTAACACTGGGCTTTGCCACCTGTTGTTTGTCTTGTAAATAGCATTGGACAAAGATTTAAGCAAGTAGCACATTGCCTTGTCCACCTGGGATAATGATTTTGCCTTGTCCACCCGAGAGGCCCTTGAGTTTGCTGGAATGTCGATTAACTTTCGTTCCGGCAAATTTGGGTACTCCATATGTCCTATTTTCAGCAAAGGTCGTGCTGAAATTTTCTGTAAATTTTAGCATGACTTTGCAAAAAATAGGACATATGGGGTACTTGTGACTAATGCATGGGCCGGGGTATCTTAGTAGTTAATTAAGTAGGATCAAGTGCCCCTTTATTCTAGCTGCATTAAACCATAGGCGGCAATAGAGCCAAGTGATTAGGCCCAACTTAGAATTCTCCTTCCCAGCTTAGCTTTTAGGATGCCTCGGTGTCGACAAACCATAAATTATAAAACCTTTGCTTTTAGGGTGCCTCGGTGTCGATAAAAACCTAAATGATGAAAGCTTAGGCTTTTAGGGTGCCTCGGCGTCGAAAAACCCTCAATGATAAAAGCTTAGCTTTTAGGATGCCTCGGTGTCGACAAACCCTAAATGACGAGACCATGATCTTGTTCCTTGACAATAACCAACTTTTTGACCAAACTTTTTTCCTATTTAGAGAGAAACATGGCGGCCAACGATGAGGCCGGGGGTTCGGGCGGCAAGGCATTCTGGGAGCTGTCCCAGGAGATGGAGGAACAACCTCACTTGTATGAGGACGCCGCCTTCCCCACCGATCCTGAGACCACTAATGGTGCCGCCGAGGATGACCCCACTGATGGTGCCGCCGAGGATGCCACCACTGATGATGGCGGCGGCGCACGCACAGATGGCAGCCAACCGAAGAGGCAACGGAAGGACCGGCGCCCGACCGTGCTCCGCACCCTCAAGGAGGAATTTACTGAAGTGGACACCGACGGGAATCCAACGGCGCCCGATATAATAGTCAAGGGGTACTCGGTTCAGCTCGGGTGCATTCTTCGGAGCACCGTCTCGATCAACACCGAGAACCTGAGGCATCCTGGTCGAGGGAATTTGCGCAACCTCCTCTTTACGAAGCTGCACGAACGATACAAGTTCCCCGCTGAATTTGAAAACACAAGCCTCAAAGGGAATAAAGTGAACAATGCTGCCCTCACGAAGATGAGCACGGCCCTGTCTAATTGGAAAAGCACGGTGAAGAGAATGATCGAGAAAGGTGAGAGTTATGAGAAAATCAAGGAGAAAAATCCTTTGATCACCGAAGATGACTACAATGACTTCAAGATCAAGTGCTCGAGCACCGCAACCTCCGAATCAAGTCAGTGGGGGAAAGAAATACGGGAGCTGAACTTACGGGAACACACACTCGGTCCCGGCGGTTACAGAGTGGCGGAGTCTATATGGGACAAGGAGGAGGCGGACCGTGCCGAGCAAGGCCTACCGCCCCTCTTCGATAAATACGGTGACAAGCAGACCAGGAACTTTGTCAGGGCCCAGTACAAGAAGGACCCGAAAACAAAGGAGCTTACCATGGATCCGAAGACCAGGGCGCTTGAGCTTGTTCTGGTAAGGAATACACCCCCGCGTAATTAGCTCCATATGGTTGCATTCTAATTAATGAAGCCAAATTTCTAAATGGTTCACATTCCTTCCGCAGGCGACTGAAAGCAGTAGCACGGGGTCGACTAAGAGCAACCCTTGGGACACCACTCTAAATAGGGCGTTGAATGTAATAAAGAAAAAGGATAAGCTCAGTAAGCCGACGTCAGCTGGTCGTGTGGCCGGCAAAGGCTTGTCGACAAAATGGTCGTCATACTATAACGCTGGTGGGCGAAAGGAGAAAAAGACCAGCTTGGAAAGCCAGGCGCGCGAGGTTCAAGAACTCAAGGCACAGGTGGCGCGGATTCCGGAGATTATCGAAGAGCAAGTGCAACAACAACTCGGAGCGACGATCACCGCCATTGTGCCTACCTTGATCGAGGGGTTGAGTGCGTGGATTGCGGGCGGCCAACAGGGGCCGCCCCCGATTCCTAGCTTCAGGGCCGGCAACTCGCAGAACGTGATGGCGGGGCCATTGGTGTCTCCGGCGGAGGCGGCATTGGTGTCTCCGACGCCGGCACGGGAGCTTAATGCACCCGGGTGTACGCCGGCCGGCACCTCTGCAGCAAGCGGCCCCTCCGTCAACTGCACGCCCGCCGTTGGCGGTGCCTCGACATTAGCCGAGCTCGACGCCATCATCACGGTAACTAATTAAGCCTCTCTCGGCCGAGGACTTCATCTCCTTGCCTTTGACTGGGCATCCCTAACGCCCTACATGTTTTCGCAGGGCGCCGCCGACGTTCCGTGCACTCTCCTGCACTTCGTGAACAACGAGTTGGTCGATGTCGCCAAGGGAAAAACGTTCAACGGGGCAACCCCGTGTTCCACGGTACCCAGATGCCGCCCAACTTGTTTAGGGTTCAACGGGTTCGGGTGCTGCCAGGCTGCGACGAGTTGTTATCTCCGATTCGACCCGCCGGGGCCGACGATGATGACGTGATGACCCTCAACGCCTGCCTGAGTTGGCCCCTCCTTTGGCCGAAGAGCCAGATTCGTTTGGGGGCGGGGGACACCACCCCAAAGACAACACCGCCAGTCGTGTCGGCGCCAAGTCAGCCCCATGGCAAGACTGCCGCAACGGTGCCGGACATCCCTAAGCCACTGGATCCAAACATGCATATGGCACAGGATCAGAACGACGACGACGGCGATACATTTGCCAACATCGATCAGTACTTTGCCGATCATGGCGGGTACGGTGGCGACTTCATGGGGCCTCCTTCTCAAGAACCCAACCCAACAAAAGACGTGCGCGATCTAGCTGGTACCGCGGAGAAGCCAAGTTGCAACAGGCGTCGTCTGCCGTTCAGTTCTCAGGAGACGCCTCCAGCTGCCGACTTCACCGAGCCTCAGATAGGCGAGGTGCGAAATATTATCAGCCCCAACACACTCAAGAAGGCGGTCTGTGAGCAGAACTCGGTCCCATTACAGGAGAAGAAGAAGGCACGCAAAAGAAAGACTAACAAGGGTGCGAGCCAGCCGGCACCGAGTACGATCTGTGCTCAGGACGGGCCACCTTCACCTGACGATGTAATGAGGAGGGTGCATGCGGCGGGTAGGCCGATGCTACCGAGAAATATGCTCAATGCTGCAACCGGTGCTATGCGAAGTCTGCATGACAGTGTTCTTTCTTTGGAGAAGCGGCGTCTCAGAGAGAAGGATGTGGCATACCCGGTTTTCGCGGCCAAGGTGCCAGAGGGCAGGGCTTTGTGGATAACTCCATCGGGGGTACGATCGTCCTGCGGTTTGATGGCATCTACGCTATGTTGAATCTTCATCCGCTGCACTACACCTTCGTTCGGATATTTTCGCTGAGTGTGGAGATGCGGATCATTCGCGACAAGACCCCGGACATCGTGATAGTCGACCCCTTCTACATGCGTGCCAAGATCTTGGGCAGCGCTGGGGACTGGCAAGTCGCGAGTTCTTACCTCGAAGGCGTCATTCTGGCAAACCGAGATAAGGATAACTTCCGCGTGCCTTACTTTCCGGAGTAAGTCCTCCCCTCAACTGCCCCGTAACATATGAACTCTTAGATTTCGATCGTTTTTCTTTTAACATTCCGTGTTTTCTGCAGTGACACACATTGCACGCTCATCCTCCTAAGCCCCAAATATTCCATGGCCACGTATTTCGACCCGGACCGTCAGTCGAACGTAGACTACACAAATGTCAAGAAGGTTCTTGATGATGTTCTCCCCGGCTACGCCAAATGTGGAGGCATCTTCACCAGGACAGTTCGTAAGTACGGCAAGCATGTGTTCGCCCACAATACGACGTTCTGCTGCGTCAAGGAGCCTCCTGGCGGTCAGAAGGGTGCCTACTACGCCATCCATCACATGCGAGCGATCGTACGTGACCATCATCAACTTTTGCTACCGAGTAAACTCAAAGACTGGGCCGCGAGCGTGTCGGCAATCCAGGACGCGGACATCAGACAAGAATTCTTTCGCATCCAGTCGGAGTTTGCGGAAATCATCCATCAAGATGTCCTTCGTACCTCGGGGCAGTTCTACCTCAGAAATCAACCGTCCAACAGTGACATCGACACAATGCTACAAATGCAGGCTGACAACGCCCGTGATTTCATGACTCCCATGATAGACGGCGGTTTCATCCACGCTTCGGTCCCTTGAGTCGAGTCGAAAGTAGTGATGTTGTGTCTAGTTCTGAAACATCGATTGGCTCATGTTGTAATTAAACTTTAATGAACTTGTAGTATGTCTCTTTGGTTTCGAGAGTCGTTCAACTTAGATGTAATCAATGCTATTAATGTCTTGCTTTTCTCTTCCGATCGTTCTGTTGCATACTTATATATTGCTTATGTATTGTCTATGAATTGGTACTAACGTTTCGTTTGGCTAGTGCATAGCGATGCCGTCGTATGTCGTGTACAAGGGTAAGGTTCCCGGAGTCTACGACGACTGCGAGGAGTGTCGGAGACAGGTTCACCGATTCAGCGGTAACAGTTACAAAGGGTACACCACTAGGGCCGAGGCGTAATCTAGATACGGCCGCTATCTAGCGGAAGAGGGGAGGGAGCGTTGGAGGAACCGGATGAAGACGAGTTTCATCGTGATGATGCTCATCGTGATGACCGCAACTCTCTTCTATGTGATGGTAGTTTAGATGATCAATATCGACTTGTAATGTGAAGACAAACTCGCTACTCACGGTCTCGAGACTTGTAATATAATGTTCTATCTTTGTTCGGTCTTTTCAATTCGGAGACTAATATGATGAATTGTATTCGGAGACTAATATGATGAATTGTATTCAGAGACTAATCTTCTATTGTATTCGATGAATCTGTTGTTGATGTGTGCTGTCTATATTCTGTCCAATAATACATTTTGTAACCTGTGCAAAAAAACAGAAAATTAAAAAATAAATAAAAAACCTAATATTCATACTAATGGCGCATCAAACCACAATGCGCCATTAATATGCCAAAGGATACTAATGGCGCATCACTAAACACTGCGCCATTAGTATGCCAAAGTTACTAATGACGCATCTGGCAGTAGTGCGCCATTAGTATGCCAAAGAACCTGGGTATATATGGCCCCCTGGGAGGCATACTAATGGCGCACTATGGTATATACTAATGGCGCATCTGAGGTGCGCCATTAGTATACCAGATACTAATGGCGCACTGTAGGTGCGCCATTAGTAAAATATACTAATGGCGTGGCACTAATGGCGCACCACTAATGCGCCATTAATGGCCAAAATAGGTGCGCCATTAGTAGGCATTTTCCTAGTAGTGTAACATTGGTTACTAATGGCGCATTGATGAGTGGTGCGCCATTAGTAAACTGGGACCAGCTAGATATTTTGGATAGCCACACCTACACACTCACTTTCCCCACTTCATTCTCTCCACCTCCTCCTTCAAGCTTGTGTCGGCTGCCTCCTCCTCCTCACCTCATTTGCACCATAGATTCATCAAAATTAAGTGGTTAAATTACCTTTTTTTTATAGGTAAGTAAGGGGGAAAAGCTATCTTTATGTTGTAGATCATTTTTTCTCCCTCGAGCTCCAACAACCGTGCACATGCACTTTTTATGGCCCAGCTAGATCTATGTATGTTTGTGGTGTTGCATATTTTTGTGATGTTGCATATATGTTTGTGTTTGCAGGTACCAGTATTTGAAATGCGATAGTTGCCAATATTTTGCCAAAATGTTGATTCATTTCCGTTTCGGCGAGAATTTTGGCACTATGCATTCTTTTTTGTCCTATTTTTAGGGAAAGTCATGCCAAATTTTTTCTTGGTTCTAAAATATCGTTTTGCTCTACCCCGCAGGCGACCATGGTCCGCACAATGACCGTAGGCATCGTGAATAGGTTTTTGAGCTCCGCGAAGGCCGAGATGCTTCAAAAGAACGAGACGGAGATAAGATATCTGTGTCGAAGATGCAAGCTGAAGAGCCTTATTGCGGACCCGGATTCCGGGCCGGTGCGGGACCACCTGCTCTTGCGTGGTTTCATGGATGCCTATCGGTGGCAAGGTGATGAAGATGACTATGAAGTCGTCCATGGCCGGGCAAGAAATGAGGAAGGGCAGCAAGACAACCACCGTGGCGAGGGCGGGTGAGAAGACGAAGAATCTCCAGGACATGATCACGACGGTGATGCTGTACACAGTCATCATGTAGAAGATGCCGGACATGATGATGAGGAAGATCAAGACGAAGGGCATGATCATGATCTAGATGAAGATGCCTGAGCAGACGACGATGGAGGCTCGGTGCAGGAACCTCATATTCAAGAGCTGCTTCTCAAGCAGACGGATAACGCAAGAGCTGCCGCCCGAGAGAAAGCCAAGCTGTATCAACTTGAGATAGACGCGGTTACTCCATTGTATGAAGGATGCAGGCCCGAGGATACCCGCCTGTAAGTAATGCTCATGGCTCCGGAGATGAAGGTAAAACACAAAATGACCGACGCATGCTTCGACGAGAACATGTCATTCTGGCACGAACGTCTTCCCAAGGGGAACAAGTGCCCGGCCAGTTTCGAGGAGGCGAAGAAAATCGTGTGTCCTCTGGATTTACCGCACGTGAAATACCAAGTGTGCATGAACAATTGCATCATTTATCAGGACGAGCACGCGGAGTCTACCATATGTCCGATGTGTGGCGTCACTCGATACAAGAAGCGAAAGAAAGCTCCTCGAAAAGTGGTGTGGTAGTTTCCGATCACTCCGCGGTATTTCGTGGACCCTAAGGTAGCAAAGCTCCTGCGTTGGCACGTGTATAGGGAGGAGAAGAAGCGAGAAGATGACGGAAATGATCCGGAGATAAATAAAAAAGACTAGATGCCGAGTCACCCTAAGGATGCGAGCTAGTGGCAAGCGTTGAACTTCGAAGACCTAGAATTTGGGAATGATCCAAGGAACATCGTGCTGGGCGCAAGCACCGATGGAGTCAATCCGTTTGGCAGCCAGAGAAGCACACATAGCACCTGGCATGTGTTTGTGTGGATGTACAACCTTCCCCCTGGTTGTGCATGAAGAGGAAGTACATTCACATGAGTATGCTAATTGAAGGGCCGAAACAACCAGGGAACGACATCAATCTGTATCTGGGGCTACTGAAAGAGGAGCTAGACACGCTGTGGAAAACGCCAGCCAATACGTGGGACGCCGTAGAGAAAGAATATTTCCCTATGAGAGCCGCACTGCTCACGATGGTGCACGACTATCTCGGTTACGGATATGTCGCGGGGCAGGTGGTCCACGGATTTTCTGGATGCGTCAGGTGCATGGATGACACAACGTATCGTCAGCTAGATAGAGATCCCGGGTCTTTGAAAACCGTGTTCATGGGACATCGAAGGTGGCTTCACGAAGATGACCCGTGGAGGAAACGCAAGGATCTCTTCGATGGTGAAACCGAACCCCGAAGACGCCCGCGTACAAGGAGCGGCGAGGAAATAGACTAGCTGTTGAAAAATTGGAAAGATTGCCCACTGCCGGGAAAGAAGCAACATGCGCCAGAGCCGGGAAAGAAGCGAAAGGCGCCAGAGACGCTGTTGAAGGTATGGAAAATGAGGTCTGTTTTCTGGGACTTGCCGTACTGGAAGATCCATCGTGTGCCTCACAGCCTTGATGTCATGCATATCACGAAGAACGTGTGCGAGAGTCTGCTTGGTACCCTGCTCAACAAGCCAGAGAGGACCAAAGATGGGCCGAAAGCAAGGGCAGACTTGAAATCAATGGGCATCAGGCAAGAGCTTCACGCTAATGATGATGAGGTGAAGCGGGACACAGAAAGTCGTCGCAAAGGAAAAAAGGCCAAGAAGACCGAAAATGACTACCCTCCCGCGTGCTTCACTCTAAGTCAGGAGGAGATCGAGCAGTTTTTCACGTGCCTCGTAGGAGTAAAACTTCCTTTCGGTTACGCGGGGAAGATAAGCAGATACCTAGACCCAGCGAAGCAGAAGTTCAGCGGGATGAAGTCTCACGACTGTCACATGCTGATCACGCAGATACTTCCAGTTGCAATCCGTGGGATCATGGACGCGCACGTCCGTGAAACGCTATTTGGCCTATGCAACTTTTTCGACATCATCTCTCGGAAGTCGGTTGGCGTGAGGCAACTCAGAACGCTACAGGAAGAGATCGTGGTGATACTATGCGAGCTTGAGATGTACTTCCCGCCCGCATTCTTCGACGTTATGGTGCATCTGCTGGTCCATATCGTGGAGGATATCATCCAACTCGGGCCGACATTCCTGCACAGCATGATGTCGTTCGAAAGGATGAATGGTGTCATCAAAGGATACGTTCGCAACATGTCACATCCAGAGGGAAGCATAGCCATGGGCTTTCTGACCGAAGAGTGCATCTCCTACTGCACGAATTATCTAGGCATCAAGAACCCCGTTGGTCTGCCCGTCAACAGGCACCTCGGCAGGCTCGCTGGATGGGGTCACCGCGTGGGTCGCCGTGAAATGCATGTCGACTTCGATGGTCGACTCGTCGACTTTGAAAGAGCAAACCTAGTCGCGCTACAACACATAGACGTGGTCGATCCTTGGGTGGTAGAGCACAAAACCTTTATTGAGAAGACGTACAATGACCGAGGCCAACAGAGGACGGACGGAGATATAATCAAAGAGCACAACTCATGTTTCACGTGTTGGTTCAAGGAGAAGCTTCTGTCGTACCCTTTACATGAGGATTCTTCCGCGGAAGAAGATCTCATATTCGCCTTTTCACAGGGCGTCGAGCACAACCTGATGACCTATGAGGCGTACGATATCAACGGGTACACGTTCTACACCGAGGACAAGGACATGAAGAGCGATGGTTATCAGAACTCCGGGGTAACGATGGAATCCTACACTGATAACGACAAGGACAGATACTACGGAAGGATCGAAGAGATCTGGGAGCTGAGCTACGCTGAAGAGAAGGTCCCGATGTTCCGTGTCTGATGGGCCAAGAGCGTCCTAAAAGAAGACCGGTATTTCACCAGCATAGTTATACCCGAAGCCAAATCCAAGACCACGGGCGCAAACATCACCGCAAAAAATGAGCCATGGGTATTAGCTTCCCAAGTTGACCAATGCTTCTTCATTACCGACCCGTCAAAGCCCAGTCGTGTTGTCGTGAGGAGAGGCAAAAGGAAGATCATCGGAATGGATGGAGTCGCCAGTGAGCAAGACTTTGACAAGTACGGCGACCAGAAGATGGAACATGACGACGACGATGAAATTTCCATACACCACAAGAAGAAGCAGGACCACCCTACCTAAAGGACGTCTGTTCAAGAGAAGAACTCCATTTGCGAAAAAGAAGGGCAACAAGATTGTGAAAAGATAGCTAGCTAAGATTGATTATATTTAAATTGTAGCCTTCATTTCTCGATTGTATTTCGACATATTCATAAATGTTTTTTCATGTGCACTTTTTGAATTCATGAATATTTTTTCAAGTTTGATGATATTTTTTCATATTCATAAATGTTTTACCAATTCACAAATGAATGCAACTAAAAATCCAAAAAAAGACTAGTTGTGCTTGGTTATATGTTACTCCCAAAAGCATATAAAGTTTGTCAAATTTGGAGCAATGGATATTTAGTTATGATTTAAACAAGTTTGAACATATTGAAACACAAATAAATATCAAACATCATTTTAAATGTTGTTAACATGGCAACAAACTACATATTATTTTTCTACATGAAATTCTCAGCATCTAGCATATGTGAAAAGAAAAAAATGCATAAAAACAAAAAATGGGGAGCGTGGGAATCGAACCCAGGACCTCCCAATGGGTTTGCTGTGTGTTGACCAGTCGGGCTACTGTAAGTTGTCTGATGTAGATGGGGTTTGGTGAAAGATAACCTGTGGGCTCGAACAGGATTTTTTTTACTAATGGCGCACCACGACGAGGTGCGCCATTGCTATAGATGTACTTATGGCGCACCAGGGGAAGGTGCGCCATTAGTATTCTCCCCCCATCCATACTTCGTCCCCCACTCCACCTATTCCCTCTTTCCCTCGCCCTCGCCCAGATCGATCCCCTTCTTCGTCCCTCTCCCTCGCGCGCTGCCCCGACGCCGCCGCCCCCAACGCCCCCTCCCCGAGCCGAGCGCCGCCTCCCTCGCCTTCCCCCCTCTACCCGCGCCCGCGCCTTCTACCTCGTGCTCGCTGTCCAACACTGCGCGGCCTGCCCAGGAGGACCGCCGTCGTCTTCCTCTTCGACTGCGAGTACCCGGACGAACTCGGACGCCCTCGAGCCATCCCTTCGACGCCCGCCGATTTCCTCCGCCTCGGCCACCATCGCAACCGCTCGACGCCCAATTCGCGCCGCCTCGACTAGCTCCGGCTACCCCGAGTATCCCTCAACCTCCCCAGTGAGCACCCGAGCCGCTTCCCCCTCTTCCCCCTCTTGATTTCCTTCTGATGTGTTCTAGGGTTGGGGGTTGGAGAATTTTGGACAAGGAAAGGGGTTTGGAGAATTAAGTAGCTAGGTTTCATGAGTCCTACTATGTGGTTTGGCCATGTCATCACTTAATAAAGAAGAAAGCATGGCATGCTATGAACTAGTTCATCCTTATGTCATGTTGGCAAACATAGTGAAACTAAGGGTGTGAGATCAGGTTATTTTGCAGACGCATTGAAATCTCAGTGAGTAGTATATCTGCACTCTTGATATCATTCCATGAAGAAAGGCCCTCAGTTTGGCCATGTAAATGATACAAGATAGTCCAATTTGAATTGAACTCATAAAATTTCCCTTTGAATGACAAGTCTAGACCCTTCTTTAAACAATTTTGGACTTGTTGATGGCCACAATATGTTAATCACCGCTGACTGCCGAGGATGCAGTTTTGATCTGGTTGTTGGTTCCTTGCTCTAGTTCTTGCAAGCTGAAAATACATGTTCTTTCTGCATCATTTTTGTTTGAAGATATTAACTGTTGTGAAAGTAATTCATGATTCAATAGTTTCTAACAAGGCCCCTCCCCCCTCCCCTCCTTTTGTCATCCTATATTTCTGAATGGCCAGGCTGTTGCTTTCAGTTCTAGGCACAATTAATATGAAAACTAAATAAATGCAGTAATACAATTTCTGTATATGGCCTACTATCTCCCCCAAATACTATGGCTGGTAAAGAGTAAGCCACCTTTGATCGGCACCAATCAAAGGGCTAAATGTGTTCCTTCTATACGCCTAGCAATGCAACTGCAGTAGATTACTCAATATTCTTGCCATTTGTTGATAGGTTATAAATATTGACCATAAATAAGAATGAATATTGACCATTTGTTGCTGCTAGCACATGTTGAAGTGTACCTGATGATGCTTCTGTAGAAAATTCAGTCTTCCTCCTCAGGCATGTGTTGTGTGACCTGACAAAATATAAATGTGTTGTGTGCCATGTGTTGGTAATTCAGTAAAGTCAAACAAGCACTGGATTTAGGCATGTTGCTTGCTGAAATTGTAGCAGCAACAACAACTATGGATGAATGATGAACAGGTTATAGTGGTCAGATTAGCTCAGCAACAAAAGCTATTTTCAGTTTGTCTTATGGGTCATTTATAGTGGACAGATTAGTTCTGCATTTAAACGAGTCCCAATGGACCTACTGCCAGCTTATTTGTTCTAGGACTATTTATCTAATTTTGTTTACTATGGGGTCAATTAACATGTAAACATTCTTTCAGTCCCCAAGGGCATCACAGACAATTTATGCCAAATTTGTAGTTTCACAGTCACTAAGTGTGTGTAGAACAACGATAACTTACACTAGTTTTGTAGCCTCCAGCAAGTTTACGAGCAAACAAAATTTTCCTTCTCTTTTAGAAATATGCAGGCAGCTACCTGGTCAGTGTTGTTGTTGGTAGCTGTAAAAAACTAGTTACCAGTGCACAAATGAGTCTGAGACATGCCAAGCTAAGCTACTCACCATTTGAACTTCAAAGTATAGTTTTACAAGCTTCTGCAACTTTTTCTTAACTGTTGCTGCTGTTGTTATGCCTGTATTCACTGCTGCTGCTGCTCTACTTGTGATGATGTTGTACTTGTGATGATGCTACTTGTGATCTTCTGAAATGACCCATTGGCGACTTCATTACGCGGGGATAATGATTTTGCAGGTACCCCGAGAGGCCCTTGAGTTTGCTGGAATGTCGATTTACTTCCGTTCCGGCAAATTCGGGTACTCCATATGTCCTATTTTCAGCAAAGGTCATGCTGAATTTTTCCGTGAATTTTAGCAAGACTTTGCTAAAAATAGGACATATGGGGTACTTGTGACTAATGCATGGGCCGGGGTATCTTAGTACTTAACTAAGTAGGATCAACTGCCCCTTTATTCTTGCTGCATTAAACCATAGGCGGCAATAGAGCCAAGTGATTAGGCTCAACTTAGAATTCTCCTTCCCAGCTTAGCTTTTAGGATGCCTCGGTGTCGACAAACCATAAATTATAAAACCTTGGCTTTTAGGGTGCCTCGATGTCGATAAAAACCGAAATGATGAAAGCTTAGGCTTTTAGGGTGCCTCGGCGTCGAAAAACCCTAAATGATGAAAGCTTAGCCTTTAGGATGCCTCGGTGTCGACAAACCCTAAAGGATGAGACCATGATCTTGTTCCTTGACAATAACCAACTTTTTGACCAAACTTTTTTCCTATTTAGAGAGAAACATGGCCCACAACGATGAGGCCGGCGGTTCGGGCGGCAAGGCATTCTGGGAGCTGTCCCAGGAGATGGAGGAACAACCTCACTTCTATGAGGACGCCGTGAAAGACACCGATCCTGACACCACTGATGGTGCCGCCGAGGATGACCCCACTGATGGTGCCGTAGGGGATGACACCACTGATAGCGGTGCACGCACAGATGGCAGCCAACCGAAGAGGCAACGGAAGGACCGGCGCCCGACCGTGCTCCACACCGTCAAGGAGGAATTTACTGAAGTGGACTCCGACGGGAATCCAACGGCGCCCAAACAAATAGTCAAGGGGTACTCGGTTCAGCTCGGGTGCATTCTCCGGAGCACCGTCTCGATCAACACCGAGAATCTAAGGCATAAGGATCGAGGGAATTTGCGCAACCTCCTCTTCACGAAGCTGCACGAACGATACAAGTTCCCCGCTGAATTTGAAAACACATGCCTCACAGGGAATAAAATGAACAATGCCACCCTCACGAGGATGAGCACGGCCCTGTCTGCTTGGAAAAGCACGGTGAAGAGAATGATTGACAAAGGTTTTAGTTATGAGAAGACCAAGGAGAAAAATCCTTCCATCACCGAAGATGACTACAAGGAGTTCAAGATCAAGTGCGAGAGCACCGCAACCTCCGAATCAAGTCAGTGGGGAAAAGAAATGCGGCAGTTGAACTTAGGGGAACACACACTCGGTCCCGGCGGTTATAGAGTGGCGGAGCCTATATGGGACAAGGAGGACGCGGAGCGTGTCGAGCAAGGCCTACTGCCCCTCTTCGATAAATACGATGACAAGCAGACCAGGAACTTTGTCAGGGCCCGGTACAAGGAGGACCCGGTAACAAAGGAGCTCACCACGGATCCGAAGACAAGGGCCCTTCAGCTTGTTCTGGTAAGGAATACACCTCCGCGTAATTAGCTCCATATGGTTGCATTCTAATTAATGAAGCCAAATTTCTAAATGGTTCACATTCCTTCCGCATGCGACTGAAAGTAGTAACGCGGGGTCGACTCAAAGCACCCCTTGGGACACCACTCTAAATAGGGCGTTGAATGTAATGAAAAAAAGGATAAGCTCAGTAAGCCGTCGTCAGCTGGTCGTGTGGCCGGCAAAGGCTTGTCCACAAAATGGTTGTCATACTATAACGCTGGTGGGCGAAAGGAGAAAAAGACCAGCTCGGAAAGCCAGGCGCGCGAGGTTCAAGAACTCAAGGCACAAGTGGCGCGGATTCCGGAGATTGTCCAAGAGCAAGTGCAACAACAACTGGGATCGACGCTCACCGACATTATGCCTACCTTGATTCAGGGGCTGACGACGTGGATTGCGGGCGGCCAACAGGGGCCGCCCCCGATTCCCAGCTTCACGGCCAACAACTCGTAGAACACGCAGGCGAGGCCATTGGTGTCTCCGGCGGAGGCGGCATTGGTGTCTCCGACGCCGGCACGGGCATTGGACCTTAATGCACCCGGGTGTACACCGGCCGGCACCTCTGCAGCAAGCGGCCCCTCCGTCAATTGCACGCCCGCCGTTGGCGGTGCCTCGACATTAGCCGAGCTCGACGCCATCATCACGGTAACTAATTAAGCCTCTCGGTCGAGGACTTCATCTCCTTGCCTTTGACTGGGCATCCCTGACGCCCTACATGTTTTCGCAGGGCACCGCCGACGTTCTGTGCACTCTCCTGCACTTTGTGAACGACGAGTTGGTCGATGTCGCCAAGGGCAGAATCGTTCAACCGGGCAACCCCATGTTCCACGGTAATCCGATGCCACCCACCGTGTATAGGGTTCAACTAGTTCGGGTGCTGCCAGGCTGCGATGAGTTGTTACCTCCAATTCGACCCGCCGGGGCCGACGAAGATGATGTGATGACCCTCAGCGCCTGCCTAAGCTGGCTCCTGCTTTGGCCGAAGAGCCAGATTCGTTTGGGGGCGGGGGACACCACCCCAAAGACAACACCGCCAGTCTTGCCGGCGCCAAGCCATGGCAAGACCGCCGCAACGCTGCCGAACATGCATATGGCACAGGATCCGGACGACGACGACGACAACGACGACAGTACATTTGCCAATATCGATAAGTACTTTGCCGATCATGGGTACGATGGCGAATTCATGGGGCCTCCTTCTCAAGAACCCAACCCTACAAAAGACGATCGCGATCTAGATGGTACCACGGAGAAACCAAGTTGCAACAGGCGTCGTCTGGCGTTCAGTTCTCAGGAGATGCCTCCAGCTGCCGACTTCACCGAGCCTCAGATAGCCGATGTGCGAAATATTATCAGCCCCAACACACTCAAGAAGGTGGTTTGTGAGCAGAACTCGGTCCCATTACAGGAGAAGAAGAAGGCACGGAAAAGAAAGAGTAACAAGGGTGCGAGCCAGCCGACACCGAGTATGATCCGTGCTCAGGACGGGCCACCTTTACCTAAGGATATAATGAGGAGGGTGCATGTGGCGGGTAGGCCGATGCTATGGACTAATATGCTCAATGCTGCAATCGGTGCTATGCGGAGTCTGCATGATAGTGTTCTTTCTTTGGAGAAGTGGCGTCTCGGAGAGAAGGATGTGGCATACCCAGTTTTCGCGGCCAAGGTGCCAGAGGGCAAGGGCTTTGTGGATAACTCCATCGGGGGTACGATCGTCCCGCGGTTTGATGACATCTTCGCTATGTTTAACCTTCATCCGCTGCACTACACCTTCGTTCGGCTATTTTCGCTGAGTATGGATATGCAGATCATTAGAGACAAGACCCCGGACATCGTGATAGTCGACCCCTTCTACATGTGCGCCAAGATCTTGGGCAGCGCTGGGGACCGGCAAGTCGCGAGTTCTTACCTTGAAGACGTCATTCTGGCAAACCGAGATAAGGATAACTTCCTCGTGCCTTGCTTTCCCGAGTAATTCGTCCCCTCAACCGCCCCGTAACATATGATTTCTTAGATTTCGATCATTTTTCTTTTAACATTTCGTGTTTTGTGCAGTGACACACATTGCACACTCATCCTCCTAAGCCCGAAATATTCCATGGCCACGTATTTCGACTCGGACCGTCAGTCGAAGGTAGACTACACAAATGTAAGAAAGTTCTTGATGATGTTCTCCCCGGCTACGCCAAATGTGGAGGCATCTTCACCAGGACAGTTCGTAAGTACGGCAAGCACGTGTTCGCCCACAATACGATGTTCTGCTGCGTCAAGGAGCCTCCTGGCGGTCAGAAGGGTGCCTACTATGTCATCCATCACATGCGGGCGATCGTACGGGACCATCATCACCTTCTGCTACCAGATAAACTCAAAGATTGGGCCGCGAGCTTGTCGGTAATCCAGGACGCGGACATCAGACAAGAATTATTTCGCATCCAGTCGGAGTTTACGGAAATCATCCATCAAGATGTTCTTCGTACCTCGAGGCTGTTCTACCTCAGAAATCAACCGTCCAACAGTGACATAGACACAATGCTACAAATGCAGGCTGACAACGCCCGTGATTTCATGACTCCCACGATAGTCGGCGGCTTCATCCACGCTCCGGTCCCTTGAGTCGAGTCGAAAGTAGTGATGCTATGTCTAGTTCTGAAACATCGATTGGCTCATGTTGTAATTAAACTTTAATGAACTTGTATGTCTCTTTGGTTTGGACAGTCGTTCAACTTAGATGTAATCAATGCTATTAATGTCTTGCTTTTCTCTTCCGGTCCTTTTGTTGCATACTTATATATTGCTTATGTATTGTTTGTGAATTGGTACTAACGTTTCGTTTGGCTAGTGCATAGCGATGCCGTCGTATGTCGTGTACAAGGGTAAGGTTCTCGGAGTCTACGACGACTGGGAGGACTGTCGGAGACAGGTTCACCATTTCAGCGGTAACAGTTACAAATGGTACACCACTAGGGCAGAGGCAGAATCTAGATACGCGTTCTATCTAGCGGGAGAGAGGAGGGAGCGTTGGAGGAACCGGATTAAGACGAGTTTCATCGCGGTGATGCTCATCATGATGACCACAGCTCTCTTCTATGTGATGGTAGTTTAGATGATCGATATGGACTTGTAATGTGAATACAAACTCGCTACTCGCGGTCTCGAGACTTGTAATATAATGTTCTATCTTTGTTCGGTCTTTTGAATTCGGAGACTAATATAATGAATTGTATTCGGAGACTAATATGGTGAATTGTATTCGGAGACTAACCTTCTATTGTATTCGGTGAATCTGGTGTTGTTGTCTGGTGTTGTCTAAATTCTGTCCAATAATATATTTTGTATCCTGTGAAAATATCAGAAAAGAAAAAAATCCCTAATATTCATACTAGTGGCGCACCACTGAAGATACTAATGGCACACTGTCCAAATGAAACTAATGGCGCGTCACCCATCAGTGCGCCATTATTATGCCAAAGCACATGCGTACATATGGCCCCCTGGGAGGCATACTAATGGCGCATAGAGGGCTATACTAATGGCGCACCATGCCCGGTGCGCCATTAGTACACGAGATACTAATGGCGCACCAGGGGTGCGCCATTAGTAAAAGAATCTAATGGCGTGGTGCTAGTGGCGCACCACTAGTGCGCCATTAGTAGGCAAAAGTGGTGCACCACTAGCATGCCTTTTCCTAGTAGTGTGTGTACAACTTCACCATAGCTAGGGCCTTGCCTCCTCATTCGTACCCCCTACTCGTACTGTCAGACTTAGAACCACGACAGTTGGCGCCAACCGTGGGGCAAGGCGTCTTAGTGACTTCTGGTGAGGTTGCAAACTTTTTCCCGACCTCCTTCGTCATGGTTTCCGGCGGTGGTCTAGCGTTGGTCCGCGAGATCCGACTCGGCGTGCTCGTCTTCGTCGCCGATGACTCCTCTTGGTTCCAGGAGGCTCCTCTCGACGTTGACGCGCTGCCCATCCGCGGGGCTGCACACTTCCGCGCCAGCGCCTGTGGCGTCCTTCTTTGGCAGCCGTCGACTCAGTACTTGCCGATCCCTACATCGTCTTCCATCCCCGCCGGACGCCGTCGCAAGCGATCCGGTCGCTCACGGCTCCAACGGTGGGTAAGCCATGCAATGGCCCGCCAGGCGGCCACCCCTCAAGTCGCGGCCATCGAGCCCGACGGTTACCTCTACGGGCTGGTCGATCCGTCGGTCGAGCTCGTGGATTCAACTTCCGAGTGCGGGAGCAGCGATCCCGCAGCGGAAGTCCTCATGGTCGACTCGCGCCACAGCCCGCCGGGTTTTCCTCGCGGTGGCGACAGCAGCAGCGGTGGCGGCCATTCATACGATAACGACAGATACATTTGTCAACCCCTCACTGCCGAGCAGAGGGACGAGCTCTGTCGCCGCAATGAAGACGCGCTCTTCACCCCGTCGTGGGGGATACTCCAGAGGCTCTGGCCCTGGAGGCTACGCGCTTGGCCACCGTGGCTGAGCGCGCGCGCTTGGAAAATATCCAACGTGCACTCGACGAACAGGCCCGCCGACTGGTCCCCGAGTCCAATCGACGACCGCGGCAATCGCACCCGCGCGAGACTCAGGTGTTCCGCACACCAGTCCAGAACCTCGAAGCCGCAGCTCGCATCGCGGAGTCTATTCAACCATCTCAGTCGGAGGCTGGGAGAGGCCTTCAACAGATCCGGGCGTTGCTCTCAACTGCTGAGGAGAAAAACGCGGTTGTTTCCTAGTCGCGCAATAGGATTCACAGCAGATCGGTGGCTGCAGACACCGTTTGGTCAGCCCACAGTCGCCCCCAAGGCATGAGGATCATGGCCCACGCCAAGACCGGCATCTGGGTCGGAATGACAAGCAATATGACCGTCGACCTGGTCATCGCGACCGCCGTCGAGTGCCTACGCCTCCTCCGGGAAGCGGGTCGTTCTCGCCCAGGCAGCACGAGGGCAGGCGCTTACGCGACGACAAGCGGAGGATTCCCCCAGATCCCCGGAGGCCCGGCTTCGATGCAAGGTCTATCCTTGTGCAGGGGCTGGTCTATCGGAACAGGGCATTCAGAGAAGAGCAAGGCAGAGATCGACCGAGTGGAAGCTGAGCATCCGTCTCTGGGCCCGAGTGTTTTAGCAGTGCCATCAGGGCCGCTGAGATCCCCCCGAACTTCAGGTTGGCGGCGGGGGTAAATAAGTTCACCGGCGAGTCAAAACCAGACACCTGGCTCGAGGACTACCGAGTGGTTGGGCAGATTGGAGGCGGCAACGATGACATAGCCATGAAACACCTTCCTCTAATGTTGGGCGGTTCAGCCCGGGCGTGGCTTAATCACTTGGCCCCTGGAAGCATTTACAGTTGGGAAGAGCTGTCCCAAGTGTTTATTCAGACCTTCGAAGGCACCTTCAAATGGCCTGCAGGTCTCGCGGAGCTTCAGCATTGCGTACAAAATTCGAATGAAACCTTGAGGGATTACATACAGCGATGGACCACCTTGCATCACACGGTGGAAAATGTGTCTGAGCACGAAGCAGTTTGCGCCTTCGAGGAGGGCGTGCGGTACCGAGATATGAATTTGAAGTTTGGTCGAACGGGCGATATGTCCCTATCACGGATGATGGAGATTGCCAGGAGGTATGCTAACGGCGAAGAGGCCGATCGACTCCGCAGTGGCAAGAAACCAGTCAGACAAGATGATCAGAACTCCAATCGGAAGCCCAAACGCAAGGCCGAGCCAGCCGCTCAGAGCGAAGCCGCAGTGGTCAACCAAGGGAAAGGCAAAGGAAAGCCCAAGGGGCCCTGGGTCCCCAAGAAAGTGAAGGATCGGGCTGGGAATGATGTACTCGATCAGCCGTGTCTTATTCACACGAAGAAAGATGAAGAGGGAAACTTGGTATATCCCAAGCACACCACTTGACAGTGCCGGCTCCTGATCCAGAACTTCCAGAAAGATCAGTCGACTGAGAAGGAAAAGGAATCAGAGGAGACCGAGGACAAAGTAGGGGATGGAGGTTACCCCCATATCAACTCCACTTTGGTGATCTTCGCAGACGTCGAAAGCAAAAGTCGACTAAAAGTCATCAACAGAGAAGTCAACATGGTTACCCCGACAACAACCACATTTCTGAAGTGGTCCAAGACCCCCATCACATTCAACCAGTCTGATCACCCTGCGCACATTGCTACCCCCGGGCGGCAAGTGCTGGTGGTCGACCAGTGGTCGAAGGCATGCGTCTGACCAGGGTCCTGATGGATGGAGGCAGTGGTTTGAATATTATGTATCCCGCAACCCTCCGGGATATGGGCATCCCGATGTCCAAGATGAGTGAAAGCAACATGAGGTTCCACGGGGTCATCCCCGGGAAGAAGGCCGACTCACTTGGTCAAATCACACTCGATGTAGTCTTTGGTGACTCGAAGAATTTTCGCAAAGAGAAGCTGACGTTTGAAGTTGTGGACTTCAACATCGCTTATCATGCCATTCTGGGTAGGCCCACCTACGCCAGGTTCATGTCTCAACCGTGTTATGTATACCTCAAGCTGAAGATGTCGGGACCCAATGGCGTTATAACCGTCACGGGGAACCGTCAGAAAGCGGAAGAATGCTTCCAGAAAGGCTCGAAGATCACTGACGAGCAGATGGCAGCAGTAGAGATGGAGGACTACCAGAAAGCGTGGATCTGAGTGACTTGCTGAGGGCCAAGAAGCTGGCTTCCGAGTCAGCTTTCCAGTCGGCTGGGGAGAAGAAGCCTGTACACATCCACCCCACCGACCCACATTTCCACCACACTCGACAGCAAATAGGAAGAAGCGCTCATCAAGTTCCTCCGTGAGAACTGGGACATCTTCGTATGGAAACCATCCGACATGCCAGGTGTACCCAGGGGACTGGCTGAGCACCATTTGCGAGTCGACCCAAAAGTGAAACATGTGAAGGAACATCTCCGTCGGTCCGCTGCGGAGAAGAGAAAGGCAATTGGCGAGGAAGTGGCTCGGCTTCTGGCAGCTGAGTTCATCCGCGAGATCTACCACTCCGAGTGGCTCGCCAATGTCGTCATGGTCCCCAAGAAGGACAAGTCTCTCCGCATGTGCATTGATTTCAAGCATATCAATCGGGCCTGCCCGAAGGATCATTTTCCTCTCCCCCGCATGGATCAGATAGTCGACTCGACTGCGGGATGCGAGCGTTTGTCCTTTTTGGATGCGTATTCCAGGTACCATCAGATCCGTCTGTTTGGACCCGACGAAATCAAGACAGCTTTCATCACCCTGTTCGGGTGTTTCTGTTATGTCAACATGCCTTTCGGCCTCAAGAATGCCGGCGCTACCTTCATGCGCATGATCCAGAAGTGCCTGCTGAAGCAAATCAATCGGAACGTCGAAGCATACATGGATGACATTGTGGTCAAGTCGCAAAAAGGTTCCGACCTGTTGACTGACCTCGCTGAGACATTCGCAAATTTGAGAAGCTATGATATCAAGCTCAACCCATCGAAGTGTACGTTTGGAGTCCCGGGAGGCAAGTTACTCGGTTTTCTCGTTTCCGGACGAGGAATTGACGCTAACCCAGAGAAGGTCAGCACCATCCTCCGAATGAAACGCCCCGAGCATGTACACGATGTCCAGAAGCTTATTGGTTGCTTGGCCGCATTGAGTCGATTCATTTCTCGCCTCGGTGAGAAGGCATTACCTCTCTACCGACTGATGTAGAAATCAGAAAAGTTTGAGTGGAATTCTGAAGCCGAAGCAGCGTTTGAAGAGCTCAAAGCCCTGCTGTCCACCCAACCGGTGCTTGCTACCCTAGTCAGCAAGGAGCCTCTCTTATTATACATTGCAGCCACCGGACAAGTTGTCAGCACTGTGCTCACGGTCGAGCGGGAAGAAGAAGGCAAGACCAACAAAGTTCAGCGCCCAATCTATTACATATCTGAAGTTTTGAATCCCTCCAAGCAAAGGTACCCGCATTACCAGAAGCTTGTGTACGGTATTTACTTGACCGCAAAGAAAGTTGCCCATTACTTCTCAGATCATACAATCTCAGTCTTAAGCGACGCCCCACTTTCAGAAATTTTGAACAACCGAGACACAACCGGTCGAGTGGCAAAATGGACAATTTAACTTCTTCCATTAGATATCCAGTTTGAAGCGAAGAAAGCCATCAAGTCTCAGGCAATAGCAGATTTTGTGGCCGAGTGGATAGAACAAGAGCCGCCGACTCAGGTTCAGTCGGACCACTGGACTATGTTCTTTGATGGATCCAAGATGTTGAACGGATCCGGCGCAGGCATGGTCCTGGTATCTCCCAGGGGCGACAAGCTCAGTTACGTCCTTCAAATCCACTTTGACTCATCGAACAACGAAGCTGAGTACGAAGCACTTTTGTACGGGTTGCGCATGGCCATCTCACTCGGCGTCCGTTGCCTGATGGTCTACGGCGACTCAGCTTAGTGGTGAACCAAGTGATGAAGGAATGGGACGTCAGGAGCCCGGCAATGACCAATTATTGCAGTGCAGTACGGAAGCTAGAAAAGAAGTTCGAAGGTTTAGAGCTCCATCACGTGCCCAGAGCCAACAATCAGCTTGCCGATGACCTCGCGAAAATTGGGTCGACTCGGAAGCCTATACCCAAGAATGTATTTCTGGAACATCTGCACACCCCCTCAGTCAAAGAAGATCCCTTCACGGAGGAACCCCCACAGTCAGTTAGTGCGTCAGATCCGACTAAAGTCGAAGTACCTGCAATGGTCGACCTGATCATGGAGGTTTTAGTGATTACGCCCAACTGGAATGTGCCGTACATAGCGTATCTGCTCAGGCAAGAACTCCCAGAAGATGAAGAAGAAGCGTGCCAGATCGTCCGTCGATCCAAAGCTTTCACCGTCATTCAAGGTCAGCTCTACAGAGAAAGTGTCACCGGGGTCGCTCAGCGCTGCATCACCCCGGAGGAGGGTCGACTGATTCTGAATGAGATTCACTCGAGGACCTGTGGCCACCACGCTTCCTGTCGGACTATAGTGGCCAAGGCGTACCGAGCCGGGTTTTATTGGCCCCGGGCCAACGAGATGGCCAAGTGTATAGTGGATAAATGCGAAGGCTGCCAGTTCTACTCCAACATGTCCCACAAGCCAGCGTCTGCTCTAAAGACCATTCCACTAGTCTGGCCCTTTGCTGTGTGGGGCTTAGACATGGTCGGCCCCTTCAGAACGGGCAGAAGCGGATTCACTCACCTGCTCGTGGCAGTCGACAAGTTCACCAAATGGATTGAGACCAAGCCCATCAAGAACCTCGAGTCGAGCACCGCCATCAGCTTCATCAGGGAATTGATATTCGGATATGGAGTCCCCCATAGCATCATCACGGAAAACGGCTCCAACTTTGACTAGGATGAATTCAGAGCTTTCTGTTCCTCTCAAGGAACGCGAGTTGACTATGCATCTGTAGCACATCCGTAGTCGAATGGACAGGCAGAAAGGGCAAACGGTTTGATTCTCCAAGGCCTGAAGCCACGGCTCATGCGTGACCTTAAGCATGTTGTCGGGGCTTGGATAACGGAACTACCATCTGTCTTATGGGGTCTGAGGACAACTCCAAACCGGTCGACTGGCCGTACCCCTTTCTTCATGGTCTATGGAGCTGAAGCCGTGCTGCCGAGTGATTTGTTACATAATGCCCCCCGAGTGGAACTCTTCTCCGAAGCCGAAGCAGAGCAAGCTCGTCAGGATGCAGTCGACCTCTTGGAGGAGGAACGTGAGATGGCGTTGATCCGGTCGACCATCTATCAACAAGACATGCGTCGATTCCATGCTCGCAACGTCCGAAGCCGAGCATTTCAGGAAGGAGACCTGGTTCTTTGAGTGCATCAGAAACGACCACACAAGCTCGCCCCAGCCTGGGAAGGCCCCTTCATCATCACCAAGGTGTTGCACAATGGAGCGTATCACCTCTACAACGTCGCTAAGAAGAAAGATGAACCTCGTTCGTGGAACGCGGACCTGCTCCGCCGCTTCTACACTTGAAACACACGAACAGTCGAGTTGTAATAAAGATTTTCCAGTTTATTTCAAAGACAAGTTTGCAATGATCCCTTAATGGTTGTTGGTTTCTAATATGCTGGTCTTCAAAATCCCCCAATGGGTGCTTAGCCGCGAACCCGATTCGCCTAAGTTACAAAAACTACTCCGAGTGAAGAGCAACCCTCTCACTCAAAGGCTTAGCTGCGACCCCGTAATCGCCTAAGTTACAAAAACTACTCTGAGTGAAGAGCAACCCTCTCACTCGGAGGCTTAGCTGCGACCCCGTAATCGCCTATGTTACGAAAACCACTCCGAGTGAAGAGCAACCCTCTCACTCGGAGGCTTAGCTGTGGTCCTCCGAGCTGCGTCATAAGTACAACATGGCTCTGTCCTCCGAGCTCCGCCACAAGTACAACGTAGCTTGGAATCGCCTAAGTTACGAAAATCACTCTGAGTGAAGAGCAACCCTCTCACTCGAGGGCTTAGCTGCGGTCCTCCAAGCTGCGTCATAAGTACAACGTGGCTCTGTCCTCTGAGCCCCGCCACAAGTACAACGTAGCTTGGAATCATCTAAGTTACGAAAATCACTCCGAGTGAAGAGCAACCCTCTCACTCGGGGGCTTAGCTGCGGTCCTCCGAGCTGCCTCATAAGTACAACGTGGCTCTGTCCTCCGAGCTCCGCCACAAGTAAAACGTAGCTTGGAATCACCTAAGTTATGAAAATCACTACGAGTGAAGAGCAACCCCCTCACTCGGGGGCTTAGCTGCGGTCCTCCGAGCTGCGTCATAAGTACAACATGGCTCTGTCCTCCGAGCTCCTCCACAAGTACAACGTAGATTGGAATCGTCTAAGAGCATCTCTAGTAGAACCCTTAAATCCTTAAATGTAAAACCAGTTTTAAGGGTTGAGAATTGCCCAATTTTGACACTTTTACGGGTTGAAAAACAGGGGCAAAGAGTAGAACCCTCAAACCCAACCCGTATAACCGAATATTCGGTTATACGGGTTGAGTTTGAGGGTTCTACTCTTTGCCCCAACCCCAACCCTTAAACCTGTCATTTGGCATTGCATAATTTTCACTAGAAAAACACAATAAACCTCCAAACAAACACGGAAATAAAGATCATTGATGCATGGTTTAATAGTTTTTACATCACACAATCATCATCTTCCCCATCTAGTAGGCACCATCACCAAAAAATTACACTTGGCGCCATTTCCTAGACCACTTCCACGTCCATCAAGCACCTCCATCGGTGGTGGAGTCTTCCCCATGCAAAACTTTGCAGTAAAGCTTGTGAAATTGTTTGTTAATGGTGAGTAACTGAAAAAGAGAAGTTGCAAACATTCCAAGCAAACACAACTATGTTAAAAAAAAGTAAGCAACTAAGTTGACAGGAAGAACACAAACATAAACATCTCTGCCCTTGAGGCAATCAGGAAAAGCTGAGTGGATGTGAGCAACTAAGTTAAACTAAGGATTCAGGTGTTATATAAGCAGTGGATGTGATGATGTTGAGCATGTTCTGTAAAAAGGAACATGATACTGAAGGTTGTCTCAAGTCTGAACTTTGTTCCAGCTAACACTTGAGAGTTTCAGAGGCATGGAAGAAGAGGCAAAACTGAGTGAATCAAAGGTGAAATCTTGGACGGTGGCGGCGCGGGACTACGGACCTGCTTGCCGAGGATGAGGAGGCCAGGGCTCTCCTGGAGCGCGAGGGCGCGGAGGATCTTGGCGACGGCGAGCGGGAGGAGCGGGCGGGCGGGGTCGGGGTCGTGGAGGACGTGGACGGGAGCGAGGGCGGGGGCGGCCGGGGCGGGCGCGGCCGGGGCCGGCGGAGGCGCTGGCAGTCCGGCCCGCCGCCGCTTCGCCCCGAGGGTGGCCGGCGGAGGCGCGGCGGCTGGGGCCGGGGAGGGCGCGGGGCCGGGTGCGGGGGCGGGGGCGGGGGCGGGGGCCGGCGCGGGGGCGGGCGCGGGGGCGGAGGCGGGCGCGGCGGGCGCGGCGGCGGGGGCGGCGGCGGCCGGGGCGGGGGCGGCGGCCGGCGCGGCGGCCGGCGGAGGCGAGGTGGCGGCGGGGAGCTCCATGGGGGCGCGGTTGCTAGAGGGAGGAAGTTCCCGCGCTAGATCGGAAAGGAAGTGCGGGTTGGGAGGAGTTTCTCCTCCCAACCCTCACTTCTACAGGCTGAAATCTAGTTTGAGGGTTGGACCTCTAATTTTTTTTACAGTTTTAAGGGTTTAAGGGTTCTAGTCTACGTGATTTTTCGGACGAAACCTGTAAAAAAGCGGTTATTTCAAAGGGTTTGGGGGTTTGAGGGTTCTGCTAGAGATGCTCTAAGTTACCAAAACTACTCCGAGTGAAGAGCAACCCTCTCACTCGGGGGCTTAGCTGCGGTCCTCTGAGCTGCGTCATAAGTACAATGTGGCTCCGTCCTCCGAGCTCTGCCACAAGTACAACGTAGCTTGGAATCGCCTAAGTTACCAAAACTACTCCGAGTGAAGAGCAACCCTCTCACTCGGGGGCTTAGCTGCGGTCCACCAAGCTGTGTCATAAGTACAACATGGCTCTGTCCTCCGAGCTCCGCCACAAGTACAACGTAGCTTGGAATCGCCTAAGTTACGAAAACTGCTCCGAGTGAAGAGCAACCCTCTCACTCGGAGGCTTAGCTGCGGTCCTTCGGGCTCCGCCACAAACACAACGTTGCCGTCAAGATCCTCCGGGCTCCGCCACAAACACAACGTTGCCGTCAAGATGTCGACTCAAAATTGAAACGACCAGATAGAGTCAGAAGCAAAACAAGAAAATGCAAAAGGGATCAAATCCGGATAAAAGGCCCGCAAGATTCGGGCGAGAGTACCTGGGCCACGAACCCACAAGAGTTTAACAGTTACAGGATCACTCGGCATTCCGAGGCAAATTGAATCAAAGTACCAAAGTTCATTCAATACTTAGGAGGAGGCGGACTAGCAGGTGCGACGAACTGGTCCAGGTCGATCTCATCGGTGATGCGGGTGGTAGCTTCCAAGAAAGTCTCCATGAACGACTAGAACTGGAGCTCCTTCGTGTTGGCGACCTTAAGCGTCGCAAGCCTCCTCTCCTTCACTTCCTTGCAGTGCACACGGACCAAGGATAGCGCCACGTCAGCTCCACAGCGGGCGGATGACTTCTTCCACTCCTGCACTGGACCAGGGATTTCATTAAGTCGAGTCATCAGAGACTCAAGGTCGTTGTCTTGCATGACTCCCCTCCAGAGTGCATTGTCAATCGGGGCCATCACTGCTTTCAGCCGACCCAGGTAGCCCGTGGCAGCGGTAAGGCGGGACTCCAACCTCAAGATATTCATGGCAGCTTCGTCCTTGACAATGGAATTGACTGGGTCCAGACCGGGCTCGATCCGTCTAGTCTCTTCTTCAAAGTTGCGGCAGAATTCTACACAACAAGAAACGTGTCAAGTCAGAAAGCAAAATACGAGTCGACCAATCCAACTAAGTCTGAGCCAAAGAGATATACCTTCAAGCACGAGATACCACTTCTTGATGAGGTCGCTCACATAAGCCTCCAGGTCGTTCTTCTTCTGGAAGAGGCCCTCGTATTTCTCGTTCAGAGCGTTCTTAGCACCCTTCAGCCGAGTCACTTCTTGGTTGGCCGCGTCGAGAGAACTCTTCAGCCTGGTGATCTCCGCCTCGAGCGTGCCAACCAAAGCCAGCTTCTGCTCCGCCAGTTCTGTTTTCTCCTGTGCCCTCTGCTGCGCCTTCGCTAGGTCGAGGTCCTTCTGCTCCAGGGCCGCCTTCAGTTGGCCTACAAGGGACGTCACTAAACATATGAACATGAGGAAACACAGGGCATACCTATCAAAGGTCAGTCGACGAGTCATTCGCGTTAGTTACCAGCTGCTTCGTCCTGAGTCTTCTTTAATTGGTCCCGAGCCAGCTTCAAGTCAAGATTGAGCTGGACTTGGTTCTTCTCAAGATCCACAAATTTGGCTCCAAACTCACAAGATCTCTGCGTCAACACAACAAACCAGAATTCTAAGACTACAGTCGAGTCAAACACTCAACCGCAGTCTCGGGGACTACACCAAGTGGGTGCACTGAGCGTGCCCCCACTGGTTCTCGCTCGGCCAAGATCAGTCTAGTCGAGCTCAAAAACAAACAAGGAGGAAAAATTCTATTATCAGACCATGGCCGACTACCAGCAGTCGACCACGGTCTCGGGGGCTACACCTAGTGGGTGCACTGAGCGTGCCCCCACTGGTTCTCACTCGGCCAAGATCAGTCTAGCCCGAGCTCGAGAGAAGTACAAAACAAACAAGAAATTCTAAAGACCACGGTCGACTGACCCCAGTCGACCATGGCCTCAGAAGCTACAAGGCAAGGCACCCAGTGGGTGTGGCATCATCTTACGAACAAGACAGTAGATTTCTCAAACTGAAGACTTCACCAACACAGCAAATCAGTCAGAAGAGATACCTGGACATTGGTCCGAAGGGCCGAACTAGCGTCGTAAGCAGCCATGCTAGCCTCGTACGTTGCCTTCGTCCTCTCCATCATCAGCCCCGCCTGACGAACGGCTTCTTGAGCCGCACCCACGGGATCCTCCGGGATGCGATGGATGGAGAAGAGAACAGACGATGGAGCAGGTGCTGGGTCAATGGCCGGAGCAGGCGCTGGGTCGACGACCGGAGCAGGCGCTGGGTCGACGGCCCCTCCAATCGACGAAGAAGGATGCACGGTCGACACGGGGTCGGCGAAGGAGACCGTGATCCGAGCCACGTCTTCCTGTTGCCGGGCCTCGGAGCCGGAGGGCACCTTCTGTCCCTTCCTTCCCGTGCGCCGTCGAGCCGCTCCCGAGCGCTCCTCGTCATCTGGGAGCTCTATGACATGGTGTGGCGCTTCAAAAAAGATAGTTTTGAAGTTCGGTCGACCGACAGCTCAAACCGTCGAAAGGCGAAACACGACCTACAACTCGCACCTGCGCGGGACGTAGCAACATCCATGGTCTCCTCATCATCCCGGCCCTTGTCGATATCCATCGAGGTCGCGGAAGCAGCAGCACTGAAAGTTTCCTTGAAGATGAGTCGACGAAGACAGGGTCGACCTCCGAAAGGCAGAAATAAACAAAACAGAACAACACTTACGTGGAGGCGATTGGGACGTCCACCTTGATCTTGGGCAGGGACTTTCGGGGCTTGGCGGCGGTGACCTTGGGCTGCTTGGGCACCTTTTCGGATGGGCCGGGAGTGGCTGTACGAGCCCGCTTCTGCACCTGGGAGCTGGAGGGGCCCGCTCGGGAGCGCACAACCCCTGGGTCGTGCTTTTCCTTGGATCACTTCTCGCCGCGGGGAGGCGACTCGACCTCCTCCCCGCCGCTGGAGTCCTCGCTCTCCTCTTCGGTCTCTTCGTCGGATTTCCACTCGGAGGCGTCGCCCGCGCCCTCTTCGCCCTCCTGGACCTGGTCCCCATTGGGCACCGAGTACATTTCGGTGAAGATCTGTAGAAAAGAAGGATCAGTCAAATGTCAGTCGGATTCATCGAGACAACTGCGAGCAAAGAACAAGAACATCACTCGGAAGTCAAGGCCAGACCTTGTCAGGAAGATGTTCGGCGTCGAATGGGAGAACCCTTCCAGACCCCCTGGGGTTGTCTTTGCTCCCCGTGATGCACTTCAGGCACTGCGCCACATACTTCATGTCCGCTGCCTCTGGGTGGACTCGTGACGAGTCGTCGACGCCGGAGTACAGCCACATCGGGTGGTCCCGAGCCTGGAGAGGCTGGGTCTTCCGCATGAGGTACACCTCAAGTAGGTCCAACCCTGTGACCCCGTCGCGGACCAATTGGACGACCCGTTCCACCAGCATGTCCACTTCCGCCCTCTCGGCCCGACTCACGACCAATGACAGAGGCTGGCTGGCTCGACCAAGAGAGAAGGAGGAAGCTCGGTCGACTGACCAGGAGTCGGACTGTCCTTATAATAGAACCAAGTCGACTGCCAGCACCGAACCGACTCTGGAAGAATCATAGCAGGAAAGGCGCTCCTATTCCCAAGCTGGATGCCTAGCCCGCCGCACACTTGGAGGACGTGCATCTTCTCGTCACTCGGGTTCGCCTTCTTGACAGTTTGCGAGCGACAAGTGAAGATATGTTTGAACAAACCCAGTGCGGCCGACAGCCGAGGAAGTTCTCGCACATCAAGATAATCACAGCAAGGAAGGCAATGGAGTTGGGCGTGAACTAGTGCAGCTGGGCATCGTAAAAAATCAGGAAGGCACGAAAGAAAGGGTGCGGGGGCATGGAGAAACCTCGGTCGACGTGAGTCGCGAGGAGGACGCACTCACCCTCCCACGACCGGGGCTCAAGCTCGCCTTCCGGCACCCGCCAGGAGCCACGGGCGACCAGCCTCTCTTCCTCCAGCTCCTCCATGTCCTCCACCGTGATGGTGGACCTGATCCAGTCCCCCTATACCCAACCAGGAGGGAGCCCGGACCTCGACGCCGACCTGCCGCGGCCGGACCGCCTCCCCTTCCCCGTCGCCGCCTTCTTCGAGCGCTCCAGCGCCGCGGTCTTGTCTTTTCCCATGGCACGCGAGCCGGCGTTGGCTCTAGAGAAAGGGAGAAGGAGCAGAGACACGACAGAGAGACGGAGGTGAAGAAACAGAGAATGGGCGCACAGTGCCCTCGCCTCGGACTCGGCGCGCATTTATAGCACCACGGTCGAGTGACTGACTGGTGGCCCCGAGCAATCCTATCAGATCCCACAACAGGCGCGGAGACGATACGTGGCGAAAAAGGCAACGCGAGGATCGAGGTGTCCCGAGCATATCCGATCTGATTACCGCGGCACGACCCGCCCCGCACGCTTCCCCAAATTTCGAAATCCCGCAAAATCCGGCGACCAGAGAGCGACCAATCCCATCGAAAACTATGCACGCTAACGGCACTCGGCTACTCGCGCAAAGTTCAGTCGACGGGTAACACAACAAACACACTCGACAGTTCCGGAATCGATCAAGGCGACCAAGACGAGATTAAAAGAACAGCCTGGTCCTGGAGCTGAGAGAAGACTGCCCCAAGGGCGTCGAACCCAGACCAAGGCTCTCTTCAACACTCTCTCCTACTCAAGTCTCGATCCATTCGGGGGCTAATGATGAGGTTACAGACCTAGGGTAGGGTCACAGGCCTGACCAAGGTACCCCACCCAAGGTCACTACCCTAGAAGATTAAAAGACAAAACTGATGATGGTAAGGACAGTCGACTGAGACGGCCCAAGAGGACATCCCACTCGACCAAACACCACATACCAGACGACTCAACTGCACTCGACCCATCCAAGGCACTCGACCCCCGCAGGTCAAAGGTCCCTTAGGACAGCAACAGTCTAGAATTTACTCGTTGTAGTGAATGCCTTTATTACTCTTTACTGCGGACGTTATCAGTAACATCCGCCTTTATGTACATTAAGCCCTTAGTAACGTGGAGCATGGCTGGGGTCCTGGCACACTATATAAGCCACCCCCTCCTCCAGTACAAGGGTTCGCACCCCCTGTAACACACACACACACACACACACACACACACACACACACACACACACACACACACACACACACATATACATACTTCAGTCGACCGCCTCCGGGCACCGAGACGTAGGGCTGTTACTTCCTCTGAGAAGGGCCTGAACTCGTAAATCACCTTGTGTACAACTTCACCATAGCTAGGGCCTTGCCTCCTCATTCGTACCCCCTACTCGTACTGTCAGACTTAGAACCACAACAATGATCAAGCTACTCATCAAGAGCCCCCCTTGATAGTACGTCAATCGATCATATAACCCGGTCTCCCAACTACCACTATGAGACCGGTAAAATAGAAAACATATCAAGGGCAAACCTTTGCCTTGCACAAAGTCGACTTGAGCTAGATGATGACGATATTGACTCCCTCAAGTTGGACCACCTTTCTTGATTGCGTTGGCTCGATAAAGAGTAGTTGATTGCTCCCCCATACTCCACTATGGGTGAGCCGCTCTTTGGCACATCTTCACAAGTCCATTGCCACCACAATGGACGGCAAGCTTCAAGCAAATGATCTCTTTGTGATGATCCACTTGAACTTGCACATCGCAACCTAACCCCACAAAGAACTCTCACGAAGACCATAAGTTAGTACACAAACCGTAATTGACAATGCTTACCATACCATGGGATCGCTTGATCCCTCTCAGTACATCTTCTACGCTTTGTGTGTTGATCAACTTGATTCACTCTTTGACTTAGTCTTGATCAACCTTTCACATGACCAATCTATAGGTAATTCCTTGAATAACACTTTGGTCATCACAAACTCTTCTTGAAACCAACAAATGGAATCCAAGAAAAGCCTATGGACAAATCCTTCAAATATAACTCAAGGAAACCGTTAGTCCATAGAGATTGTCATCAATTAACAAAACCAAACATGGGGGCACCACATATTCTTTCACCTGCCCTCCACCCCGACACCATGCCCAGGTGAAAACCCAAAATCTCCTTAGATTGGGCGGCGGCAGCACTACGGGGTGTTTGGGTGATCGGTTAGAGGAACTGCAGGCGGAGGTGATGAGGTGGACAGGTAGTGGAGCGGCGTGGTATCTATCGCATCATCGACGACTGGTCTCAGCGGCGTGGCGCAGCAGGGTCTCGCCGACAGATGCGTGACGATGGACGCGCGCAGGGAGGTGGCGCTTTCTGGCGTCGACGGCAGCTAGACCGCGCAAGGTAGATGCAGCAGTACAACACTGAAAATGGATTGGTGGCAGGTGGCTGCGGCGGCCTCATACCCGGCAGACGTCCTGATTGAGGAGTGCGCCGGACTGGTGGGTGCCCCATACCTGGCAGGCGTCGTGGTTGGAACCTCGGGTCTTAGATGTTAGATTTGGCTGCGAGGTCTGTTTTGTATTAGGCACACACTATCAGCATCCCTTCATCAACTAGATAGGAGCAGCGACAGATGTTGCCTAGACGGTGACTTTAGTCTTACCGTTGTATGACTTTATAAGGTCTTGTGTAAATAATTAATAAAGTCGCTGTATGCATCGTCCAGATGCAGAAGCCGGGGGTCCTCCTCCTTTTAAAAAAAAACTCCAAATCCTACAATTCTTAGATTCTAATAGTAACTAAGAAAGCAAGAATCACTCCAAAGAGTGTTGAAGGTATGCTAACGAAAAAAATACTTCACCTAATACTACACATAGTATATAGTAATTAAGTTCAAGGGTCACTACACTGGGTTCTTTGATAGTTTGATTAGTTGAGCTAATTCTATCAATATATATGGTAAGAGAATGCCATGCCTAGCTAACACATCCTCTTATGTGGTTGCTAGCGCCTGAACTGAAAAACAGATGTAACTCAAGAATTGCAAATATACTATGTTCATATATATGCAAAATATTAATAGTGATATACATATTAGTTTGTGTACACTAACACAACGACACTCTTAGCAAAAGTTGGCCCATGATGTTTGTTGGTTTAGTGAACATAAGCTCAGGTAGGCGACAACTTACTCCTAGAAATTAACCACATATCTAGATGCCTAGTCATGATTTCTGCATAACCTTGTCCAGTATTCACAAAGGAATACTCTCACTAAAATGCAAGAAACAATGACTTGATCAGCAAACACTATCAATCATTTTCCATATTTTTCATTTTTATCACAAGCATAGGATTACATATATAAACTTTTATAAGAGCGTTTAGAATACTAATTTAGTGATCTAAACGCTCTTATATTGGTTCACAGATGGAGTAATATATAAGCACGAAATAGGCACAATACTTGATATAATCTGACCACACTGTACATAATGAAAAAAAAGGGGCAATAAACATATAGACTGATTACTTACCAAACCTGCTAGATTTCTTTTGGCAACCAAATTGACATCATTTATGACGTGGATCACCGAAACGATGATTATTACCAAGTAATAATTGTAGAAAAATAATTTGATGGCAAAATCTACTACGTAAATCACACAATGCGGGTGTCTTGCTTTGCAGAAGCAAATAAAACTTTGTACATACTTCATCATACGTTGACATACTTTAGAATCAGCATGTTACAATCAACCGAGAAATCTTCATGATGTTGTCATCAATTTCATGTAAATTTTACCTATTGGTGTTTGAGGAATGGGGTTTGCATGAGGACAATTCTTTGGAGGAAACGATCAAATGGTCAATATAAGTGTGATCTGTTTAGCTGAAGCACAACAAAGATATAATGTAGTTGCTCAATAGGTAAATTTCTGATCTTAAAACTGAAGAACCAGAAAATAAACTATCTCATATATGTGCTTTCACTTATAAAAACAGACACCAACCACCACATATGAATTGGATATATGGACTTTTCTTTCCTGCTTAAAAGACCAATTAGCTACAGCCAAGATCTGTTTAAACTGCAGAAAATAAAAGAACAATATCAATTAGTGTCTACAACAAAAATATGTGTTAGTTTTTCCGATGTGGGTATGCTTTCTCCCTGGCATGCCCCATCTCATCAACCTTCCCAACAATACTGGAAAGCGCAGGCCTAATGCAACGATACAACCTCATAGTTCAATGTATGGCAAGTAGGCGCAACCGAAGCACACGCGCACCAAACAAACAATGCACGACTTGTTCTTCGGTACAACCCCCCTAAATATATCAATGCACGAGATTTCTTCATACCCCTTCATAACTAGTAAATATGCACGTGTAATCTTAATCCGGCTTGAAGATATACCTGAATTTTCTTTACAAAAGTAGTATAAAAAATTGTTTCTGTAAACACCATGAGCGGCAGGTCCATCTCTTCCTACAAATGGGTTGAAATTTACACTAATTCAATGGAGAATCACCCTCTGATTCCCTTCCTTACGTACATCGTGGGGCGATTTGTTGTGGCAGTTTCCTTTCTTGTGAAAGGTGTACGTAAAGAAGGAAATCAGTGAGAGAAATGATTGATTAGCATTAACGCGTTTAACACTAAACCTGTTTAGTTGCTCACCGTTAGAACAATAAGGACTGTCGGATTAATGCTAATAGATGGCCGAGATCTGTGGATCTACCCCACTAGGACTTTTTATATTGGTATAGATAAAGGGTAGGATGATTTTTTTTTTTTGAAATACGTCCCGAACATATATGAGGTGAGAGACACTCTCGACTCGGCCGACCCATTGGTGAAGGCTGCAGTGAGCGCGACGAGACACGAGATTTCTTTATACCCCTTCATAATAAAGGATAGGATGGTATTTTTAAAAATACGCCAGTGAACGCGACGCAAGATGTAAAAATTCACAAAATACATGTCCCTGCTAAGAATCCAACCGCAGGCCTCTTACAAATAAAGTTGAGTCCCTTACCAATTGAGCTGACTGGTGTTTGTAAATATTTTGGAGCGTGGAAACTTAAGAATCCATCTGCCCAGAATTATTGGGCCCATGGGTCAAAATGAGAAAACCATGAAAAACACACAGGAAAAATTGTAAATAAATCTCTTAGCTAATTTCCACTATTAATTACTGCCTGATCCAATCAAGGAGATCCATGCACTAGCTTCTATGGAGAGACGAGAGAATAAAGTGACATGCTTAAATGCAGCAGCCTGCTGTTTATATATATATAAACGAAATATGTATGTGGCACACGTGTGGCAGATTGCGAAACTGCACACGCATCCAGCACCGTCAGTTGCGGCCGCCCTCCTCCTTCCTTTCCCGCACATCCTCCGATCTCCTTCCTTTCCTCGCGATCTCCTTCCTTTCCCGCGTGTCCTCCGATCTCCTTCCTTTCCCGCACGTCCTCCGATCTCCTTCCTTTCCTCGCGATCTCCTTCCTTTCCCGCACGTCCTCGGATCTCCTTCCTTTCCTCGCGATCTCCTTCCTTCTTCCTGATTTTTGGGCAAAAATAATGCTTGAATTAGGATTGGATCTCTGGTCTGCAGGTAATCAATGAAGGAAGCTAACCACCTCGCCTATGACAATCATTGTTGAACAAGCTAAGGAAAATACTGTTTTTGACATGTTCTGCCTTTAATATTTTAGTACTGAAAAACTTTTGTTTCACCTATCAAATCTGATACATAAACTTTTCCCGTGGTAAATTCTCCATCACCACCACGATAAATGACGCAACACCAACATGATAACTTTTGTATACCACGCGGTACATTATGTGTAAGTAGCATGATCATAATCATTGAAGGCGTGATAACTTTGGTGAAAGCATCGTGGTAAGTTTGATCATTGGGAAGAAATTTGTTGAACCCCGGCCCTCGGTAATTTCTGTAAATAGCACGATAACATTCACGCCATAGACTTGATATTTTAGATACAAACATCATGGTAACTTTAACCATTGGGGAAGAAAAATGTGAAAAGATACCAAATAATTTATGTGTAAATAGATGATAATATACGCAGCGCACATCTGATAACTGTGGTAGAAAAAGCATGGTAACTTTGACCATAGGCAAGATTTATTTTTTGAAAAGATACTCCGGTATCTTCTGTGTAAATAGCATGAAAACATATGCACCGCGATAACTAAACACCATGATAAGTTTTGACCGTGGAGGTAAATTTTGCTGAAACATAACCCTGATAAATTTTGTGTAAATAGCATGATATTGTAAGCACTGCGGGCTTGATAGGTTGCCTAGAATCATCATGATATCCTTTTGTCCCGAGAAAAAGTTGTTCAAAACATCCCTGACAATTTTTTTGTGAATAACATGATAATATAAGCACCGCGTAACCGATAACTTACAACATAAACATGATAGTAACTTTTTACCAAAGGAAAACAAGTTGTTAAAAACATACACTCTCCTCGCGGGGCCTCTTAGATGAACACAACATATGATGTGGCACGGAAAAGCCACATAATGTTTAGTGTCATGAGGGGCACACGTGCTCGTGGGTTGGCCCAGAAAAACGGCCCACTTTGACCCGCTATAGGCGTGATAAGTTACGCAAAAACATCGTGATAATTTTTGACCTATGGAAAAAGTCACCGAAACACACACAGGTTTTTAGTTATAAGTACCATGGTAATATATGAACTGTAGACCCGGTAACTCATGTACAATCCCCCATGATAACTTTGACCAGGGGCGAGATTGATGTACACATACCCTGATAACTTATGTGTAAGTACCACAATATTTTACACATCAAAGACCTTATAACTTGTGTACAAAACACAGTGGTAAGTTTGAAAGGGGTTTAGTTGTTGAAACATAGTACCTGGTAAGTTCTATGTAAATAGCACGGTAACTGACGCAGCACATGTCTGATAAGTTGCATGCGAATACCATGGTAACTTTGTCCCGAGGAAAAATCGTGGTAATTTTCTGTACTTTTTAGTAGTAAGACAATTGTAAAAAAAAAAAGGATCAAAACGATTAGTTTCTTTAGTTTGAGCAACAAATACCTAAGGGTGAGTTGGTTGTGGTGGCGCGCTTTGGTGCCAAGGAGGTGTGGGTTCGAATCCCACATGCGCAATATTTTTTTAATCATGTGATAGACGTGAAGAAGTGGCAGTTTTCTCAGGGGTGGGCGCGCGAAATGTGTGGGAGAAGCAGCAAGGTCATTCGGGAGAAGGTGGGTCGAAGAAAGTGGGATCGTGTGGTACTTTAAAATGAAAGAAGTAGAGGTGTGGCAGTTTTGCTTATATGGCATACATGTGCCAAATATCACAGTCCATATATAAATTATGTTGTAGCCTAGTAAACACGGTTGTACAAGTTTCGGAGGCTCTTGGACCCAATAAATCCGAATAGAGGGAGTAACACCAAGGAAATTCTGAATGAATTTTTAAATATTGAATAATGTTTCATAATAGATTTTTTTTTGTTGAACAACTTGAAAACATTTTGAAAGTCATTTTTCATAAAAGCATGAACATTTTGCAAAACAATTGAATAACATTTTTTACAAGCATGAACATTTAAACAAAATTAAGGAGATATGTTAGTTCAAAATGTTAAGAACATTTTTTCCGAGCAACATTTTGAACACTTCTAAAGAAATATGAGGAGCATGCAAACTTCAGAACTAACATTTTGAACACTTCCTTTCTTTTTATCTTCTTATGTGGCGAATGTAACTTTGCTATAAAAAGGGCATCAACTTTGGTCAATAAGTGGGCATGCACATGGTGAAGATGCGGACACTTTTTCAAATTTGCCAGCATTTTTGGATAAGCATTAAATGAGTCCACCTTGTACGAGAAGGTGGGCATGGGCATAGTAGGTATCCATGCCACGTTTGAACGCTGATACCATAAGCAAGTTGTGTCACGTCAGGCCATTTATCGGTCATTTTTCATCAAAAATACTCCAGAAAATACAAAATTTATCGGAAACCAAAATAACTTAGCATGTTGTATTGAATTGGTCATACAAGTCCATGAAAAGAATTGGTCATATGCCAATTGTCTATAAACAACATGTGCTCACAAACGGAGCCTTCTGACTTACCCGGACACCCTCCGTTGAACATGGTGTTTTTTGGACAAGCATGAAATGACTCCAACTTTTTCCATTAGGCAGGAATGCACATGATAGGCATCTGTGCCAGGTTTGAATGATTTCTAAGACCGTATGCAAGTTGTGTCACGTCTATCTATTTATTGGCCATTTTCACCGAGAAAACTCCAGAAAATACAAAACAATTTCAAAAAACTCAAATAACTAAGCATGGTGTCTCGAATTGGGTATGTATGCTCATGGAATTTTTTTGGGATCATTTGATGATGCCGAAAAAATGTGACCTTATATGGACCCTTTGGCATACACGAACACCCTCCGTTGATCTCGGTCCAGTTTTGGACATGCATTAAATGACTCAAACTTCTCCCAGCTGGTGGGCATGCCCATGATAGGCATCCATGACAGATTTGAACGATTTTCGACACCATCTACAAATTGCATCACGTCCGGCCATTTTTCATCGAGAAAACTCCAGAAAACGCAAAAAAAGTCAAAAACTGAAACAACTTATCATGGTCTTGAATTGATCATACAAGCTCATGAAAAAATTGTGGTCATTTAACAAATGTCGATGAGCAACGTGCTCTCAAACAAAGCCTTCGGGTCTACCCGAACACCCAACATTGGACATGGTCTTTTTTGGACATTTTTGAAATAAACAAAACTTTTGCTAGTGGGTGGGCATGCTCATGATAGACATCCATGCCAAGTTTGAAAGAAAAATATATTTAAAATTATAGTTTAAACGGGGTATTTAAAACTATTATTTTAAGTTCTTGACATAACTAATAGATACAATGGGATTAATATTTTTTTGAGCTATGAAGACACTGGGATAAGTTCCCACTATCACATTTAAATTAGACTAAGAAAAAAAAGTGTTTTACTAGAGCTGTTAGGTACAAGGTAGTCAGTTAAAGCTACATAGCTATGGGGGGTAGGGGGGAGGATTCTACACAACAACTAAGCCCCACCAAATCAAAGTGATGAAACAAAAGATGTGACAAAGGCTTCAAACAATTAATGCTTTCAAACCATTTAACAAATATTTGAAGAAAATAATAATTTGAAATCATAATTTATAGCAGTTACTTCAACTGCCAGTTTGGTATTACAAAAAATGAGTTATTAAAGGTTTCAAAAATAATAATAAACTTCAAAAAATAAAAAGGAGAAGAAAAAAGAAATAAAAATAGAAAAGCCGGAAAATGCGTTAGATTGCCCCTGCCTCTCAGTAGGCGAGCGGCCGAGAGAAGCATTTGGGCCGGCCCTTTTCTGCAGACAACCTAGGAACCAACCCGTATCTGATTTTGGGAAGCCTCCTATTTTTTATTTTCTTTTTAATTTTTCTATTTCATTTTATTGTTTTCGTTTTCTGTTCCTTTTTCATTGCTTTCGTGTTTTCTATCTTGCTTACTTTTCAAATTTATTTTCTTTATTAAAAAATGTTTGTAATTTCATTTTTTTGGAATATTGAAAATCGGTTCATGATTTTAAAAAGTTCTTCAGCATTTTAAAAATTGTTCTTTTTCAAACATTTGTAAATTAGAAAATGTACAGGATTCGCAAAAAAATTTCTTTTTTCTAAAAAAAGGTCTGAATGTTAAAAATCTTGCCATATTAATTTGTATATCAAAACTCTAATAAAATTCAGGTTTTTGCAAAATGTTTGGCAATTAACCAAAAAAATGTTCAAGTTTTTAAAAAATTGTTTTCGGTTCCCCAAAATGTTTGTGTTACAAAATACTCGTGTTTTCATCTTTTTCTTCATAAATTGGAAAAATGTACGAGAATTTCAGAAAAGATTATTGTCTTCTGAAAACTGTTCAGAATATTAAAAGTGTTCATGTTTTCATTTTTTGTCAAAACTCAAAAAATGTTTGGGAATTATCCGCTTTTAAAAAAATGTCCGTACTTTTTCAAAAAGATTTAGAATTAAAAAAAGGTTCCCGTCAAAAAAGGCAAGGTTTGAAAGAATGAATTTCCAAAGTTTGTTAGTGTTGTTGAAACAATTGTTGGATTTTCAAACATTACTTGCTTAAAAAAAAGTATTCACAATTTCTAAGAAGAGATTAAAAAATCCAAAAACTGCCCAAATTCTCCTTTGTAGTTAGTTCGTAAAGTGGCACGCTCTTTATTAGTTTATAATGTCTCTGAGGTGGACTCGTAAGTAGCTGCTCACTCTAAATAGAGGTGCAGAGTTCGAATCTGTGCGAGGTTGCTCTTAATTCTTTTTTAGCCGGCATATCGCTGTTGTAGGTGCGAGCGCTTCTGCGGCCACCATCTTCGGCCGGCCAGTCGATGGTATGCAGAGCGTATACATTCTAGTGGGAAATTTATCATACGTACAAAGTGGGTATATCATGTCAAATGTCCATATTGCCCTTTATATGTTTTGTGTGGGGGCTTGTACCGAAGCGGGACTCACAATACGCACGTCGACCGCACGCACGCAACAAATTGGTCGCTTCCTCACACGGCTGGTTGCCCTCAGTAGGACCTCGCCGCCGTCGTGTTCACAAATTCCTTGGGCCACGGCGCCACCAAATCCGCGACCCCCGAGACACATAAGGTGCGAGAGGATAGGGGAACCGCTAGTGGGAGATAGGAAGATGGAGGGGCTCGCCGCACCGACAACAATGGATGGCACCACTGCGGTGGATTTCCCGGTGGATCCCGTGTCATTAGGGGACTGGTAAGTAGCTGCTCACTCTAAGGTAGAGGTGCAGAGTTCGAATATGTGCAAGGTTGCTCTTAATTATTATTTTAGCGGGCATATCATTGCCCTAGGTGCGAGCGCTACTGCGGCCACCGTCTTGGGCCGGCCCAGTCGGTGATATGCAGAGCGTGTACATTCTAGCGGGCAATTTATCATATGTACAAAGTGGGTATACCATGTCAAATGTCCATATTGCCCTTTATAAGTTTTTTTTTTGTGTGTGTGTGTGTGTGGGGGGGGGGGTTGTACGGAAGCCGGACTGACAATACGCACGTCGGCCGCACGCACGCAACAAATTGCTCGCCTACTCACACGGCTGGTTGCCCTCAGTAGGACCTCGAGACACAGAAGGTGCGAGAGGAGAGGGGAACTGCTAGAGGGAGATAAGAAGATGGAAGGGCTTGCCTTACTGACAACAATGGATGGCACCAGTGCGGTGGATTTCTCGGTGGATCCCGTGTCGTTATGGGACGGCCGCTGCTGCCGCCACCAAGATGAGAAGCGCATGGCCCGCTCCCACGAGGGCTAGCGTAGAGGAGGGAGCCCGAGACAGCGATTACACCTTCAAGATGATCCTGAATCGGAAAACATTCGATAAGAAAGTTGTTGATCTCGTCGAGACATTTTTTATCCGAGGTCAGCAGACATAGAACTCTTGAAATGGGTGGGCGACCTCTTACACTGTCTATAATGCTATTGTATGTTGGTAGATACTTAGGGTTTGTTTGGTTGGTCACCTGGGCTCTACGCCTCGGGAAAGTAGGTGCCAGGTTTGAGCCTGAAGATTGAAAAAAAATTGCCTGGCTAGGCTGTCTGGGCTAGATGGTGTTTGGTTGCTGCCATGGTCTAAAGTTGTATTAGAGCACTGCGCTAGCTTCTGATCGCTTTCATTAGGATGGGCTGCTCGATTTCTCTTGCCAGTCAACTTGATTTCGGTAACCAGGCGTCCGGTCTGGGTAGCCTGGGTCAGGCTAACATTCTGCCTGGATAGCCGGCCAAGCTAATCCCTCTTGTGCGTGGTCTAGGCCAGGCAACAAGCTGACTCACTAGGTCATCAATCAAACAATGTTCGGGCAGGTTCAGGCACACTCTAGGCAAGGCACCATTGCCCCAGGAATGCAACCAAACCGGCCCTTCCTCCGCCCCACTGAAACACTATCTAGTCAAATTTGGGTCGGAGGCCGGATGACCGTGGTGATTCCGAATCAGATCATATTTTGGTAATTTGGTCGGGGAGATAATTACACGTACAGTCCCTGTACTCTCTGGCCCGTAACATAATGGTCCTCAAACTTATAAACTGCAACACTACGGTCCTTAAATACAAGGATATGCTCCAATACAGTCATGAATACATCTCACGGTACGCCTAGCAGCCCAGTCCGGTGGCACGTCAGCATACATATAAAGCATGGAACCCACATGTCAGTAGAGATGAGAGAAGAAATAGCAAAAATCAAGGTTCGAACATGATACTTGTGGGCTGATTGGTAAGCGCGCATAAGCTAACCACGAAGCAAAAGTGTCCTTAGATTTTGTTATTTCCGAGCAAGACTTTTACATGGCGCGCTTCCATGTACCCCTCCAAGAGACTATCGCGTTCCTAATCAAATAGTTATTTTTTTCAAGTTCACGTTTATTTTTATTTATTCCCATCTGAAAAAGTAAATGTAAGAAAAAAATACAATTACCATGGAAGGTAAATAAAGTGTTTGTGCATTTGCAAAAAATATTTAAAAAGTTTTGGAAAATGTTTAACGCCTATTAAAAAATTGTGAATGAAAATTTTAAAATGTTCATCATGCATTAAAAATTTTACAAAGTGTATTTCAAAAACAATGTTCGACATGTATCAAGAAACATGTTAAGTTTTTTTTAGTACAAGTTGAATTTTTTAACACATTTAATTTAGAATGATTACATAATAATTTTTAATATATGTTGTCAACTTTTTAAGTAACTGTGGTGAGGGGAACCGCTAGAGGGAGATAAGAAGATGGAAGGGCTCGCCGCACTCACAGCAATGGATGGCACCACTGCGGTGGATTTCTCGGTAGATCCCGTGTCGTTAGGGGACGGCCGCTGCTGCAATCACCAAGATGAGAAGCACATGGCCTGCCCCCACGAGGGCCATCCGAGGAGGGAGCCGGAGACAACGATTACACCTTCAAGATGATCTTGAATCGGAAAACATTCGATAAGAAAGTTGTTGATCTCGTCGAGACATGTTTTATCCGAGGTCAGCAGTCATAGAACTCTTGAAATGGGTGGGCGACCTCTTACACTATCTATAATGCTATTGTATGTTTTTAGATACTTTGGGTCTGTTTGGTTGGTCACCTGGGCTCTACGCTTGGGGAAAGTAGGTGCCTGGTTTGGGCCTGAAGATTGAAAGAATTTTGCCTGGCTAGGCTGCCTAGGCTAGATGGTGTTTGGTTGCTGCGTGGGCCTGAAGTTGTATTAGAGCACTGCGCTAGCTTTTAATCGCTTTCATTAGCATGGGCTGCTCGATTTCTCTCGCCAGGCAACTTGCTTTCGGTCACCAGGCGTCCGGTCTGGGTAGCCTGGGTCAGGCTAACTGTCTGCCTGGATAGCCGACCAAGCTAATCCCTCTTGTGGTGGTTCAGGCTAGGCAACAAGCTGACTCACTAGGTCATCAACCAAACAATGTTCTGGCAGGTTCCAGGCATACTCCAAGCCAGGCATCATTGCCCCAGGAATGCAACCAAACTGGCCCTTCCTCCACCGCACTGAAACACTGTCTATCCAAATTTGGGTCGGAGGCCGGATGACCGCGGGTGATTCCGAGTCCGATCATATTTTGGTACTTTGGCCGAGGAGATAATTACACGTACAGTCCCTGTACTCTCCGGCCAGTAACATAATGGTCCTCAAACTCGTAAAATGCTCCACCACGGTCCTTAAATACGATGATACGCTTCAATACAGTCCTGAATCTCACGGTACGCCTAGCAGCCCAATCCGGTGGCACGTTAGCATACGGTAAAAGCATGGAACCCACATGTCAGTAGAGAAGGGAGAAGGAATAGCAAAATCAAGGTTCAAACCTGAGACGTGTGGGCTGATTGCTAAGCGCGCATAAGCTAACCACGAAGCAAAAGTGTGCTTAGATTTTGTTATGTCCGAGCAAGAGTTTTACGTAGCGCACTTCCATGTACCCCTCCAAGAGACTATCGCGATCCTAATCAAATAGTTTTTTTCTTTCAAGTTCATGTTTATTTTTATTTATTACCATTTGAAAAAATAAATGTAAGAAAAATTTACAATTACCATGGAAGGTAAATAAAGTGTTTGTGCATTTGCAAAAAATATTTAAAAAGCTTAGGAAAATGTTTAACGCCTATTAAAAAATTGTAAATGAAAATTTTAAAATGTTCATCATGCATTAAAAAATTTACAAAGTGTATTTGAGAAAAATGTTTGAAGTGTATCAAGAAACATGTTAAGTCTTTTAGTACAAGTTGATTTTTGAATACATTTCTTGAATATATAATGATTACATAATAATTTTTAATATGTGTTGTCAACTTTGTAAGTAACTGCGTGTATAAAAAATCAAATGAATATAAGCAGTAATTGTGAGTGTTTGTGGTCCTCAATGAAGATAGATAATTTTTTTAATTTAAACTCGTGTAAAAATAAACATGAACCTGGAGGAAAACAATAAGAGAACTGGTAGTTGGGCATATAATTGGACAAGAATATAACCAATTTCTAAAACCAATATAAAATATTATTGAAAATACAAGTTGTCAATTTTCTTATAAGTTGTGTATTTGAAAAATACAATGAGGATGCACAATAGTTGTGAGTGCTTGTGGTCCTGAACGAGGACATATATAATTTTCTTACATTTGTTTTTCAATCCACATAAATTTTAGAAAAAGTTGATGTTTAACTTTTCTGGTTACTAAAGAACGAATAAGAATAAAGATTTAAAATGCGCGATAACTGTATTATTTATAAAAAGGTAAATTTAAAATAAACACAAACCTGGTAAATTAAATTAAAAAGGAAACCGATAGAATACGTATCAGGAACATCGCTTGGAGACTTTTCTAAAAAAAAAAAGAGGTAGGCTACGCTTATGTGTTCTCCTGAATGCAAGCGATACGGGAAATTGGTCCATATTGTGGTTATATCACTAGTTCACTACTGTACATGATTCTCACCTCGCTCAGCTGGCTACCTAATGTTGCCGGTTAGCCTTTTGTCTTTGTATTGAGCGCCACCGCAAAAGTTTTCTCTCTCGTGCACAGCCACGTGGACCCACATTTCTACTGTGTGGTGACGTGGCATCCGTCTAGATGCAGAGCGTAACGGGAGACGTTGCCAGGACCGTATTGAAGCGTATCGTCGTATATAAGGACCATAGTAGAGCATTTCACGATTTTGAGAACCATCGTGTTACACGTCGGAGAGTACAAGGACTGTAGCTGTAATTATCCCTTTGGCCGGGAATTCGAGTTGCCCCCTCTAGCCACACGCGCCTATCGGTATCAAACGCATGGCTACACATGTCCACTAGTACCATATACCTGTGGCTTCTGGCCGGCGCCAAGAGACAGACCGCACGACATTTATGGATCAGTCTGTACGTGTTCGCGTGCCTGATGAGCCAAATATAAACTTAGCATATACTCCACTCCACCGGAGTACGATCGAGGAGGAGACTGTTGCCTAGCTTTCAGCTATTCCACTCCACCGGTGGCAATGCTCCCGCACTGAAATACCCAGGTTACAGGACTCGTTCTGCATGCATGCTTTAATTCTAGCCCGTTTGTGCCGTCGGTTTCAGTAAATCTCTTCCCCGGTGAGGATCTCCATCTCATCATGTGCCAAGAGCTGAAGACTGGGATTCAACCGCAGCAGCTTTGCTTCCATTTAATCCCGGGCCAGGCCTGCCGACTTATTTCGGCCATCAATCTGACCATCGCGTCACCTTTACAGGCGGGCTGAGGATACAGCACTAACCCACTGTCAAAGATAAGGTAGACACTGTGCCTACCTACCTGGAGATGCCAGCCCACTGTCTGCACTCTGCAGCCAGCAGTTGATCTGCTTACCTGCGGTTCATATGGAACCTCATCCTGCATTGCAAGCTACAGAAGCGTTTGTGGCCACGATTGAATTATAAGAATGCGTCGTGGCGTCATGGCTCAGAGCCTCAGATCCTCGCCGACTTCGGCCCGCGCGCGGCTACATCGCGTAACTATTCGTCTTATCGGCGCCGTTGCGTGCGTATCGTCTGCACGCGCAAGTTATCAAACATCCAACACTCAGGTGGTCGGCGGTGAAAAATACGTTCGTTATTCGCTGCTCTTGTCTTGAGCAGAGGATTCTTCTAACTTTCCATTTGTTCATGCTCCGAAGCAAACGAGTCGGTCAGGGCAGTAAATGGATGATTCAACGACCGGCGTCATTTGCCTCCATCTTTTTTAAAGCATTTACAGTCCCATATGTCAAATATGTCTCCTTAAATTTTTGCGACGTGCCCGAGCGCGTCCGTGGATAGTGACTGGTCACGCCTCAATTTTTAAGAGTTGCATCCACACATCTCATAATAGATTCTTAAATTCATACAAAAACATACAAACTAAATAAACCTACATACTACGTTGGTCACCTAACTACTCATCGTCGGAGATGTCGATGATCTCCGTGCCCGGCTCCGGCAGCATGGGCGGCAGCTGCAGCTTCGGCTCCTCCGTCTGCTCTAACCCGACCTCCTTCGCCTTTATCTTCGTGTCGAGTTCGGCGAAGAGCCGCCTGCTTCTGCCGAAGGAACGCTCGGTTGCCCTTCACATAGGCCTCATTCTGAATGGACTTCAGGATAGCATGCTGCTCCGCCATCTCCTCCAACTGGGCGACGACGAACTCCGCCTCTGCCCGCTCCATATTGAAGAGCGACAACTCCTCCTCCACCATCTTCATTGGAGCAAGCTCCTCCTCCTCCTCCTCCTCCTCCTTCGGCTCCGGTGAATCTGGAGGCAGCCCGGCAGCGAAGCAGGCCACTCGCGTGGCTTATCTCGCCCGGATCTCCCGCTGGATCTCGTAGCGGCACTCTGGCATGAGCATTATGTAGTGATCCTCGTCCGGACCATGGCGGAGCGCCGGGGCGGGCAGATGGCCGAAGCGGGAAAGGAATGAGGTGGATGGGCTCGGACTGGCGGCGCGGAGAGGGGGAGGTAGATGGGCTAGGGTTGCAGGACTCCGGTCGGGTTAAATAGGCGGATTTGCTCTCGGGCGGCGAGCCGGAGCAGTGCCATGCTGCGTTCACACCGCGGCGACGGAGGAGGCGTCTGTTGGACCGCCGGGTTTCCGGGCGTGTTCGCGTGGAACCCCTTCGTTAGTCCTATGTGGAGGACGTGCCAGAGCGCCCTTATATCCGTCTCATATTTGGGCTGGATAGGAGGGGTGTTGGTCATCCCGGGCATTTGAGACCTATTTAAGAAGCCCGTCTAAGTTAAAAAATCGTGACCGTTCAGTCACCGGACGGCCCACCCGGGCGTATGAAGTGGCCTGCTGTAGATGCTCTTACACAAGTTAAATTGGATGAAGCTTCCTGCATATTGCAAGGACCTTGCTGTCGTCCAGATGGTAAATAAACAACTTCAAGACATTCAGATCTAAATAAGATAAGAGTATTAGTGGTTGAGACGTGTCCTAGGCACGTCTCTTGAGGCGAGACCGTGCGCACCTATCATGCTATCCTATTTGTTAACCTACAATATGCGTAGTTGAGTGAAAATACTTGAGCAAACATGTATAAATCTTCACCTCTTGTAGGATATCAAGTTGCAGGTAAATATTCATAAGAGATATAAACAGGTACATGAAGCAATGAATACAATTTAGAATATTCTCCACAAGCCCCTCGGGAATAAGTGTAACCCCATTATTTTGTACAAAATATAATCAAAAGCATAGATGAACTAAAACATTCAAATGGAGCAGTTGCAATGTTCCACATCTACATCACCTTACACCACTCGATCTGCTCTGCATTGTAGCTGCCAACACATGCATTGATGTGTGAACTGGTCATCAACACAAGATAACTACCGCACACGCTATTATGTGTGTTGGAAATATGCCCTAGAGGCAATAATAAATTGGTTATTATTATATTTTCTTGTTCATGATAATCGTTTATTATCCATGCTAGAATTGTATTGATAGGAAACTAAGATACATGTGTGGATACATAGACAACACCGTGTCCCTAGTGAGCCTCTACTAGACTAGCTCGTTAATCAAAGATGGCTACGGTTTCCTAGCCATAGACATGAGTTGTCATTTGATAACGGGATCACATCATTAGGAGAATGATGTGATGGACAAGACCCAAACGATAAACGTAGCATATGATCGTGTCAGTTTATTGCTATTGTTTTCTGCATGTCAAGTATATGTTCCTACGACCATGAGATCATGCAACTCACTGACACCGGAAGAGTACCTTGTGTGTACCCAACATCACAACGTAACTGGGTGACTATAAAGGTGCTCTACAGGTATCTCCGAGGGTGTCTGTTTAGTTGGCATGGATCAAGACTGGGATTTGTCACTCCGTATGACGGAGAGGTATCACAGGGCCCACTCGGTAATACAACATCACAATGAGCTTGCAAGCAATGTGACCAATGAGTTGATCACGGGATCTTGTATTACGGAACGAGTAAAGAGACTTGCCGGTAACGAGATTGAACTAGGTATAGAGATACCGACGATCGAATCTCGGGCAAGTAACATACCGACAGACAAAGGGAACTATATACGGGATTGTCTGAATCCTTGACATCGAGGTTCAATCGATAAGATCTTCGTAGAATATGTGGGAACCAATATGGGCATCCAGGTCCCGCTATTGGTTATTGACCGTAGAGGTGTCTCGGTCATGTCTGCATAGTTCTCGAACCCGCAGGGTCTACACACTTAACGTTTGGTGATGATATAAGTATAGTCGAGTCGTTATGTTGGTAACCGAAGGTTGTTCGGAGTCCCGGATGAGATCCCGGACGTGACGAGGAACTCCGGAATGGTCCGGGGATGAAGATTGATATATTGGATGATGGGAATCGAAGTCCGGAAGTGTACCGGGGAGCACCGGGGAGTCGTCGGATGACCGAAAGGAGTTTCGGGGGGTCCCGGCAAGTGTTGCGGGCCTCATGGGCCAAAAGGGGGGAGGCACATCAGCCCACACAGGGGCTGTGCGCCCCCCCACAGGCCTCCCACGCAGCTAGGAGGGTGGGGGCGCCCCTAGGGCTGCCGGCCCCCTCTGGCTTGGGGGGCAAGGCGCCTAGGGGGGGCCACCCAAACCCTAGCCGCCCCCCCTCTCCCTTGTGGCCGCCACCCCCTAGGGGAAACCCTAGGGGTGCCTCCACTTCTCCCCTCCCCCTATATATAGAGAGGGAGAGAGAGGGCAGCCACACCCTACGTGCCTTGGCGCTGCCTCTCCTCTCCCTCGTAGCATATCTTCTTCTCCGCAGTGCTTGGCGAAGCCCTGCTGAGTTTTCTCCACCACCACCTCCACCACGCCGTCGTGCTGCCGGAGGACTCAAGTTGCTACTTCACCATCGCTCGCTGGATCGAGGAGGTGAAGGCGTCATCAAGCCGTACGTGTGTTGAACGCGGAGGCGCCGTCCGTTCGGCGCTAGATCGGATCTTCCGCGATTTGAATCGCCGCGAGTACGACTCCATCAACCGCGTTCTAGCAACGCTTCCGCTTAGCGATCTACAAGGGTATGTGGATCCGACTCTTCCCTCGTAGATGCATCTCCTAGATTGATCTTGGTGAGCGTAGGAAAATTTTTGTTTCCCATGCAACGTTCCCCAACAGTGGCATCATGAGCCAGGTTCTTGCGTAGATGCTTTCACGAGTAGAACACAAAGGGGTTTGTGGGCGTTGATGTTTAGATTGCTTCCCTCTTTGGTCTTTCTTGATTCAGCGGCATTATGGGATGAAGCGGCCCGGACCAACTTTACATGTCCACGTACATGAGACCGGTTCCATCGACAGACATGCGACTTTTGTTGCATAAGATGGCTGGCGGGTGTCTGTCTCTCCTATCTTAGTTGAATCGGATTCGACGAAGGCCGTCCTTGTAGAAGGTTAAATAGCAACTTAAATATCACCGTTGTGGCTTTGCGTAGGTAAGAAGCGTTCTTGCTAGATACCCATAGCAGCCACGTAAAACATGCAACAACAAATTAGAGGACGTCTAACTTGTTTTTGCAGGGTATGTATGTGATATGATATGGCCAAAGACATGATGAGATATATTTGATGTATGAGATGATCATGTTGTAATAGTTAATATCGACTTGCATGTCGATGTATACGGCAACCGGCAGGAGCCATAGGGTTGTCTTTAATTTTTGTATGACCTGCGTGTCAATCATTAAGCGCTATGTAATGCTTTACTTTATCGCTAAACGGTAGCAATAGTAGTAAGAGCATGGTGGGCGCGCGACAATCCCGATGGCGACACGATGATGGAGATCATGATGATGGGGATCATGGTGTTACGCCGGTGACGATGGAGATCATGCCGGTGCTTTGGAGATGGAGATCAAAAGCACGAGTTGATGGCCATATCATGTCACTTATGATTTGCATGTGATGTTAATCCTTTTATGCATCTTATTTTGCTTAGGACGACGGTAGCATTATAAGATGATCCCTCACTAAAATTTCAAGATAAAATTGTGTTCCCCCCAAGTGTGCGCCGTTGCGAAGGTTCGTCGTTTCGAAGCACCACGTGATGATCGGGTGTGATAGACTCTACGTTCGCATACAACGGGTGCAAGCCAGTTTTGCACATGCAGAACACTCGGGTTAGACTTGACGAGCCTAGCATGTACAGACATGGCCTCAGAACACGGAAGACCGAAAGGTCGAGCATGAGTCACATAGTAGATATGATCAACATGAAGATGTTCACCATTGACACCACCTCATCTCACGTGATGATCGGACTTGGGTTGGTGGATTTGGATCATGTCACGCTCGGATGACCAGAGGGATGTCAATTTGAGTGGGAGTTATAAGTAATTTGATTAGTTAAACTCACTTATCATGAACAATAGTCTAAGTTGCCTTTGCAAATTATGTTGTAGATCAATAGCTTGCACTGTAGCTCCCTGTTTAATACGTTCCTAGAGAAAGAATAAGTTGAAAGTTATTGTAAGCAATTTTGTGGACTAGGTCCGTAATCTGAGGAATGTCCTCACTGCTGCACAGAAGGCTTACGTCCTCAATGCACCGCTCGGTGTACCAACCCCTCGAGCGTCGTCTATGGATGTTGTGAACATCTGGCAGACACATTCTGATGACTACTTGATAGTTTAGTGTGCCATGCTTTACGACTTAGAATCGGGATTCCTATGACGTTTTGAACGCCATGGAACATATGAGATGTTCCAAGAGCTGAAATTGGTATTTCAAGCTCATACCCGTGTTGAGAGGTATGACCTCTGACAAGTTCTTTGCCTTACAAAGATGGAGGAGAATTGCTCAGACAGTGAGCATGTACTCAGAATATCTGGGTGCTTCAATCGCTTGAATCGAGTGGGAGTTTATCTTCCAGATAAGATAGTGATTGACAGAGTTCTCTAGTCACTATCACCAAGCTACTAGAACTTCGTGATGAACTATGACATACAAGGGATAGAGATGATCCCGGGTTTGTTCGCGGTGCCTAAGACCGCAAAGGTAGAAGTCAAGAAGGAGCATCAAATGTTGATGGTTTAACAAGACCATTGGTTTCAAGAAGGGCAAGGGCTAGAAGGGAAACTTCATGAATGGCAAACAAGTTGCCGCTCTAGTGAAGAGACCCAAGGTTGAACCCAAACCCGAGACTAAGTGCTTCTATTATAAGGGGAACGGTCACTGGTAGCGGAACTACCCTAAATACATGGTAGATAAGAAGGCTGGCAACTTCAACAAAGTATATCTGATATACGTGTCATTGATGTGTACCTTACTAGTACTCCTAGTAGCACCTGGGTATTGGATACCGGTTCAGTTGCTATTATTGGTGACTTGAAGCAAAAGCTACAGACTAAACGGAGACTGGCTGGGCGAGGTGACGATGTGTGTTGGAAGTGTTTCCAAGGTTGATGTGATCACCATCATACGCTCCCTCTACCTTCGGGATTAGTGTTGAATCTAGATAAAAGTTATCGGGTGTCTACGTTGAGCATGAATATGATTGGATCATGTTCATTGTGATACGGTTGTTCATTTAAGTTAGAGAATAATGGTTATTCTGCTTAGATGAATAATACCTTTCATGGTCATGCGCCCTATGTGAATGGTTCATTGAATCTCGGTCGTAGTAATACACATGTTCATAGTATTGACGCCAAAAGATGTAGAGTTAATAATGATAGTACCACTTTCTTGTGGCACTGCCGCGTAGGTCATATTGGTGTAAAGTGCATGAAGAAACTCCATGCTGATGGATGTTTGGAGTCATTTGATTTTGAATCGCTTGACACATGCGAGCCATGCCTCATGGGCAGGATGACTGAGACCCGTTTTCATGTTCAATGAGACGGGCAAGTGACTTGTTGGAAATCGCACATGTTGATGTGTGTGATCCAATGAGGATTGAGGCGAGCAGGGGATATCGTTGTTTTCTCATCTTCACTGACGACTTGAGTAGATATGGGGATATATACTTAATGAAGCACAAGTCTGAAACGTTTCAAAAGTTCAAGCAATTTCAGAGTGAAGTTAAGAATCATCATAACAAGAAAATCAAATTCCTACGATCTGATCAAGGGAGAATATCTGAGTTATGAGTTTGGCAATCACTTAAGACATGTGGACTTGTTTCACAGTTGAAGCCATCTGGAACACCACAGTGTAATGGTGTGTCCGAACGTCGTAATCGAACCTTATGAGATATGGTGCGATTTATGATGTCTCTTGCCAATCTGCCACTATCATTTTGGGGTTATGCATTAGAGACAGCTGCATTCGCTTTAGATAGGGCACCATCTAAAGTCCGTTGAGACGACATCGAATGGACATTGGTTTGGCAAGAAACCAAAGTTGTCGTTTCTTAAATGTTTGGGGCTGCGATGCTTGTGGCTTCAGCCGGAAAAGCTCGAGCCCAAAGCGGAAAAATGCGTCTTCATAGGATACCCAAAGGTTACAGTTGGGTATACCTTCTATCTCAGATCCGAGGGCAAAGTGTTTGTCGCTAAGAACGGGTCCTTTCTTGAGAAGGAGTTTCTCTCGAAAGAATTGAGTGGGAGGAAGATAGAACTTGATGAGGTTGTTGAACCTCTACTTCGAACGGAGAGTGGTGCAACACAGAAAGATGTTTCTGTGGAACCCACATCTGTTGAAGAGGAAGCTAATGATAGTGATCATGAAACTTCGGATCAAGTTACTGTCGAACATTGTAGGTCGACAAGGATATGTACTACTCCTGAGTGGTACGGTAATCCTGTCTTAGATGTCATGTTGTTAGACAACGATGAAACCTACGAGCAATGGAGAAGCGATGGTGGGCCCGTGTTCCGACAAATGGTTAGATGCCATGAAATCCGAGATAGGATCCATGCATCATAACAAAGTATGGACTTTGGTGGACTTGCCCGATGATCGGCAAGCCATTGAAAATAAATGGATCTTTGAGAAGAAGACGGACGTGGACGGTAATGTCACCGTCTATGAAGCTCGACTTGTGGCAAAGAGTTTTTCACAAGTTCAAGGAGTTGACTACGATGAGATTTTCTCACCCGTAGCGATGCTTAAGTCCGTCGGAATCATGGTAGCATTGGCTGCATTTTTCGATAAGGAAATCTGGCAGATGGATGTCAAAACAAGTTTCCTTACCGGTTTTCGTAAGGAAAGGTTGTATGTGATGCAATCAGAAGGTTTTGCCGATCCTAAGGATGCTAAAAGGTATGCTAGCTCCAGCGATCCTTCTATGGACTAGAGCAAGCATCTCGGAGTCAGAACATACGCTTTGATGGAGTGATCAAAGTTTTTGGGTTTATACAAAGTTTACAAGAAACTTGTATTTACAAGAAAGTGAGTGGGAGCGCTACAACATTTCTGATAAGTATATGTGGATGACATATTGTTGATCCGAAATGATGTAGAAGTTCTGGAAAGCATAAAGGGTTGTTTGAAAGGAGTTTTTCAAAGGAAGACCTGGGTAAAGCCGCTTACATATTAGGCATCAAGATCTATAGAGATAGATCAAGACGCCTGATTAGATTTTCAAAGAGCACACACCTTGTCATATATTTGAAGGAGTTCAAAATGGATCGGTCAAAGAAGAAGTCCTTGCCTGAATTGTAAGGTGTGAAGTTGAGTAAGACTCAAAGCTCGACCACGGCAGAAGAAAGAGAAAGGACGAAAGTCGTCCCCTATGCTTTAGCCATAGGCTCTATACGGTATGCCATGCTGTGTGCCGCACCTGATGTGTGCCTTGCCACGAGTCTGGCAAGGGGGTACAAGTGTGATCCAGGAGTGGATCACTGGACAGCGGTCAAAATTATCCTTAGAGGAATAAGGAAATGTTTCTCGGTTGTGGAGGTTATAAAGAGTTCAACGTAAAGAGTTACGTCGATGCAAGCTTTAACACCTATCCGGATAACTCTGAGTAGAAAAACCGGATACGTATAGTGGAGCAACCATTTGGAATAGCACCAAGTGGAGCGAAGTAGCAGCATCTACAATATGACATAGATTTTTGCGAAGTACGTGTGGATCTGCATGTTGCAGACCCATTGACTACAACCTCTCTCACAAGCATAACATGATAAAACCCCAGAACTCATTGAGTGTTGATCACATGGTGATGTGGACTAGATTATTGACTCTAGTAAACTCTTTGGGTATTAGTCACATGGCGATGTGAACTATGAGTGTTAATCACATAGCGATGTGGACTAGATTATTGACTCTAGTAAACTCTTTGGGTATTAGTCACATGGCGATGTGAACTATGAGTGTTAATCACATGGCGATGTGAACTAGATTATTGACTCTAGTGCAAGTGGGAGACTGTTGGAAATATGCCCTAGAGGCAATAATAAATTGGTTATTATTATATTTCCTTGTTCATGATAATCGTTTATTATCCATGCTAGAATTGTATTGATAGGAAACTAAGATACATGTGTGGATACATAGACAACACCGTGTCCCTAGTGAGCCTCTACTAGACTAGCTCGTTAATCAAAGATGGCTACGGTTTCCTAGCCATAGACATGAGTTGTCATTTGATAACGGGATCACATCATTAGGAGAATGATGTGATGGACAAGACCCAAACGATAAACGTAGCATATGATCGTGTCAGTTTATTGCTATTGTTTTCTGCATGTCAAGTATATGTTCCTACGACCATGAGATCATGCAACTCACTGACACCGGAAGAGTACCTTGTGTGTACCCAACATCACAACGTAACTGGGTGACTATAAAGGTGCTCTACAGGTATCTCCGAGGGTGTCTGTTTAGTTGGCATGGATCAAGACTGGGATTTGTCACTCCGTATGACGGAGAGGTATCACAGGGCCCACTCGGTAATACAACATCACAATGAGCTTGCAAGCAATGTGACCAATGAGTTGATCACGGGATCTTGTATTACGGAACGAGTAAAGAGACTTGCCGGTAACGAGATTGAACTAGGTATAGAGATACCGACGATCGAATCTCGGGTAAGTAACATACCGACAGACAAAGGGAACTATATACGGGATTGTCTGAATCCTTGACATCGAGGTTCAATCGATAAGATCTTCGTAGAATATGTGGGAACCAATATGGGCATCCAGGTCCCGCTATTGGTTATTGACCGTAGAGGTGTCTCGGTCATGTCTGCATAGTTCTCGAACCCGCAGGGTCTACACACTTAACGTTTGGTGATGATATAAGTATAGTCGAGTCGTTATGTTGGTAACCGAAGGTTGTTTGGAGTCCCGGATGAGATCCCGGACGTGACGAGGAACTCCGGAATGGTCCGGGGATGAAGATTGATATATTGGATGATGGGAATCGGAGTCCGAAAGTGTTCCGGGGAGCACCGGGGAGTCGTCGGATGACCGAAAGGAGTTTCGGGGGGTCCCGGCAAGTGTTGCGGGCCTCATGGGCCAAAAGGGGGGAGGCACATCAGCCCACACAGGGGCTGTGCGCCCCCCCACAGGCCTCCCACGCAGCTAGGAGGGTGGGGGCGCCCCTAGGGCAGCCGGCCCCCTCTGGCTTGGGGGGCAAGGCGCCTAGGGGGGGCCACCCAAACCCTAGCCGCCCCCCCTCTCCCTTGTGGCCGCCACCCCCTAGGGGAAACCCTAGGGGCGCCTCCACTTCTCCCCTCCCCCTATATATAGAGAGGGAGAGAGAGGGCAGCCACACCCTACGTGCCTTGGTGCTGCCTCTCCTCTCCCTCGTAGCATATCTTCTTCTCCGCAGTGCTTGGCGAAGCCCTGCTGAGTTTTCTCCACCACCACCTCCACCACGCCGTCGTGCTGCCGGAGGACTCAAGTTGCTACTTCACCATCGCTCGCTGGATCGAGGAGGTGAAGGCGTCATCAAGCCGTACGTGTGTTGAACGCGGAGGCGCCGTCCGTTCGGCGCTAGATCGGATCTTCCGCGATTTGAATCGCCGCGAGTACGACTCCATCAACCGCGTTCTAGCAACGCTTCCGCTTAGCGATCTACAAGGGTATGTGGATCCGACTCTTCCCTCGTAGATGCATCTCCTAGATTGATCTTGGTGAGCGTAGGAAAATTTTTGTTTCCCATGCAACGTTCCCCAACAATGTGGTGCAATGTTTACGATGCATACCATATCATAAACAGTTCATGATTGTAAAGCTGTACGATAAGGCGACTATCACAAACATTTAGTTTGCTCGCATTGTTTGTGATATTGTCTGCCATCACACACCACTACAAAAAAAACACTTCCGTGATAACACGTGTTTGTCACAGTAGGTCATGTTTTCTGTCACGTATGTACATCCATGACGATTTATGGCATAATCAAGATAGTCATACTTGTGCTGTCGTAGAACTGTTCCATGACAATACCAAAATTATCATCACGGAAGTGTTCACTTCCATGACGATAAATGACGTGTCATGGAAGTTCTTTCGTCAAGGGTAACCAACCTGTGGCATCCACCATAACGGGTCGCCGTTAAGCTACCGGGTCTGATTTTTGATTCGATAACCCGTTAACAGCCCGGACCAATAGGGATTTTTCATGTGTAAAATTCTTATTGGACGAAGGAAACACGTGTCAGCTTGTCATTGGGTCAGATAGGCGCCTATGATATGCCGACACGTGTGACGGCCCAACACTGGCCCATTTAGCTTACAAGGGTCAGCCCGTTTAACTTGGTCAAAAGTTAGCGGGCCGGCCCATGAAAAGCGTGTTAACGGTCTGTTCGCATATAGCCCATTTTACGGCCCGGTAACTCACGGTCCGTTAGGGCCTTTCCCAAAATCGGCCCAACAACGTTATGTGGGTCGTCGAATATAACACCAGCCCGTTTCACTTTCATCCCATGTATAGCCCATGACATATTTCGGCCCATATGAGGCCTTTCATATCTTTAGGCCCTTTAGTGGCCCACGGTGACTCTGGCCCATAATGAACAGTAAATTTCTTTGTACCCATTAACGGCCCATGATTCACATGGGCCGTTTATAGCTCGTGTTAGCTTTCAGCCCACTAACGACCCATATGTTCTTGGTCTCCTTTCCGGCCCTCAATTATTTCCGGCCCGTTACTCGCCTGTTCCCCTAACGGGCCAAATTCGGCCCATGGTTAGAATCGGCCCGTTTGTGGCCTGTTAACCCGTTGCGCCGTTTCCAGCATGTCCTATATTCTGGTCCATTAATGACCTGTTATGCCTGCGATAGAGTTAAGCCTTTGCTGTCTTTCGACCTGTTAACGACCCGTTAAGGTGCTGGCCCGATACCAATTACACCCGTTTATGGCCCATGTGGACCCATTTATCCGATGGCCCGAGGCCCACCGATTCTACGGCCCGTTGGAGGCCCATTTATCCAACGGCCCGTAGGAGGCCCATGGATCCTAGGGCCTGTAGCAGGCTCAAGGTTACCATGATCCTTATATGGCCCATGGTTGTTGCGGCCACTAGCAGACCAGGGAAAAAGAATAGGAAATAAATAAGCCCGAAACTAATGCTAGGGTATTAAGGCGGTTGCACAGATTACATCCACTGGGCATCAAAGTTCGCCACCAGTGCAAATATATAGGGAACACCCTACACTATACAAAAATGGCTTGCTGTTTTCTTTAGCCGGTGGCTGCACATTAAGAACAAATTTTGTATCGCAACAAAACAAATTACAACCATAAAACAAAAGGAAGGTTGGCATAAAAGTTAACAGTCTGGCAGATAAATGCACCACCAGAAGTTCAGAAGCTCGGTTCATTTGACCCGACTGCTACGTTTTTATGCTGTACTGTCCGATGGAGCACCATAACCTTCGGCTTCATTTCTCCTAGGCTCCTGAACAACATAGCAAATGTCTGATAGTCTGGTTTCAAAACCATGCATATCTTGATGACATCGAACAATGGCTCTCCTTGTTTCACAAAGGGTCTCTGTTAGGGAATGGACTTGTGTCTGGAGCACAGATATAACATTGTTTTGAGCTTAATATCTTGATCATGAGGCAGTTTGGATGAGATTTCCTTAACAACCAACCTGGTATTACACATGAACGTGCTTTTGGCACTGTTAGTGGACAGGTACTGACCCACTGTAGCAAGAGGTGACATTGCAGTTATAGTTGCCTCGTTACCTTCAGAAGGTGGCGGTTCCACCATTTTTCCATAGCTTGCTGAAAAATTGAGTTTTTACATTAGTAGTACCAGAATAGAATATATTAAGGAGGCAGCAAAACCAAACAAAATAGCTTTGGTCTATATACAGAACTTATTCTGGTGAACCCATGTAAAATATTAGTTGTATTTTACTGTAAAGTACATAATAAAACCAGGTTCCAAACATATGACCATGTACCATGGCTAATGTATTGTATATTTCTTGACATTGTATTGACAGCTAAGGATAAAGAGACAAAGTTTATAATACAGTAAGCATAGTATGACATCATTCCTATCACAAAACAACTGAGAACAGACAAACATGCAATTGTAATGTTGTGCGGGAAAGTCCAACACGGAACTATATTACATATCAAGATCAAAGGAACATCACTCCTCTCTTTTAAACCTTGTAAGGTGCAATGATACGCTAAGACAATTGTGTATAAAATTGAAAAGATCAATAGACATTGGCTGTAAACCTTACAGTTCAATGCACAAGTCAGAGTAAGTAGTAGTTAAAAGGTATGAGGATTAAGGACTTACAACAGCGGCTTTGATTGGTGTAGTCATGCCCATCGTCTTGCTGGTGTGATAGTCCTTGAAGATTTCCACAACATTTGGTTCAAGTACTTTTTGGTCCTTGCGGGCTTTCCTCTGCATTTGGAACACGTCAATATAGATCTGATAATATGGCACAACCAAAAGAGTGAAACAACAACTAATTACAAGATCCTCGCAGTGTGCAATATAGCTACGAGATCCTGTCGTCTATTGGAATTTCACTTTCATACGGCTGGCCTTGTTCTTTGAACAGTTCACCTACAAGAAGATAGATTTGTGAGGTACATGCGTAAATAGGAGTTCAACATGTGATATGATCACATACGTATAACATACTTGATACTTTGGATCAGACCAGTGTTTAACGAGGCCTCTCCAGTCTTCATCCGATATATTTTCCATTGGAGATGTTTGGGCAAGTTCACTGTTAGCCTTGCCTTCAAATTGAGTTTTCCTCAAATTATACCAATAATGTCGATAGACTTGAAAACACGGGTGCAAGCTTGTCTTGTTGCATCATCTTGGCTATCCAACATGAACCTCATCTGTTGAAAATTATGGGAGTCTCATTATCAGCAACCTAGAAAGTATGGGACAGAGCAAGACGATATTACTAGTTTCCATACATAACCATACTTACAGATAAATGGTCGAGGAAGGTATTGAACTGGGTTTCGTCTTTGTCATTCCTGTATTGAATCCATGTTGGGACGATACGTGCATGACACCTAACGGCAACCGCTGCCTCTGATACTAACTTGGCTGACTCTATAGCATCACGTGGCCTTTTTAAACCCGCCTCAAAACGGATCTCCATTCTCCCCCCTCTAGATTTAGTTAACCTATCGAGCATTATCCCTGATGTTTGTTTCCTCTTGCGCCTAGGTGCTAGTCCAACAACAAACATAGGAAGTGTTAGTGTACATCAAACTGTGAGACTATATGTAAAGAAGCATGCAATTGTAACTTGACTCCATCAACTACCTTCTTGCTGTTGAAGCTCACAAGGTTCATCTGATATTGCCAACTCGTCTTGTGTCAAGAGTGCTTCAGAAGTAGTGTCAGGTGGAAAGTGAACTTGGGAACTATACTTGTCGCTAGCAGAGTTACCAAACAAGTAACTCGTGGAGCTGGTGGTACCGTGGAAGGTGTTGCAACAAGTAGGGCTGTATCTGCTTGTTTGGTGGCAACTATTAGTTTCTGTTTGGCTTGTTTTGCAACTCGTGTAGCATGGGATACCGTGTTTGTACATTTTCTGCTGGACTTTCACCTTCTACTGCACCAGCAGTACCAGCAGAATCCGCATAATTGTTTCGCTTCCATTTCCGTGTGTCCTTAGTACTAACACCATCCCCTGTCTTTTTATGTTCCTTCCTCTTTCTCTGTGCCATATTGATTCAAGCCGACAAGAAAAAGGAATAAAATTTTAGTTCTTCAGAACAAATTGATGCATGATATAGACGAACTGAATTTTGATGTTAGACAACCACATGATAGGAGGATGTAATATGTACGAAAAACATGAGGACATGAGATAATCAGAACAATGATGTTTAATATCCACTGCCTTGCTAATTTCCTTCTCCATTATTTATTTTGCATTGTCAAGTAAAACTGACAAGAAAAAGCAATAAAATTCACTCTTCAGAACTCATTCATGCATGATACTTACAATCACTACCTTGATGTAAGGCAAACACGTGGCACGAGGATGGAATATGTATGAAAAATAGGACGACATGGAATATTCAAAACTATTTGTGTAAACTAAGCAGAAGTAATTTAATCAAATTATAAGCAATACAAGTGAGACACCGTATGCAACATGCAAGACAATATCACACTGCCAAGCTAGAGAAAATACCTGGGATGCCGGTTTCGCCAGAAGACCACCATCAGTCCATGCCTTACTTTTTTCATTCCTATTCTTAACTGTATTGCCTTGTCAAGTCAAACCCACAAGAAAAATGAATCAAAATTTTCTTTTCAGAACTCATTGATGCAGGATGCCGACGAGCAGTACTTTAATGTAAGGCGACCGCATGATAGTTCGATTGAATGTGTAAGAAAAAAGGACAGAATTGCATATTCACAACTATGATGTGTAAACTAAGCATAAGGCATTTCAATAAATTAGAAGCAATGAAAGCTAGACACCATATGAAAGATGCAACTAATATCATTCTACCAAGTTAAAACTGTCTCGTCACAAGTGCCATTTCAACAAATTAGAAGTAGTATGATACGTCTCCAACGTATCTATAATTATCGATTGTTCCATGCTATTATATTATCTATCTTGGATGTTTTATATGCATTTATATGCTATTTATATGATTTTTGGGACTAACCTATTAACCCAGAGCCCAGTGCCAGTTTCTGTTTTTTTCCTTGTTTTTGAGTTTTGTAGAAAAGCAATATCAAATGGGGTCCAAACGGAACGAAATTTTATGGGGATTTTTCTTGGACCAGAAGACACCAGATGGACTTGGAGTACACGCCAGGGGATCTGCGAGGCGGCCACAAGGGTGGAGGGCGCGCCCAGGGGGTAGGGCATGCCCCCTACCTTGTGGGCCCCTCGTGTCTCCCCTGACCTAGTTCTTCCGCCTATAAATTCACATGTATTCCAGAAACCCCAGAACATCCATCGAAACCACTTTTCCAGTGCCGTAACCTTCTGTTCTAGCGAGATCCCATCTGGAGGCCTTTTCCGATACTCTGTCGGAGGGGGAATCAACCACGAAGGGCATCTACATCAACCCTATTGCCCTTCCAATGAAGTGTGAGTAGTTTACCACAGACATATGGGTCCATAGCTAGTAGCTAGATGACTTGTTCTCTCACTTTGATCCACAATACCATGTTCTCCTCGTTGTAATCTTCTTTTGTCGTGTGTTTGTCAAGATCCGAGGAATTGTGGGTTTATGGTCAGATTATCTATGAATGATATTTGAGTGTCTTATGAATTCTTTTATGCATGATTTAATATCTTAGTAATTCTCTTCGAACTATCGGTTTGGTTTGGCCAACTAGATTGGTTTTTCTTGCAATGGGAGAAGTGCTTTGCTTTGGGTTCAATCTTGCGGTGCTCAATCCCAGTGCTAGAAAGGGACATGACACGTATTGTATTATTTCCATCGAGGATAACAAGATGGGGGTTTCATCATATTGCTTGAGTTAATTCCGCTACATCATGTCATCTTGCTTAATGTGTTACTCTGTTCTTATGAACTTAATACTCTAGATGCAGAATTGTTTCGGTCGATGTGTGGAGTAATAGTAGTAGATGCAGGCAGGAGTTGGTCTACTTGTCATGGACATGATGGCTATATTCATGATCATTGCCATAGATGTCATTATAATTATTCACTCTTCTATCAATTGCTTGATAGTAATTTGTTCACCCACCGTAATACTTGCTATCATGAGAGAATCCTCTAGTGAAACCTATGGCCCCCGTGTCTACTTTAGATCTTGTAAGTTTCAGATCTACTATTTTCCAATCTTTTACTTTTCAATCTATAAACAAAAAACCCAAAAATATTTACTTTACTAGTTCACCTATCTCTATCAGATCTCACTTTTGCAAATAACCGTGAAGGGATTGACAACCCCTTTATAGCGTTGGGTGCAAGTTGTTTGTTTTTTGTGCATGTATTTGGCGATTTGTGTGTAATCTCCTACTGGATTGATACCTTGGTTCTCAAACTGAGGGAAATACTTACTCTACTTTGCTGCATCACCCTTTCCTCTTCAAGGGAAAAACCAACGCAAGCTCAAGAGGTAGCATAGTACAAGCTAAAAAAGAATTCGAGATGTAACCTATATCACACTCCTAAGTCAAATGTGTCTTGTGATAAGTGATTGTTGCAAGTTACACAATAGTAGTACTTTGATGTAAGAACATGGTGTGATAGACAGATTTTGTATGTTCTAGAAACATGAACACGTGTCTTATTCACAAGTATAATGTGTAAAGTAAGCAGATGGAATTCAATAAAATTAGAAGCAATACAAGCTAGAAATCATACATAACATGCAACCACATATAACAGTGCCAAGTTAGAGGGAGCACCTGTGATGTTGCACTAGGTGAGACGTGCTCATCATCAACACATCTACGTTGAGTGTCTATGCATGTGTTGTCTTGCAAATCTTCTTGGG